>JAIRCJ010000061.1:1200000-1800000 GCA_020883675.1 Bruguiera gymnorhiza | reverse complement strand
GCTAATCTTTTCGGCCAACTCGGGAAGGCAAGGTACTTTACTAAGCTGGATTTGCGATTGGGTTACTACCATGTCCGAATTGCACAAGGTGACGAGCCAAAAACAACCTGCATAACACACTATGGAACATTCGAGTTCCTAGTCATGCCTTTTGGCCTCACTAATGCACCATCCACCTTCTGCACACTCATGAATAAGGTACTGCATCTATTTCTTGACAAATTTGTAGTAGTTTACTTGGACGATATCGTGGTGTACAACAACACACTTGAGGAGCATGTTGAGCACCTCAAGCAAGTCTTTCAAGTTTTGTGGGAAAACGGGTTATTCGTAAAAAAAGAGAAATGCTCATTCGCTAAGCAAGAGGTGGACTTCCTTGGCCACCGAATCAAGGATGGTAGGCTGATGATGGATCCAGCAAAGGTGCAAGCCATCCAACAATAGGGGCCTCCAACCAAGGTCCTAAAATTGTAATCCTTCCTGGGGCTTGTCAACTACTATCGTCGATTTATCAAGGGATACTCTGCCATAGCAGTACCCTTAACCGACCTGCTAAAGAAGAACCACACTTGGCATTGGACAAGTGAATGCCAAGCTTCTTTTGAGAGATTGAAGCAAGTGATCTTCGAGGAACCTATCGTGGTACTACCGAACTACGAAAAACCCTTCGAAGTCCACACTGAAATATCTAACTTCACCATTGGGGGAGTCTTAATGTAGGATAGGTATCCTATTGCCTATGAAAGTCATAAGCTTAATGATATGAAGAGGCGGTACACCATCCAAGACAAAGAGATGACTGCCGTCATCCATTGCTTACGCACTTGGAGACACTATCTCCTAGGAAGTAAGTTAGTGATCATGACTGACAATGTTACTACGAGCTACTTCCAGACACAAAAAAAACTCAGTCCCAAGCAAGCTCGTTGGCAAGACTTAAACTGGGCCAAGCCAAAGTTGTTGTTGATGCACTAAGCAGAAAGGCAAAACTAACTATCCTTTCCACTAGTATGCCTAAAAGCAATATCCTTGAACAAATCAAGGAAGGTACGGGACAAGACAACCTGACCAATAATCTGTTGAGACTGGCTAGCAAGGGGAAGACTCGTCAATTTTGGGCGTACAACAGAATCCTAATGACAGTAGGGAACTGAGTCTTCGTGCCAAAGTGAGGAAACTTTCAAAAGGAGATCTTCAAGGAATGTCATGATTCCCTATAGGCTGTTCACCTAGGTATGACACGAATTCTTGCTCTTATCCAACAATATTATTTATGCCCGCATATGTTTACGAATGTCAAGGCTTATGTGCAAACGTGCTTGGTTTGTCAACAAGACAAGGTAGAACAACAGCAACTAGCGGGTCCACTTGAGCCACTACCTATCCCCAAAAAACCATGGGAAAGTATCTTAATGGACTTCATTGTGGCTCTACCAAAGTCTGAGGGATACGAAAGCATTATGGTCATGGTCGATTGATTCAGCAAATATAACACCTTTATCCTAACCCCTACTGATTGCAAGGCGGATAAAATTGCTCGCTTGTTCTTAAAAAATGTGGTAAAGTTGTAAGGTGTGACGAATAGTATAATCAACGATAAAAACCCCTGCTTTACGGGCAAATTCTGATGCAAGCTATTGAAGTTGTTGGGAACCGACCTAAACTTCTCAACAACCTTCCATCCTTAAAGCGATGGGTAGACCAAACGAGTCAATGCCTTGCTGGAGCAATACCTGAGGTACTATGTTAGTGCTTACCAACGAGATTGAGTGAAGCTACTTAATGTTGCCTAATTCTCATACAACCTTTAAAGAAGCAAGGTCATAAACAAAAGCTTGTTCGAGATAGTCATAGGATAGTAACTGCTAATGACAAGTGCTATTGCCTCTCCTTACACTGGCAACGACCTATTTGCCTTTAAGTTTGCGAGAGAGTGGCATGAGGAGGCAAATATAATAAGGACTTGCCTTGACAAAGCGGTTAAGAGGATGAAAAGATGGGTTGACTTTAAACGTCGCCGAAAGGACTACGCAGTGGGAGACATGATGATGGTGAAGTTGCTGCCTAACTAATTCAAGTCTTTACACAAAGTACACAAAGGCTTGGTACAGAAGTACGAAGGGTCATTTCCTATCATCAAGTATATGGGAAAGGTCATCTATTAAGTCCAACTCCCTCTAAAGTTGAAGATCCATAACATCTTCCATATAAGTCTTCTTAAGCCTTTTCATGGGGACAACGAGGATCAAAGTCAAAGCAAGTCCAAGTGTGTACCAATGGCTATGGTCACCGAATTCAACAAAGAGGTGGAACAAATCCTTGCTGACAGGGTGATCCAGAGAAGAGGAGTTCCCAATTACAATGAGTACTTGGTGAAATTGAAAGATTTGCCAAACCAAAAGGCTAATTGGAAATAAGAGGACCAGCTTTGGTAGTTTGCCTATCACATTCAACAATATAAGGTTGAGAATGCGATGAGGATGTCGTAGGATTGAGTGGGGGAGGATGTCACAAGGATACCTTGATCCAACCCATTCAAGTATCCTTAAAGCACAAATTCAGACTAACATTGAACCTCTGTGGGCTACCAGCACTGCCCAAACCATTTGTTACCTATGGAAGGTCTCGAAAGCTTGTAGAAGTGTTATCATCTAAAGAATTCCAAAAGGGACCACATTAAATGCATATCTAGAATATTCCTTGTAAATATCTAAGATATACCATTCTAGCACCTTTTCTTGAGATGTATAAATAGGTGACCCATTCTCATTTGTATAACACAAATCCTTTCTTTCAATAAAAGCTCACTTACAATGCTCTTTTGTGCTCTCTCTCTCTCTTCCTCCAGCACTTCCAACTCGCTTACTTGCCTCTCACATGACTTCCATTGATTCTCTCAAACTCTCCAAGGCTTACTTAGCTCATCTTCACGCGTAAAATCGACTAAATGCCGCATGGGTTAGTATACACAAAGCCTAACTCCATGAGATATAGGATTAGAGAAAGGAATACATCAATTTGAGACTAAAAATCATAGAAATAAGAACCAAGAAACCATCAATTTTTTTGTTTATTTGTTTCTTTTTCTTTGACTATAGTTCAAAATTGAAGATGAGTTCTTTTGCAATTGAAGGAAATTTTATGTTTTTTTTTTTTTGATTTTATGTTAGGCAAGAAAAGGAAAGAGGACAAAGAATGAAAGGAAAAAAATTAATATGTTTTTTCATATATTTTTTATTTAATTATATTTTTAATTTTTTAAAAAAATTTAATGTCATCTAATATGCTACATAATCAATTTCAACACTCTTACTTTTTTTTTGAAAAGTTAGGTGGAAGAGAGAAATGAACAATGATTGAATGGAAGTTATGTTGACACAAATAAAATATGGAGAGAAAATCACATGCAAGGAGGAAAACTAAGATACCATTGGGCTTAAAAAAAAAATTTTTACTTCTAAAAGCTAGTAGTCCGAGTAAATTTCACCCAAATCATTGAAAGATTTTTGCAACTAGTTTTGGAAGAGATTCACTCAATGATGTACAAATTAATAGGGCCTTTAACTACAAAGCATGGAAAAGTAACAATTTTCCTAGATATGATAGATGTCTATGTAAATGTCGATAAAAGAGTTAAGGTAGTAGTTGGAAAATGTGGCATTATAACAAGTTAGGGTAAGAAAGACCCTAAAGATGAAGAGGTAAGACATTTGGTGTTGTTATACTTTTAATTTTGTGCTTAAACCCCTACTTTTTTGGAACATATATGATAATGATGAATATACACTACATAAAATCACATAATGGCATCCATTCATATGTTTGGCGAAGCAATTATGGAAAGTTTATGAAGTTGTTTGTAATAAGTTAAAATTGAATGCATATCAATTGGCCGAGTATAGATGTATAATGCAATAATGGAAGAAATTGATGATGAAAATGCCTAGTTTGGGATAAATGAGGTTAGGAGCAATAGAAAGTAGTGGTCAAGTGATGTGTAATAACTAATAATGCATTAGCTATCGAGGGTCACATAGTGCATACTGTTAATTTTTGTATGATATTGAAAACTTTAAGGAACTACATAAGAATGACAAGTGTGCAAGAGTGTTGAGATTTGACATTGACAAGTAAGGTACAAGGATGACTTAACTAGGCAATCATTATACCAAACTATTATGTATGGTAAAGGGTGGGGACATTAGTTGAAAAGGAGTAATTTGCTGTTGTCCAAACATAATGGGAGTTTATGTTGTATAGCTTAGGTGTGTTGTGCCAACAATGAAGTTATGGATTTACAAGGTTGATGTAAAGAGTATAATGTCAAGGAACCATCTTGAAAATCACAATTCATAAGGAAAAATTGCATGATAGATGACCATATAAGAATAAACAACATGACTGTAATAAGATAAAGTATAAATGTGGGCATAAGGCATTGTTGTACCTTAGTTTCAACATAACAACTCATAATACATGTTTCATATGCTCCAATTTGGTGGCAATGGTGGTGCAGAGCTAGTTCACCAAATATAAGTAAGGATCCAAAGTGCCATAAAGATTTCTTTTATTTAGAACATGACTCTAAAAATAGATGTTTAGGGTGGATGGTTAGCTTTTAGTAGCGTATCAAGGGTTTGGCAATGTCATCACATTTGACATAACTTGTCTCACAAACATGTATGACATGTACTATTCAATATTTATTGGTGTGAACCACCATAATCAATTGATCTTTTTGGGATGTGCTTTTATACATAATGATGAATTCAAGAAACACTTATGATTGTTTTAATCTTGGTTGAGTTGTATGAAGGGGAAGTGTTGAAAGGCTAATGGAAGGCTAATATCATTTTTTAATACAGGTTATTAGGAATGACATTTGTACTTTATTCTCAAATGATTAACATAAAAGGTGTTTATGGCACATAATGTGTAAATTTTCTTGGAGTTAAGAAAGATGCCTTTACGAGAGTAGTCATGATACTGTGAGTTACAACAAGTTCAATGATAGTTGGATAACAATGATTGATTATAAGTTAAAGAAAAATGATTGGATAAGGATAAGGCATATATGAGTTCTAATGGAAAGGTGATGAAAGGCTTGGCAACCAATTAACCCATTATTGAGTAGCAACCAATTAACCCATTATTGAGTAAGATGACAAAAATTGACAAGTCACGTGTGACATGATTATTCTTTTTGTTTGAAATAAATAACCTTATTGAATGCAAAAACAAATCAACCTTTCTATCATTGCTCCTTTATGCTTTGTGATGGAAAATGATGTCTCAGGCCTTGAAGGGATTAGGAATCGATTGGCCTTATAGATCTTCACTCAACTTCATCACCACCATTTGCAAATTGAACTAATGAATAATATGTTAGGGAAACGGGAGAGCCCAAAACTAGGGAGAAATCTTAGTAAGGTTTTCTAAGTAAGCAATAGATTTATGAGTTTGATACCATATTTCAACTCAAAATTTTAAAGTATTAGGTTTATGGATCTTTCCCACTTTTATGTTACTTACTCCTCCCTCTACCTTCTAAGGTGGGAATTTTTAATCACACAACTTATGCAATCATACTTGAAATCTTAACACGATGTCTCTTGCTAGAACAAAAGGTAAAATCATATCATTAGCCTCTAACTCCCAATGTTTTAGCTCTTCACTAGATAAGGAGTTCCTTAAGTACTATAGTAAACTCAAAATCTAGATCTCTTTAATAATGTCCTCTCTAATTCCAATCCTATGCAAATTTATATTTGTTTGTCTTACATTATCTCTAATTCTCTTTAATACAACCTCTCTAGCTTGATATTGATGGGGTTTGTTAATTTGTAAGTTCTTTAATGATCTAATTTTGAGTGAAAGTAAGTAGTTTGCTTTGTTCCTTTATGGTTGACAATCTTGACCGTTTGAAGCAGTTCTCAGTGATGACAACGATCTATTTGATTTGATATAAGTGGATGTAGCTATGGTTTTAAGGGGTAATTTTGGTGGGAATGATAGGTATAATGGTAAACTTTTTTTAGTAAGAGTCTTGGGATTATCATTGTTGCTTTTCTTTAATTTTAGGGTTTGGATATCGTGATGGTGCTTCTGCTACTGTTAGTGGCAAGGATGATTCTAGTTGGATTAAGTTGTTAAGATCATATAAGTTTGTTAAGATCTCATTGTTTCAAATACCCATTGTTAAGATAAAAATTATTTGTCCTATTGGTTGCCATTAATAATTTTTACATGGAAAAGATCGTTTTGCTCCTACATTTGATAATCATTATGGAGAGTAAATTCCTATAGCAAAGAATTGATGCTTTATTTCACTTGACTCATTTAATACTTTTGACATTATTTTTTTTTCAACTACCTCGATTATTAGTAAGTTTATAAGAATTTTTCTATATTCTCCCTTGATTTTCCTTTTTTTTTTTTGAAGGTTTTGTGATTACTTTACTTGACTTGTTTGCTTTTCAAAAGCTTACATATATTGTATAATGTTATATTGTAGAGAATATTAGTGAAAGGGGAAGAAAGAAGCAAGGAGGAATGTAGGGATTAAAGGCAAGAAAAGGGCTAATGATTAGTGTGGTGGGACTTAATGTGTTGAAAGACTGTGAAATGAGACAATCGGTGATCAATTTTTAAACCCCCTTTTTTTTAGGTCCTCTATAATTACCTATCATTCTTGTTGTAATTGTTGTCTTTTAACAAACTCATGGAATTATTTTTGTTCAGTTTCTAAGACCAATTGGTGAAAACTAGAAAGTTTCTTTTTTCTTAAAAAAAAAAAAACATTTTCTAAAATGTTTAGAATCACATTGACAACAACGCTGAAGTAGTTTGTGTCTTTCTTTGGCAATAGAATGGATAAGGGAATTGGTAAGGTTGTTAGTTTAACAATGGTCTAAAAATTTTGCCTACACCTAAAAAAAAATCAATTGGAAAGCCATGATTCTAAAAGAGCCTAGGACCTTTAATCCTCAAGTGACATTACCACAAAGAACTCCTTTAACAAATTAATTTAACATTGACATTTTTCTTTTGAGAATGATTTTGAACCTCAACATCAGGCAGGTCCACTCCCGGCTGAAAACCAGAACAAAAATTATGGTCAGCCAAGGCACCAAACTAATTACACAATGCACATCACTAAGAAGATTAAGTTTGATCTATCTAGTTTTTATGATCAATTAGCCAAAAGCATTTCTAGATTAGTTAGCTAAATTAAAGGATTTCTTTGAATGTTACAATTTAAAACATAATGCTCAAGTTCACTTTGCTAAAATGAAGCTTAAAAGGCCTACTAAGCAATGCTGGAACTTTGTCCAAAATAACCTAGTTTGACTAGATGATGACCTAATAACTACTTCGCCTAAAATGAGACAGAAATTGAAAGAGAAGTATATCCTCACCTATCATAAGAGATAATTACTTGATGAGACCTTGAACTTGAGATGGAAATCCTTTAGTGTGACTGAATATATGAGTTGTTTTGAGAACTTGAAGATTAAATGTGGTTTACAAGAAGATCAAATGACTAGTGTCTATAGGTTTATTAATGGCTTACGGTCTGAAATTAAGAAGTTAATCTTTATTTTCTTAATTCCTTATAGGAAGCATACCAAGCTACCTTAGAAATTGAAAAATACCATAAGACTAATCAATCTCAGGGTAAAAATTTTTCACAGTTCATGTTTACATATGTTGTAGAAAGCACTAATGCCACTAAAGAAGCAAATCCTAGAGAAATAATGCTAAGGGAAATGGTATTGAAGCTGCCAACTCCAGTCCAAATGTTGAGTGTTTTAAATGTCACAACAAGGGTCATATTGCTAGTTGTCTTTAGCATGCCTAAGTTTTCAAACGATAACTTGTAGACCAAATTGTTGATACTATAAAGTACTCTAGTGATAAGGCTATTTATTGATGCCCCCAGGACCATGGTTCTCCTGCTTTGCATGTCAAGCAAAATTCTAGCTCTTATTGTAGCACATTCCCTTCCAACTTCAAATGGTAGTTATGGTACTTATAGAAGTCTCTTCTAAAAGGTTTACAGTAAATTAGTTGATCACCTTTTGGCTACAAAGTTTTGTTTAAACATTCAAATTTGAAATATCTTGAAAATGTGTAATGATTATTATGTAAGATTATATAAGTTTATGCATAGTTTAAATTTGAATTATGAATTTCAAATTTGTATTGATTCTTCATATATGTGATGAAAAGGTTTTCTTAATGAATCAAGTGAGGGATTAAGTCAAGTAATCCAAACTAATCTTCCTTCTTCCTTTTTCTCCTCCTCTCCACTTTCTTTACCTTTCCCTTTTGTTGCAAGCAACCGACCAATCAATTAGAAACCATTTATCAATTCCTTAAGTTACAACACTTTTATATTAGAGTAGGTGCATTTGAATGACTTGAATTTTGTGGGAAATAGGAGAAAGAAATGAGTACATTATCCAACACACTATGTGAATTAAAAAAAAAGAAAAAAAAAAGGAACCCTTTACTGAACCAACAATATAAGTTTAAAACTTGATGGCTTCTTCCAATTTTTCTACCCTACCACCTTGCAAGTTCATTGAGGAAAACTATCCTTACTAGATAGTGATAATGAAAACCTCTCTTAGAGCTTTTGATCTATGAGAAGCTATTAAGATAGGTGCACAACCACCTCTATTGCCAACTAAACCTTCTCTACTCCAAATAAAGCTATATAGTGAAAAGGTTGCAAAGCAATATAAGGCACTAACTTTTATCCACTTTCCTGTGTTTGAAACCATTTTCAATAGAATAATGACTTATGAGATAGCCAAACAAGCCTGGGATAAGTTGAAGGAAGAATTTTCTGGTAACAAAAAGACTAGAAACATGGAACTCCTTTATTTCATAAGAGAATTTAAACTTTTGAGGATAAAGGAAATAGAAACCATCAAAGAGAATAGTGACAAGCTGCTCAAGGTGGTTAATTAAATTAGGTTTTTGGGAGAAGACTTTCCAAACAAAAGCATTATCCAAAAAGTTTGTTAGTGTTTCAGAGAGATTTAAAATAAAAATCTCCTCTCTGAAAGACTCTAAGGATCTCACCACCATTGGGCTGCTTGACCTCATCAATGCTCTTCAAGCTCAAGAGCAAAGAAGACTTTTGAGACAAGAGGAAGCAACTAAAGGTGCTTTTGCAGCAAAGCACCAACAAAGATTTCAACCAAGGAGAAAGCAGCAAGAAAAGCAAGAGAAGAAATATGGGGAAAACTCTAAACTTAATGGCAATAAGTAGTATCCTCCATGTGGTCACTACAAGAAGATTAACCATCTCTTTAAATCTTGCTGGAAAAGGCTTGATCTTATGATCAAATTATGCAACAAGAAAGTCATTCAAAGGGAATATGTTGGCATAGAGGCAAGCAATAGCAGTAGTCAGTTCAGAAGCCACAAAAAGCCTAGATAGTAGATGACAAGCAGATACCAGAGGAGCAACTATTTAGTACAACATCCAGCTCTCTTAGCAAAGAAAGTACAAAATAGCTTGTTGACAATGGTTATACAAACCACATGTCTCCTAATCTGTAACTTTTCAAGGAAATTGATGAGTCCTTTAAGTCCAAGGCCAAGATAAGTAATGGATAATTGATACAAGCACTTAGGAAAGGTAAGACTATTATTCATATAGAATTAGTTATTAAACATATACATAATGTGCTTTATGTACCTGATATAAGTCATAACCTACTTAATGTAAGTTGGTTGATGGAAAAGGGTTATTGTGTGTTGTTTAAACACAATTACTGTGTTATCTTTAATGCAAAGGGTTACTAATTAACTAAAATTCCAATGAAAGGTAAAGCCTTTCATCTAGATGCACAACATATTACTCCAACAACTTTAATTAATGATTCAGTGCTTTGGCACAAAAGACTTGGTCATTATCATTATGCTAGACTTTTGAAAATGCAAAGAAGGAAGCTTGTTCAAGCTATGCCTAAAAATGCAAACTCTAAGACCACTTATGAGACATGTCAACTTAGGAAATAATCTAGGTTGCCATTCTTAACAGGTGTATCCTTTAGAGAAAAAGATAAATTACAACTCATTCATTGTGACCTTTGTGGTCTTATGAGATTTGTCTCCTTAAATGGATACAGATATTATATCATATTTGTTAATGATTTAATCATAATCACTTAGATCTTCTTCCTTAAATGGAAAGTTAAAGTGCCAACCATTTTCTAAAGGTTTAAGCCTTGGATTGAGAAGCAATTAGGCCTTTTTTTATCAAAGTCATCAAGTCTAACAATGGCTTAAAATACACATCTAAGACATTCGAGTAAGTTTGTAGCATAATAAGTATCTAACAGTAGTTCATTGCTCCTCACACACCCCAGCAAAATAGGGTGAGTTAAAGAAAAAATAGATCCATCATGGAAATGACTAGATGTCTTCTAACTAAGAAGGGCTTCTAAAGCGATTTTGGTTTAAGGCAATTACTACCTTAGTCTACTTGTTGAATAGGTTACTTACCAAGGCTCTCACTAACACCACACCATATGAGTCTTAGTTTGGAACTAAACCATGTGTTTGGAAGTTTGTGTTATACACATATACTTTGAAACAAGAGAGACAAACTAAACTATAAAGCTTTTATCTCAGTGTTTATTAGTTATATAACACATCTAATACCTATAGGATATATGATCCTGTCATAACTAAATTTTTATTAATAGAGACTTTAAAATTAATGAAACCAAAATATGGGATTGGGAGAAGTCCTCTGTCAACCATGATCCTAATCAGACACTAACCACATAGCCTTCCCTAGTGCAAGAGCTAGATTCCCCAAAAAAGGAATATGTTAATGATTTTCTTGTCAAAGGTACCAAACAACTTGCAGATGTGTATAGAAGGTGCAATGAAGCATATTTGGAATCAATTAACTATGAGGAGGTTTTAGAGGATGGAATGCAACCATGTAGAAGGAGATTGATGTAATAAAAAAAATAATAATTGGACTTTAGTGCCAAGAATAAAAAGTAAATGAGCCATAGGAGTCTAATGGATATATAGAGCTAAATAGAATATAAATGGAACCTTGTACAAACTTAAAGCTAGGTTGGTTGCTAAATGCTTCTCACAATAGTATGGGCTTGACTACACAGATACATTTGCCCTTGTAGCTAGACTCGACACTATAAAGTTTTTCCTAACTGTAGTTACACATAAATAATGGATGGTTCACCAAATGGATGACAAGTTTACCTTCTTAAATGACATCTTGTAAGAAGAAATCTGCATTAAACAACCACTAGGCTTCACTAAACTTAGAGAAGAAGATAAAGTGTATCTTTTGAAGAAAGCTCTTTATGGGCTTAAGTACATTAAGGTGCATGACCATTTACTTTAACTTGGATTCCTTAAGAGCTTATCAAAAAATACTCTCTATGTTAGAAAGAAAGCTACTCATATTCTCTATGTTTTCATATATGTTGATGATCTTATGATCATTAGAAATGATTGTAGACTTATTCATCAATTCAAAGCTAAGATAAGGAGCCAATTTGAAATGATAGATCTAGGTTACATGAATTACTTTCTTAGTTTAGAAGTTTATTAATCTAAACAGGGAATTTTTGTGCATTAAGCAAGATATGCAAGGCACATACTCCAAAAGTTTCAAATGTAAGTATGTAAACAGGCAACCACACCACTAGCACATGGTGTCAAACTATAGCATAAGGACGGTGCACCAAAAACTGATGCAAACAAGTTTAGATCCATCATTAGTTGCTTGTTATACCTCTCAATCTCTAAACCTGACATCATGTTCTTTGTAAGCATGTTGTCTAAGTTTATGCATAATATAAATGACTTACATCTTAAATAACTAAGAGAGTGTTGAGATACATTAAAGGCATGATTAACTTGGGAATCATGTTTGATAGAGATGCAAAATTCAAACTAAAAGGCTATATAAATAGTGACTAAGCAGGTTCAGTGGAGGACATGAAAAACACATCTAGATATGCCTTCACCTTTAGGTCAAGTACATTTAGTTAGAGCTTTAGAAAGCAATCAATGGTGGCCTAATCCATAGTTGTGTCAGAATATATAGTTGCTACATTAGTTGTGAACTAGACCCTTTGGATCAAGAAGATCCTAACTAATTTAAAGCTAGAACAAGGTAAAGCAATAACAATTTGTTGTGATAATCAGTCCACCATTACCATTTCAAAGAACCTTATGATACATGGCAAGATAAGCACTTTAACATTAAGCTCTATTTCATTAAAGAAGTGCCGGAGAATAAGGAAGTGAAGTGGGTAAACTGTAACTCTAAAGATCAACTTGCCAACATATTAACCAAAGGATTTCATAAATCTAAATTTGAAGACCTAAGAAAGAATTTGGGCATGCAAAGTAGTAACACCAAAGAGGAGTGATGTCCCCAAAACCATAGTTCTCTTATTTTGCTTGTTAAGCAAAACTCTAGCTTTTATTGTAGCACGTTCCCTCCAAACTTCAAATGGTAGTTATCATAGTTATAGTAGCCTCTTTTAAAAGGTTACAACAACTAAGTTGATCACCTTCTGGTTGCAAAGTTTTGTTTAAATATTTGAATTTGAAATATCTTGAAAATGTATAATGATTGTTATTATATAAGATCATGTAAATTTGTGCATATTTTAAATTTGAATTATGACTTTCAAATTTGTATTGTGGCTTCATATATGTAATAAAATGGTTTTCTTAATGAATCAAGTGAGGCATTAAGTCAAGTAATCCAAGATAATCTTCCTTCTTCTCCTCTTCTCTATCATCTCTACTTTTCCTTTTGTTGTAAGAAACTAACCAATCAACCAAAAACCATTTATCAATTCCTTAAGTTACAACACATATGACCTTGAGTGATCTTGTTTCCTCTACCTTTTTTTTGTCTACTTCACCTTACCCTTCACTTAAAAACTTTAGTTCATCTACTTGTTGGTACTTAACACTTAGTTGCATTGAGTGATGATGGATATACCTTTCTAGTAAT
This sequence comes from Bruguiera gymnorhiza, assembly GCA_020883675.1. NCBI lineage: Eukaryota > Viridiplantae > Streptophyta > Magnoliopsida > Malpighiales > Rhizophoraceae > Bruguiera > Bruguiera gymnorhiza. The sequence goes on along the minus strand of JAIRCJ010000061.1, from coordinate 1,786,964 downwards.
GTATGTTGGAGTTTTTATTTCTTTATTATGGAATTGCTATCTTATAAAAGTGTCCATATCTGTGTATTCTTTATGCATAATGCCTTTTGCTCTTACCTTGTTTGTGCTTTATGGAGTTGAGTTCTTTTATATAGGGAGAATAATGAAGAACCAAGTCAAGTTTGGTGTGTAGTCAAAACTCAGATTTAGTGCTAGACTTAACAAAGATTTATGTTATCTATATTAATCTCTTTAGTCTACAACCTTATTGACTTAGTCAACAATCCTTTCTATTTGTTTACTACTAATTTATGTAAATCAAAAGTTGTGTTCTAAATTTACTTCTTCTGTATTTAAACTATCTATAAAATGTTGAAACATTATAACAATTAAAATAGAAAATGAGTATTAAAATTTAGGAGAATTGTCTTTTTGGCTTTTTAATTTCAACTCTTATCTCTTCTACTTCATACTTCTTATCTATTTTTTCAAAATTAAGTTTAATTTTTTACCCCTTTCTCTAAGTTTCTATACCATTTTCTCTTTCTATCTATTGTAAGACATCTTTCACAAAATTGTCTTACATTAGTTTATATGAACAACCCTAACTAGCCCATAGTCACTGGCATGCAAGTTTGCCTAAACAAGCTATTATTGGACTTTGGTTTGGTGTGGTTTTAGTGTGTGTTGTTCATTTTGTTCCTAATATGTTTTTGATATGGCTTGCTGATAAGTTGCATAGGTAATAGGCTTAGATTAATGTGAAAAAGTGAAAAGGAAAACACTACAAAGGCAATAAGTGTTTAAAGCCAAAAGGACACTTTTCATTCATACATACAAACTATTTATAAGGTGCTTTTATCACTTTAAATTTGAATTTATAATAATTACATCAACAAACGTAATCATGATAAATTCAAATTACAAATTTCTAATTTTAAACTGATTTTGCTTCTTGAAGAAGTCAACCTTTAAGAGGGAGTTATTCAATAGCCTCCTCCTTACAACTAACTTAACTGACATTCAAAAGTTTCTAGAATTGCAAGTCACCACTTGAACATGTTGCTTTTAGACAGCAGCAGCTATAACAGTGTAGAGACAACTTAACCTAACAATCCAGCAACACCAATAACGTCATCACTCCTCCTTGGGATTGATGGGTTGCATTCTAAGCTTGCTTCTTAGCTCATGAAATCTGCCTTTATGCAATGGTTTGGTCATTATATCTGCCAACTAATTTTCTAAATTGAAAAATATCAATTCTACTTCATTTTCCTCTTGTGCTTATCTGACATAGTGAGTCTTGATCAAAAAATGCTTTGTTCTTCCATGTAGGATAAGATTCTTTGAAATGGCTATTGTTGCTTAGTTGTCACAAAGGATTTGTGTAACTTCACATAGAGTCTGTTTCAAGTCTATCAAGATATTTCTCAACCATATAGCTTGGTTTATTGTTGTTGTAACTACTAAAAGCTCAGCTTTTATAGTTAATTGTTGTGCAACCATAGTCTATTTCTTTGAGTTCCAATAGAAAGCTCCTTGCCCTAAGGTGAAGACATAGCTTGAGGTACTTTTCTTATCATTCTCACATCTACCATATCACTATTAGTGAATCTAATTAATTCAAACTTCTCTGTTTTCCTAAATAGTATGCCATAATCTGTAGTGCCTTTGATGTATCTAAGAACTCTTTTTACAACTTTGTAATGGAGTTCACTTGGTTGGTGCATGTATTTGGACAACAGGTTCATAGCTTGCATGATGTTTAGCCTTAATGCAGCTAGATAAAGCAAGCATTTAATTAAACTTCTATATCTGCTTGGATTAACTTTGGCAACACCATTATTAGTCATCAGCTTCAATCCTACCATAAGAGGTGCACTGCAACTCTTGCATTCAGTCATTTGGAACCTTTTCAAAATCTCTTCTGTATATCTACTTTATGCCACAAAAATTCTTTTTGATGTTTGTTACACCTATAGGTCATAAGACCTAAGTTTGTCATCTCAAACTACTTTATCACTTTAGATTTGAATTGATTCATCAAAATGGAGTTGCTTCTAAGAATCAACAAGTCATTAACATAGAGAGAGACCACTAAAAGTTATTGCTTTTCCTCCTTGATGTATAAGGTAGCCATATTCTTGCTTTTAATAAAAGACAACCGTAGTAGGTAATCATTAATCTTTGTGTACCAAGCTCTTAGGGTTTGTTTTAAGCCATAAAGAGCTTTCTTTAGTAAATAAACTTTGTCTTCTTACCCCTGCTTTTAGAAGCTTTTCGACTGCTTAATGTAGACCTCTTCCTCTAGTTCACCATTTAGAAAGGCTAATTTGATATCAAGTTGATGGATGACCCAGCCTTTTTGTGCAGCTATAATTAAGAGTAGCTTAATAGTGTCCATTATGGCTATTGAAGCAAAAGTTTTAGCATAGTTAATGCCATATTGCTACACATAGCCTTTAACTACTAGCCTTACCTTCAATATGTTTAAGGAGCCATATGGATTCAATTATGTTTTAAAAATCCATTTAACTCTTATAACTTTCTTAACCTTTGGCTTTTTAACAAGACTCAAAGTCTCATTCTTCTCAATGGTATTGATTTCTGCTTCCATTGATTTAATCCAATTTGGATCATTAGAAGCTTCTTCATAGTTGGTTGGTTCCAATTAAGCAATAAGACTCCTTTTCTAAACATCCGACAGAGCTCTCTTTCCTTTTACTAGTATATGATCCACTTGATCATCATCTGAGGAGTCATTATCTTATTGTGGTGCTTGCTGCATAAGAATGGATTGAGGTAAGGTGATTTTAACACTGACTTCCTTCCTCTATAAACTTAACGTTTCTACTGATAGAGATTTCGTTTGTTTGAGGAGCTTGTAATTTTAAGGTGTGTTTATGTAGCCAACAAACACATTTGCTTTTACTTTAGGATCCAACTTGTCTCTCTTACTTCTAAGTACATGTGAATAACATATGCTACCAAAAATTCTTAAATAATAGAGAGAGGACTTCTTCTCAAACCAAGCCTTATAGGAATCACATTTGTTAAAGCCTTAGTTGGAAGCCTATTTAGTAAATAGAAAGCAGTAGTAATAACCTCTTCCTATAATCTTTTAGGCATTCTTTTGTCATAAAGTAAGCTCCTAGAGACATCCATTATGGACCTGTATTTCCTCTCACTCATCCCATTTTGTTAGGGTATGTAAGGAGCAGAAAGTTGTTGTATGCGTGCTGCTTTACATGTTTAGCTGAATGTAATTGATGTATAATCTGCCCCATTATATGTCCTTATAACTTTGATTTTATTGCCTAATTGATTTTTTATTCAGGCTTTGAACTCCTCAAATGTTGTTGTTTCTGACTTTTGTTTCAACAAGAAAATCTAGCAAAACTTTACGAAGTCATTGATGAAGGTTATAAAGTACCTGCTTTTACTAAGGAAGTCATGTTCATTAGACCACATATGTCACTATGAAGGAGTTATAACTTTGTTATTTTTTGCTTCTGGTTAGATTGAAAGGGCAATCAAAGTTGCTTACCTTGCTGGTATGCCTCACAAATTATTATTTTCTCATTAAAGGTAGGTATGCCTTCTGCAAGTTATTTTTTGGATAGGTTCAACATTCTGGCATAATGCATATGCCCTAACCTCTTATGCCATAATGTTATCTCATCCATAAAGATTGTTACAACCTTGCAATCAACCTACCTTAAATCTAAATGAAAGTTATTGTCTTTCATAGGAATAACAAATATCTTCCTACCATTTGCATCAAAAATCATACATGTTCTATCTTTGAATTACACGGAGTAATTTTTCCCAAGGAGCTTCCCCACACTTAGGAGATTTTGATTAATTTCAAGCATATATAGAACATCTGACAAAAGCCTAGTACTTGATGGTGTTTGGATAGCTATTGTTCCTCTCCCTTCGGTATGTATAAGTTGGTCATTGCCAACTTTAAATTTGGAGGTGATTGATTGATTTAGTTCCTTGAAGATTGTAAGATTTAGAGTCATGTGATTAGAGCATCCACTGTTTACTAGCCAAGCTGATGCGAAAAACCCCAAAAAGACGTGCTTAAGGACCCAACGCACACAATGAATCAAAGAACAACCAGGAAAGCTAAATCAGAGTTTAATAACAAAAACCCTAGACCCAATATTCGAAGGAACACGAACCTAGGATATTCAAGATGGATATGGACGTCACACTCTAGAAAAGGAAGGAATTGAGAGTGATAAGTCGATTTGAACACCACAAGAAGAATTACCTCTTGATAAGTTCTTTAGTTCTTAAAAGAACCGAGGCAGAAAAGCCCTTGCTTTCTATTTCACTCAAAGTTGTCTGATTTCCAGAGCTTACAAGAGGTGCCTATTTATAGGCTAAGATAGCAATCTTAAAGAGGCATAAATTCCTAGTTAGGAGAAATCCTTATTTTGGAGGAATTTTCGGACAAATTCCAGCAAATACAATTAACTCCTATTTAGGAGTGATGCTATTACTTAGTTTGACCTATTAAGTAGTCCAATTATATTAATTAGGCCTGGACTCTCTTTAAAACCTGAATTCGCACCATTTGAAGCTTGTTTGGCCTGAATGTCCTGAATTAGCCCATTTAGTGCCTCTTTAATCTTTTTGGCCCTAGTTCGTGTTATTGGGCCTTCTAGAATGTGCAATGGACCTCTTGCATCCATTGAAGCTCTAACTCGTGTTATTGGGCCTTCTGGAATGTACAATGGACCTCTTGCATTAATTGAAGCTCTAGCTCCTGTTATTGGGCCTTCTAGAATGTGCAATGGACTTTTTGCATCCTTTGAAGCCTTCCACCCTTCATGTCTACGGTTCTCATCACAAGCCTCACTACTTCCAATAGAGTTTTTACTGGCAATAAACAGTTGCTCCTTTGCTTCCTCAAGACCACCATTTGTAACCTGTGTTTGCATTTGATTCTAAACTGATCTATTCTTCCTTAGACACACCCTCTCCTTATGTCTTTTCTCATTATAGTGCCTACATATTATATCAAGTTTCCACTAATAATATTTAGGCAAGTGATTGGTTTTCTTGTAGTGATCACAGGGAGAAAAGATTTGTTTGTCAGCAATTGTACTTCTTGCTCCTTCCTTCCTTTGTTGCCTTCCTATTTGTTGCTTCTTTCTGGTCTAATTTTTCTTTGAATGCTTGACAAGAAAAGCACCTTTTGTTAAAGTCTCCTCTTGTTTCAACAACTTTTTTAGCTTTTGAGCCTGAAGGGAAAATATTAACTCACTCAAGGATATCCTAAACAGATCTTTAGAATCCTTAAGTGAAGAGATTTTAGCTTCAAACCTCTTAAGTATGCTCATTAGCACTTTTTGGACAATCTTAGAGTCAGGAAGCTCTTCTCCAAGGATTCTAATTTGATTCACCAGCTTCATTAATTTATCTCCATAATATTTTATAGTTTCTGCTTCTTTCATCTTAAGTATCTTAAACTCTCTTATGAGGTTAAGAAGTTGCCTGGTTCTAGACTTGTCACTGCCTCCATATTCTTCCTTTAATCTCTCCCAAGCATCCTTAGTTGTCTCATAAGCCATAATTCTATTAAAAATGGCTTTTGTAATAGTAGAGTGAATGTAGGTAAGAGTTTTAAATTGTTTTGACATAAGCTTACTATAGTTTTTGAGCTATGCTGTAATGGGATTAGTTGGCAAGGAAAGAACTGCAACTCATTTTTCTGTTAGTTCCCAAAGATCAAAAGCTCTTACGTAGGCCTTCATCATTACAATTCATTGGAGATAATTTTTTTCATTGAACTTTACTGGTGGAAGTAGAAAAGAGGATGTAAAAGCCATCTTAATTGCTGGATTTAGGTTCTTAGCATAGGTTTTTCAAAACCTTCCTTCCAGTTTTACTCCCTCACATGTTTCACTCTTTATGTTTGCTCTTTACTCACTCAAAGAGGTTCTCATAGGATATAAAAGCTCTGATACCATTATTATTGGACTTTAGTTTGGTGTGGTTTTGATATATGTTGTTAGTTTTGTTTCTGGTATGTTTCTAGTATGGCTTGCTACATAAGTTACTTAGGTGACAAGCTTGGATCAATGCGAAAGAGTGGAGAAGAAAACACTAGAAAAGCAGTAAGTATCTAAAGCCAAAAGGAGAAAAGCAGTAAGTATCTAAAGCCAAAAGGATACTTTTCATTCATACATACAAACTATTTATAAGGTAATTTTATTATTTTAAATTTGAATTCATAATGATTGTATCAATAAAAGTAATTATGATAAATTCAAATTACAAATTTATAATTTTGAACTAATTTTGCTTCTTGAAAAAGCCAACATTATGGAGGAAGTTATTCAACAACCTCCTCCTTATAACTAACTTAACTAACATTCAAACGTTGTTGGAATTGCAGGTCACCACTTGAACATGTTGCTTCTAGACAACAACAGCTACAACAGTGCAAAGACCGCTTAACCTAGCAATCCAACAGTACCAATAATACCTCACAAGTTACCATGCCTAACTAGTTATAGCCTAACAAGATACCATTCATTATTGACTTCCTTAGAACCTTAATGTTCCACTCATACTTAGCGCACTCACTAAGACTAAGATACAATGCCCACTTGCTATTCTAGCTTTTTTCCTCACTTCTTCAAGTTATAAGTCTCGTTAACCGCACGGTTGAAGCAACAAGTCAATAAAGAAAGGATACAAAAGTTGGTCAGGGAGCTTTTGGGTTAGAGTTCGTGAGTTAGACATTTGCATGATGGTTTAAAGGCTATTTTTTTAGGTAATAATATGATCTTTTGTCCTAAATTCAAAATTCATGTTATTTAAGCCAAAATTTTGTAGAGAACCCAAATTATTTACGTGTTAGAGATGGTTTTATGGAATTGAATTGAGAATTAGATTTTGAGTTACAACGAACTGAGTTTGAATCATTTAATAGATTTAAAATTCATGACTGGGAATTAATGTTGACGAGGGAAGGCATATTAGGTTCAAAATTGGAATAAAGAAATGGAATCGTTACTCAATATGGCATTATAAGTAATATAACTACGTTGTTATTACTTCACGGATTCTGAAAATTAGATAGTCTACTCTACCTTTTATCTTTTAATTCTGATTTAGAGATATTGAAGGCACTAGAATCAACCTCCAAAGTAACTTTTTCGATGTGAGCAATCCAACCATATATAACGTTTTAAGTCATCTAGTTGCCTGTATACGTACGTTATATGATGTTTGATTTCTATATGAAATGAACTCCAGTTTTTTGAATACTTGTCAATGAATCTAAAATTATTGGTGAGCGTCTATCTAAAACTGGTTAGTAACACAAGGTTGAGGAAACTATTTCCTTGTACTAGCACTATATATGTACAATGTGAGACCTTTGTGATCCCTCAACTTGGTTTTGAACTATTCTTTGGTATTTTGGCCTTCCAGCTAACTTATATTATTAATTCCTGAGCTTCGGCTTATCGGCCCTGCTTGACATTATGAATTCTTGTCATTTAAATACTCCAAATATCTCAGGATATATGACTGTTTGTCAAGGAGTTGCATAATTATAAAATCAAAAAAGTAAAACGTGTTATGGCCTATAGATAATTTTATGGCATTCTTGGAGCGTATACCTGGATTGAGATGAGTTCTACCGTACTTAGCTACTAAAAAAAATGTTGGTTAGTGAGCACACTATTTCTATTATTACATGGCATGTTGGGGCATGATCGTGCCAGTTGACTTTTATTTTTTTTTTTGGTCATCAGTCAGGACACCACTTTAGATCAAACTGATGCAACAATTTTTTTTTCAATTTTCTTTTTTTTTTTATTTTCTACTAAGGATAGGAGTAATTATCTTTTTTTTCTCTTCTAGCTTTCGTTAGCCTTTGGCTCATAGTTGCATGTGCTACGTTATGAATTTTATCATATATTGCGTCCACCATAGTAACTTAATGTACTGAAGGAAGATGAATGGTCAGAAATAATATGCTAAAAAGGAAGTAAACATGTGATGTTGATTTCAAAACTGAATTAATTACTCTTACGTCTGTTACATACTCGTTATGAATTATAGAGAAGTGGAAAACAAGACGGAAAGTTTCCATAGCTTTACAGAGGCATAATAGAGATTACAATGCTCCGCATCCGTACCAGAATTTACACCATAATCCTGGTACAAAAGGCTATGGACATATTTGTAATATTCTAATTAATTTGCAATAATGACAAGCAATTAACAAGGAATACAAATTATACAAGGGGTGGCAATGACGCATCAATCATAGCTTCTCCAAACAGTTGCGCCGGAGCTCCCTGTCACTACAGACGGATCTTTGAACTCGTAAACAACCATTTTGATCGTTCTACCATCGCAAGCCAGTGTTGGTCTTTCTCCCTCAAACTACACATTGGAATGTAGCCTTTTGTCCCGGTAATTTTTGCTTGGTGGGCTCCCTTATTACAATTTAGCAGCTCAACCTCCTGAAAAGGATAACGCCCACCATACTCGAGCGTGTTTTATCGAATGTTAATTTATTGGATAAAATTGTAAATGATTTAATAAGTATTTTAAATACTTAAGTCACATTTTTTAGCAAAGAACATAACTCTCAAATTAGACTTTTCATAAGTTAGGAAACATTGAGTCTTGATGGGAGACCACGTTTGAAGGTTATAAATAAGAGTTTGATCCTCTCTCTTTCTCTACTAACAAAACTTACAGAATAAAATAACGATTAAAATAAAACAAAGCGTTTGTGCTCCTTCCATCATCGAACAAAGGGGTTGAGGTAAAGAAAGCATACTTCATTAATTTTCCATATATAAAGATTCTTTAGGTTCTAAATAGATCAAAGCATGTTTTTCTTTTCCTTTTGTAATTGTGTGTAAAACATGAAATTCTAATATCCATGACATGAAGATTTTATACTTAATTGTCCATGCATAAACATAATAATGTCTTTCACGACAAAGGTCTTTATCTTGCAATGCCTATGGACCTACAGGTTTGAAGGCATAAGTTAGTGGTTAATTGAAGAGAGGCAATGCATTTTCCAGTATGTCTAAAGTTTTACAGGGTTGAAATTAGATGACGAGGACGTCTTTGCCAGGTCTCCACACATCATAGAGTTAGCAGAGTATGCCTGAAGTGAATTGTCCCAAGAAAGCTTATAAACTCTTTACCTATAGAAGGTGAGTGCTGCCATGCGGTTACCTGTGGTCAGTAAATGGGACTTCTCATATATCATTTCAGTCTTCAGAGATTATACAGCCAGGACATTGATGACAGTCGATAGACTTCTTTCCTTCGGCAAGGGAGAGGCACCAAATGGGTAACAAAGATAGGTTTAGTGCACTCAACGCATCATTCCCAAAAATTTGGAAGTGCAGGATGTTCGCACCTGTCAAAACAAGAGGAAAATTCAACTAGAACAATTGAAAGAAGCAATAACTCTCTAAGATAAGTATGCAGCTTGTACATATGTTCTTTCTGTTATGCAATACTTTCTCCACAAATCTCTTTCTCATTTCCCCCATTATGATTGAAGGACAAGAAATTCATGTGACTAAAAAGAGGAAAGCTTTCTCAAACACAAATCTCTTTGATGTTTTTGACTTAAAACGAAAAAGAAAAAGGGAAGAAGAGAAGGACATTAACCTTTAGAATGAGAAAGGCGTGATGATGTGGTGTTAAGCCTTAAAGAATGACTTGACTGCACGTATTCCTTTTCCTGCCTTATGGATAGAATCATCACAAGGGAGTTTCTGGCATGAAAGTCTCTGTCCAGAAATCCTACTGGTTCCAGTTCCTCTTCAAGTTAGCGAAGGGCCTATCCAAAGAGAAGTGTACCTATCAAAAGGAGCACTAAGCTAGTTTGATGCCAAACACAGGACAGAATTAGACTGAAAATATTAACAGAGAAATAAAAAATCATTTTTTTCTAACAGAAAACTAAATCAAATCAGAGAAATGCACAATTTTACAGTAATTTACACCAAGAAATACATTGCCCCTTCTGCATAAAAGATTTTGATGGGCTATGATTCATACTAGTAATGTTGTATGTTGTTGGGTGAGGCCTAATAATGAATCATATATTAAACTATAACACGCATTCTCACATGAAACCCATGAGGGCTACCATAACTGAAGAAATTCATAATTAAATATGAAGCCAACGTGATTTGAACAGAAGATCTCTCAATCATAAAGTTATGATATTATGTCAAAAAACCATTCAACTTAAAAGTTTAAACTGTTAGATGAGATCTAAAAATGAATTATATATTAAATTCTAACAAAAACCAAACATGCCTTTGCTTGGATATGGATACCTCTTTTTGGCCAATGGAAGCATATAACGTTGGTTCTGAAAGATCAGAAACAGAATTACGACATGGTAGGCATTGCTCCAATTTGTATTTCTTTCATGATGCAAATTTGTTCAATTGTGAATGGCTCACCTGAAAACTTTTGAAGTTAAATTATGTCAATGTAAATAAACAATTGAAAATGGAAATTGGAATATAGAATAAAAAAGGGAATTGGAAAATAGAATAAAAAAGGGAACAAAGAGTAAAAATTAAGCAGTCATTCCGAGGTACATGCATCCAGAGTTTCTATGGTTAACATCTTCAAATATTTTTTTAAAAAAATTAGTAATAATCACAAAATGATTTGAAAAATAAGCAATAGCATCATTAGCTTGCATGAGGTTTTAGCGGACCTGGCTCCCAAACTTTAGGTTTTGGGGAAGAGTTAGACATACACAAACAATGATAAAATATCACATAATCAAAATTTGGAACTAATTATGCAACGTTGAAGCAGGGTCTATTCTTTCAAACTGACACCATAAATTAGAGAAAACACAGAGAAACTGCTGATCCAAGAATACACAGGTATTACCTGGTGCAAAAGAGTCACTATGCAGCCAGCTAGCAGCAAGCAAATTGTTGCAAACAAACCACAGGTGTCATCAGAACTGTGGAACTATCTCCATCATCCTCACCAGAAATCAGCACAATTGCACATTCCATCCCTAAAATGATGGAATCGACTAGCATCTCTTACTGTTATATCTCTCTTTGTAACAAGAGAGATAAATTTTATTGCAGTATGGCAGTCCCCACAAACTCGCAAATTTTTAGTTATTAAGATTGGCTTGTTGGGACCCAGACAAAGTATTCCAAATGCAACAGCCAATTTCTCACTATGAAAAAGGAGGATTCCTTCCTTCTCCTCCTCTTCAACATCTTGGAGAGCATAACTGGACTCAGAGCGATAACCCAAACTTTTTATATCTGCCAGCAGTTTATTAAGTTTTTCATTTATCTGCAATGATTGTGCGTGGGACCTATCTCCACCAATAAATGCATGAACAACCCCACTGATTTCAATCCAGCTGCATCCTGGACTTTTCAAGAAACCTTGATTCCTTTGTTTAATTCTAACCTGTGCTGCATCATCCCATCTCCCAACAGTACTATACATATTGGACAAAAGAACAAAGTTTCCAGTAGATTCAGGTCCTAGACTCTGGATTTTCTTTGATATTTCTTCCCCAAGTTCAATGTTCTTATGGACCCTGCAAGCAGCAAGCAGGGAACCCCATACACGAACATCAGGTTCAAATGGCATCTTTTTTATGAGATTGTGCACCTCTTCAAAAAGTCCTGCCCGGCTCAAAAGATCAGACATGCATATATAATGCTCCATCCTGGGGGTGATTTCAAAGTCTTCAGTCATAGCATTGAACCAATATTTACCTTCTGTAACAAGTCCTGAATGGCTACAAGCAGACAGGAGACAAATGAAGGTCACATCATCTGGCTCTAAATCTTGTGCCTTCATTTTATTGAACAAAGAAAGCGCTTCCATGCCTAGACCATGAATTCCATAAGCAAGTATCACTGTATTCCATGAGACAATATCCTGCTTGGGCATCCTATCAAAAACCACCTTAGCAGTATCAATCCTCCCACATTTGGCATACATGTCAATAAGAGCATTACAGACACAGGTATTAGCAGTAAAGCCATGAATGACTGCATAAGCATGGCTACAAGACCCAAGTTGTCGAGCAGCCAAATGCGAACAAGCAGGCAGGACACCCAACATGGTTGCCAAATCAGGATCTGTCCCAGACAATTGCATCTTGTGGAACATTTGTAGTGCTTTTTCTGCATTACCATTCTGCACACATCCAGAAATTATGGCATTAAATGAAACAGTATCCTTTAGTTCCATTTCACTGAAAAACAACACTGCCTCGTCACTCAACCCACACTTTGCATACATGGAAAGCAAAGTATTGCCTAGCATCAAATCTGAGAGAAAGCCCAACTTAACCGCATAACAATGCAAGCATCTCCCTGTGCCCAAGTCAGTCAAGTTTGCACAGGCTCGAAGTACAGCAGCAAGAATTATTTCAGTTGAAGTCAGCAATACACCGTCTTTAAGCATGACCATCTTGTGAAAAAGTTCCAATGCCTCTCTCATAAAACCACATGCAATGTAAGCACCAATCATAGCGCTCCAGGTGACCTCATTCTTTACTACACTCGTCGTGTCAAAAATTCTCTTGGCGTAAGATATGCACTTACATTTCCCATACATATCTAGAATCCCCGTTTCAACCACCACATTAACATTATAATTCCTCCTCCAACAGAAACCATGAATTGCCTTGCCTTGCCTCAACAAACTGGCTTGAGCAACCACTGGAAGGATAGCCACAATCGTGGAAGAATTGGGAGCAACGGAATCTTGCATTTGCAAAAGCAATCCTATTGCTTCATCATAATACGCTCCCCCTTGAAGAGAAAACCCCGCAATCATGGAATTCCAGGCAACAACATCTCTTGCAGGCATTTGCCTAAACACTTTCTGCGCTTCCATTAAGCACCCACATTTCGCATACATATCGACTAGCGCAGTAGAGACATAAACATCGGAGTCAAGCCCGAGCTCTGTCGCATGAGCATGAATTTCTCTGCCCTCTTCTATTGCATGAAGAGCCGAACACGCTTTGAGGACAAAAGGGAACGTGAATTTGTTGGGTACGATACCGAGTCCCACCATTCTGTAGTACAAATCAACGGCTTCGCTGAAGGGTCCGCTCCAAGCATATTCTCTGATCAAAAGATTCCAAATTCTGGCGCTTCTGGGCTTCAGGGGAATTTCATCGAACACTTGGCGAGCGTGTTGGATCTCGCGACACCCAGCGTAGAAGAGCGTGAGTTTTTCTAACAGGGCAATCAAATTAAAGTTGAGAGCACGCTTATTTTCAGCGACTGGGACGTGGGTGGTTTTAAGAAAATGTTGATGGATTAGCTTGCCGTGGGACACGGATTTTGACTGAACGCATGATTCCAGGAGGGCAGTGTACTCCAGGAGGCTCAGAGTCTTTTGACGCCTTGGGCGCGCTGGCCTTGGCCATAACCCCATTTTCTCTTTTTTCCTTCCCTTCTTTCCTATAGCGCTAAGTAGCATGAGTTTAGAAAGCCACTACTGACCGACTCAAAATTTGACCAATTGGAAGCAATTAATCTTTTCTTCAAATTCAATGACCGATAAAATAGAATAAAATCCGGGCAGCCAAACGGGGAATATGAATTGAATCCATGCCCCCTACCCCCAAAAGCCTAGACAGGTAAGGCTGCAAATTCTCACCTTTTGGGATCCATTGTTCCTCTCCTCGCGTGTTTATCAGTGCCTCCAAACACATAACTCGGTCTTCTCATCTCTTTTGAATATCAAGTCTCTAATTGACCCAATTCGGATCAGTTTGCTTACAATTTTAGAATTTTTTTTTATTAAGTTAAAATATTTAATCTCTAATTCGTTTTTTTTTCTTTTCATTTTGATTTTTCCTAAAAAAAAGTGAAAAAAAAAATATGTGACTCAAAATCATATATATTACATCAAAAGTATTTACTCATGTGGTATAAAAATATCTTGATGCAAAATTTTAAAATTTTTCTACAAATTTGTCACCATTATACAAATTAAAATTTTGGTACATCTAAGTATAAGACTTGGTTAGTATAGAAATTTAAATTGTTTTGACTACAACTTCAACTAAAATATATTTATATTTTTTATTAAATATAATTAATATACAATTCAAAATATGAAATTATTATTAAAATAATTTTTAATTTTTCTTTTTTTTAGACGTATTAGCATATTATCTTAAAATGCTATTGTCAGAGCATTCGAATTATAAGGATAATTTAAATTACTAAGAAAAAATAATATTCACAACTTAAAATAGAGAAGTCAAAAAAAAGACAAGTGACTTTAATATATTAAGTATATAATGACTAGTCATATGATGGGATATTACACTTTTTAATAAATTGTAATTTAATTTTTATATTTTTAAATATTATATATTTGATCTCATAAATTTCTTATATTTATTAATTAAAATTTAATTTAATTTTTATTTTATATTTTTTTATTATTTTTATGTGTGTGACACATTAATAGTCAATATATTAATAATAAATATGAATTAAGTCTCTTTAATATATTATTTATATTTTAATTAATTTATTTATATTTATAAATTAAAATTAATATAAAATCATGTATTACAATCTTCTAAATGTTAGAATTATCAAAAGAATTTAACTAATTACTTTAATATATAATCATTATATCATATTATTATTCCAATTAAACCTAAAATATAGAATTATTATTCACTTTATATTGTTTAATTATATTATTTCCAAATAATCATATCATTATTGATTTCATGAATAATATCATAATTTCTTATGAATTATCATTCGATCTTACAAAAATTTTTCTTGAATCAATACTCATTGAGAAAAAATGGAATTTTCTCTCACTATTACTTCTCAATGACTAATTTTTATTAATCACTCAATTATCTTCATATCATTTATAATATACCCAATGATTACTTCTATAAGTGACCATTAATTAGGATAATTAAGAAGTGAGATACCTTGTTAATTTTAAGCGTAAGAATCTCTTATAGAACTATCGCATGAAAAATTTCTTAATCATACAAATAATTTTTCATTTAAAGATTCTTAAAACAAGTCAATTTAGTAAATTTATTCAGTTAACAAGTAGTCACTTATTTAATTAAATACTTGTATATGTTAATTTATGAGATTAATTATTTTATTTATAAAAAAGAAATATAATACGTGTTAATCTCACAACTTTATAAATATTTCTCCTTCATGGCACATCAATAAAAAATATTTAAAAATAATAAGATAATATAATGTGTATCTCATAATTCTAATTTCATTATAATTACTTTGCAAAGTATATTTATTTTAGAAATTTTATTTTTAGAATCTATTAAGAAATATATTATTATATAAATAATATTAAAAATAAAAAATATTAATTATTTAATTAAATATACAAAATATTAAATATATATTTATAATAGTAATCAACATAATACTTATTAGGGTATATATTGGACATCTTAACTAATTTATTAACCTATTTTTATAATTTATGCAAGGTGTCATTGGTATACAACTAATTATAAGTATACTATTTTTTAAGAAATAATCAATAGTTCATAACTTAGATTTTTATTTTTAATGTATTAAGTTTAATTTTAAAAATAAAATTATATAATTTATAAAAATTAAAAAATATATTCTTATTATATAACTCAGACCTCAATAAATTCAAAATAATTACAAAAATATTATTACAATTATGTTTGAAAACAAATCATTAAAACATCATATTAAACATATACATCAAGAAATTAAGAATTATAATCATATAAACACTAGTATAATATATAAAGTAGTCTAGTTCCACACCTACAACTAAATATGGCTAATTTAGGACACTATGTACCAAAAAATAGCATTTTATCGCATTATCACTAAAACAATAGATTTTGAGTAATTATATAGATTTGCTTCCATAGTAAGTGCAACTTTCCTCCTAATAAACGACTCCAAGTTTTGATGTAAAAAAACCTTTAAGGAAAAGGCATGCATTCAGAGGCCTCGCCGACAAGAACCTCACCCGATTTAGGTTTACCTAGCAAAAAGGACAATAGACACAGAAAAAACAATACAACATCCAGCTAAAGGGAAGGCACGAAAAAAAACAGTCATCTACATTAAGCACAAAAACCATATTTAAAAACTTAGAAGCCGTCCATGAAGTGCACGAACAATTACGCACTGAAAATAAAAATAAAAACTATTATAAATGTCGAAAAAAAGAAAAAAAAAACATCATAATGTGAAAGAGTTCAGAGTGATTAGTGACAAAAAAAACGGAGCCCCTACACCAAATTTTGCCCCGCCTCTCCTAATCTTCAATTAGTACTGCCCGAGGTCGATGACAGGAGATCATCAACGCTATAAAGTCGACGGCGCTCGTTCTGGTTGGAAACTTCTGCAAGGCTAGGTACGGCATCTGCACCAGCTGGTTGGTGTAGGATTAACGGAAGGGGAGCATTCTTACTTGCCTCTGCCCTCGCAGCTTGCATCTCAACTTCACCAAGCACTTGCATCATTTTTTGGCAGTGGATTGTTCAAATCGAAACGGATCGCAAGGATGTTTCTGGCATCGTCTCTGTGGAAGTCGCTTCTATTCACCGTGATAGTTGACCATTTGTGTACCACAAAAAATGTTACCGCAAATGTCAATGGAAGACACATTAATTCAATTCATCCCTCTTCATAAATTGAGCCAATCAAAATGACAACATTAATGCTTGTATCTAGATACACAATCATCAAACGACGCTGGCATGCTTTTGAACAACCGTCTCAGCACACTCCTAGCCTTGGTAAGCATTATGTGTTGTTCCGCAATCAGATGAACTAATGTTTGTTGCCACCAACATAGGGATTAAGAATAAGATGACTTTGTAATCCTTATCTACCATGAACGACCTTAATTATGCATTTGTATATTAATTGAAATTCAATGGCTAAGATACAATGTATTCACAATATTAAATTCAGTAACTAATGATGCTGGAGATCTATGAGTTGTTTTTGTTGTAGAAAATTGAGCTAAACAAGTCTTTATTTAAAACAGGAAACCTAAGCATGCACGGTTACTTGCTTATATAAGCAAGCACGGACTAAAACAGAAAAGCAATCATAGTTGCCTAATGTCACATGGACACTTATTGTCCAGCTCATCAAGCATTCTAGAAGGTAAATACCAGACCAGATTGAGTTCTTACGGACTGGTGACATTGCCTAGCCCTTTTGCTGTCCAATATAAGGCAAAGAAGGTCTTAGAAGTATGCAAAAGCATCTATATCTAAATATTTCCTGCAAAAAGCACTAAACCTACCTAGAAACTTCTAGAATGGACCTCCATAAATGTCTATCTAAAATATTCTTTGTAATATTCTAAACATTAATTTCTAACCACACACTGATAATGTGAAGCAAATATAAATAGGTCATTTCTCCCATTTGTATAGCACGTTTAGACGTTTAGACGCTTAGATACTCAAAGTTGTAAAGCAAGTTTGCTCAGTCAATAAAACTCTTACTTGCAAAACTCTTTTGTACTCTCTACTTTTCTAACACTTTTAATTTTCATACTTGCCTCTCAACACTCTTTGCCCATTCTCTTAAACTCTATAAAACTTATTTAGTTCATCTTCACTCGCAAGATTGACTAAGTGTCGCATAAGTTAGTATGATCGAGGTTTAACTCTATAATAGGTAGGATCAAAGTAACAAATTAACCCTAGATACGACTTGGTTATTGGTGAAGGCATAAGCATGACAAGCAAAGAAGGAATTGTTGCAACCATTGTAGAGGAGCAACAAGTTCGTGGGTGAGAGAAGCAACGTGTTCCATCCAAGTATGGTAAATCCAAGGCCCTAGTAAGAGAACCTATGGAGTCTCGTGTTGTTGACTTAGAGAAGAGCATTATTAATTTGACCTTTGTAGTGGGCGAACTTAATTATCAAGTTGATAACTTGATCCATAAAATGCTGAAATTACAAGGGATGCCATGAGTTTGGCCACTCATTTAGGAGAGAACTATGCTCCTTGAACTAAGAACTATTTGACTTATAGGAGTTCGTTAAAGGAGAGATTTACGACTTACGTAGGGAGATGAAGTCATTTCGTCAAAGCACTATACTTTTAGTTGGTATGGTTGCCGTTACTAATGCGACTGTTATGCATGACTTGAAAGTCCTCAAACCTATACAATGGCACTTGCAATGTCATTGTTGTGGAGAATTTTCTTTTTGGTCTCAAATAATACTTAGGGTCATAAGAGTTGTCGACAACCTTACTAAAGTAGGCAACACCTTGATCTTCTTAAGAGATACTACCTAACTATGATGGAGACAAAAGTATTCTAAGAGAGAGAAAGACTTGTGTGTCATCAACACTTGAGAGCAATTCAAGGCCAAATTGTGAAAACACTTTGTGTCTCATAATACAGACACCAAATTTAGGAGAAAGTTACATCGCCAAAGACAAATAGGTAGTATTTCTAACTACCCTCATGCTTGAAATTAATTTATCTGACAAAGACTTTCTCTTCCACTTTAAAGACGGGTTAAAGGATTGAGAGAGAGTAGAGTTAGATAAACACAATATACAGACTCTAGATGTTGTTATTACTGCTATCGAAACACTCATTGACTACTCTATTTATTCCAAGGGCAAAAAGCCAAGCTCTAACTAGAGTGAGGGAGAGAATAATGGGCAGAAGAAGGATACTAGCCGCAAGGAAGGTGGACACCAAAAATTCTTAAGTGGCAATCCCAAGTATGGTCAGAGTTCTTTGGGTAAATGTAATGTAAGTAATCCCTCAAAATCTTACTTCATCTGCGATGGAATGCATTTGGTAAGAGACTACCTCAAGTAAAAGGTAATGAATACCATGGTGACAAAACTCAATAAGGATAGGCCTAAGGAAGAACCCCAAGTCGACATAGGATTTATCCAATAATTGGGTAACCTTTGTAAGTTTTTCTCTCTAATAGTCTTTAAAGAGAAAGGGTTGTTGTACACCGCCATTGAGGGAAAAACTGTAAGTGTGATGCTAGATATAAGAGCAACACATAACTTCATAAATATATAAGAGGTCAGGCCTCTAGGCCTCAAACTTGTAAAAGGAAGTGGCACCATCAAAGTTGTAAATTTGGAGGCAAAACTTGTCCAAAGCATAACCCATGGAGTAGCCATCCAAATCAGAGATTAGACTGATAAGTTAGACTTTACCATTATTCCTATAAACAATTTCAAAGTGGTGTTAGGTCTTGCATTCTTTTAAAAAGTTTTAACTTTTCCTGTTCCTACTTTAAGTTCCTTTATGATCTTTAATACTTGCAAGATTCAAGTGATTCCTTTGAAATGCATAAAGAAGTTGAAACCATTGATGATTTCTATCGTGCAATTCAAATGGGGTCTTAAGTCATATGAGAACTTTGTTGCTACCATAAGGGAATTCAACGATGGGAAAAACATAGTAACACTTACTCCTTTATTGTTGTAGACCATTTAGGTTGTCCTTGTCAAGTTCAAGGATGTGATGCCTTTTGAATTGCCCAAAAAGATTTCACCTAAACAAGATGTGGATTATCACACTGAACTAGAACTTGGTGCCAAACCTTTTAACATGGCCCTCTATCGCATAACACCTTTAAAACTTGCTGAACTGAGGAAACAACTCTAACACTTGATCAACTCAGATTACATGTAACCCTTAAAAGCTCTTTTTGGTGCCTTAAACCTCTTTTAGAAGAAGAATGAGGTATCATTATGGATATGCATCAATTACCAAGCCTTGAGCAAGGTCATTATCAAGAACATATATCCAATACCCTTGATAGTTGATCTTTTCAACCAAGGAAGGCAATGTACTTCACCAAGCTAGATTTACGATTGGGTTACTACTAAGTCCGCATTGCATAAGGTGATGAACCAAAAATAACCTATATGATGTATTATAAAGCATTTGAATTCCTAGGTATGCCCTTTGGTCTCACCAATGCACTAACTACCTTTTACACTCTTATGAACAAGGTACTACATCCTTTCTTTCACAAATTTATGGTGGTTTACTTGGATAATATAATGGTATACAGCAATACTCTTGAGGAGCATGTAGAGCACCTCAAGTAAGTTTTCTAAGTTCTCTGTAAAAACAAGTTATACATCAAGAAGGATAAGTGCTCGTTCACCAAGCAAAAGGTAGAATTCCTTAGCCATAAAATCAAGGATAATAGGTTCATGATGGATTCAATAAAGGTATAAGTTATCCAAGTGTAAGAGCTTCTAACCAAAGTTTCAAAATTGTGATCCTTTCTAGGGTTAATCAACTATTATTGTTAGTTTATTAAGGGGTATTTTGTCATAGTGGCACCCCTAACTGACTTGCTCAAAAAGAACAACACATAACATTAGTCGAAGGAATACTAAACTCCCTTTGAGAGATTGAAACAAACAAACTTTGAGGAACCCGTTATGATGCGGCCAGACTATAAAAAGCCTTTCAAAATCCACACAGATGCATTTGACTTTACCATCAAGGGAGTCTTGAAGCAAAACAAGCACCTTATTGCCTACAAAATTCATAAGTTAAACAATACGAAGATGCAGTACAATTCATTGCTAGTGTATCTGAACATTATCTCCTTGGAAGTAAGTTCATGACAATGACTGACAATGTCACCACAAGCTACTTCCAAACACAGAAGAAACTTAACCCCAAGCAAGCTCGTTGGTAAGACTTTCTAGTTAAGTTCGATTACACACTGCGATATAAGTCAAACTTAGCCAATGTTGTTGTTGAAGTGCTAAGTCAAAAAGTGGAATTGACTACCTTATCTACTAGTACACTTAAGAGCAACTTCCTTAAGCAAATTAAGAAAGGCACGATGTAAGACAATCTGGCAAAAAACTTGCTGAAGTTGGCTAATGTGGGGAAGACTCGTCGATTTTGGTTGGATAAAATGGAACAACAATACCAAATTGGTCTACTTGAGCCATTACCCATTATTGAGAGATCGTGGGAAAGTGTTTCGATAGATTTTATTATGGGTTTACTTAAGTCTGACAGATTCGTAAGCATTATGGTAGTTGTTGATAAGTTCAGCAAGTGCGGTACCATCATTTTAGCCCCTGCTGATTGCAAGGTTGATGAAACTGCTCACCTATTATTTAAGAATGTGGTAAAGTTATGAGGTGTACCTAAAAGTATAGTCAATGATAAAGACCTTTGTTTTATGAGCAAGTTTTGGCGTAAGCTATTTAAGCTACTAGGGATCAATCTAAACTTCTTAACAACCTTCCATCCTCAAAACGATGGACAAATTGAGTGAGTTAATGCCTTACTGGAGTAGTACTTGAGGCATTATGTTAATGCTCACCAACAAGATTAGGTGAAGTAATGTGACATGACCCAATTGTCATATAACCTCTAGAGGAGCAAGGCAACAAGCAAAAACCTTTTTGAGATTGTCATAGGACAATAACCTCTAACAGCAAGTGTCATTGCCTCTTTTTACATGGGAAATAACCCTTATGCTTATAAGTTTACGAGGGAATGACATGAGAAGACAAACATAACAAAGGTTTACCTTGACAAAACGGCTAAAAGAATGAAGAGATGGGTTGACACCAAGTGATGCCCAAAGGAGTACGTGGAGAGAGATATGGTGATGGTGAAACTACTACTTAACCAATTCAAGTGTCTACGCAAAGTTCACAAGAACTTGGTAAGGAAGTACGAAGGGTCATTTCCTATCATCAACTATGTAGGAAAGACCGTTTATCAAGTTTAACTCCCACTAAAACTCAATATCCATAACATCTTCCATGTAAATCTTTTAAAGACTTTTTATTGGGATAATAAGGATCCTAGTCAAATCAAGTCCAAGCATTTGTCAACTGTTGTGGTCACCAAATTTGACAAAGAGTTAGAGCACATCCTTACCGATATAGTGGTTTAGAAGAGGAGAGTTCCTAACTACACCGAGTACTTAGTTAAATGGAAAGATTTGTTAGATCAAGAGGTTAATTGGGAATGAGAGGACCAACTTTAATAGTTTGTCAATCACATTCGACAATATAAGGTTGAGAATATAACAAGGATGTTGCAGAATTGAGTAGGGAAGGGTGTTACATGGACACTTCTTGTCTAACCATCAAACATTCTGAAAGGCAAAAACTAGACCAAATTGAGTCCTTATAGGTTGGTGGCATTCCCCAGCCCTTTTGTTATCCAATATGAGGCAAGGAAGGTTCTATAAACATACAAAAGTACCTATATTTAGAGATTTCTTACAAAGAGCACTAAAACTACCTAGAGAGTTATATAATGAACCTCCATAAATGCTTATCTAGAAAATTCTTTATGACTATTCTAGACATTCATTTCTAGCCACACGTTAAGGAGATAGAGCAAGTATAAATAGGTCATTCCTCTTATTTGTATAACGTATTTAGATGTTTAGATGCTTAGATGCTCAAAGTTGTAAAACAAGTTTGCTCACTCAATAAAGCTCTCACTTGCAAAGCTCTCTTGTACTTTTTACTTCTTAGCACTTTCAACTCTTGTACTTGACTCTTAATGCTCTTTGTCTATTCTCTCAAACTCTCTAAGAATTACTTAGTTCACTTTACTAGCAAAATTGACTAAGTGTCACGTGGGTTAGCGTGATCAAAGTCTAACTTCGTGACACTAAGCCCTAAATACAAAAGAAATATTTTGAAACAAAGCACATGACACTTGGACTAAGTCTTGAGAAGAACTTCTTCAAATTGCCATTAACTAACTTAATTGAAATTTGAACTTAGGAGGCAATATATCAAAATAAAGGCTTAAGTTGTTAAGGGAGCAATGTAGTAACATCTTGATCCTATGTTAGTTATAGGCAACATCAAGATCACTAGTAAACAAACATTATAAACAAATAACTACAAAACTATAAGCACAATAATCTTGGCTCCAATCTTAATATCGGTAAATGGGGGAAACTCATAACTTTTCCCTAGCTACTAATTACCTTTAAACATTAATTTTTATAAATCAATAACCACTCATTGTTAAAAAAATAAAAAAATAAACAATTTTTTACATTTAGCATGATATGCTAAGTAATAAAAATATCCTACCTGCTTAAAACTTGTGAGCAATATACCTACAAGTAATATGACCGTTCCAACTTCCTATGCTATATTTTCTCTTATTCCAAGCTTCCATCTTAACTTTTTACCAACACATTCATAAGCTGAAAAATAGTTTGAGATGGACTACATTTTATCATGTTAAGTGTGAGATGTATTGTGTTTTATTGCATTTAGTTAGAGAAATTAGGCTAATTTGCTTTGAGAACCTCTCTTAAATCACCCCAATGTAGATTAGCTTATGCCCTGTATTAGTTAACTTAAAATGGTTGCAGTGTAGTCCATGGCTAGGCAACTTGTATTTGGTTTTGTTTTCCAAGAATGGTCATAAAATTAGGGAATATCATTATTATTGATGGATGTTAATGGTAGTAGAAAGCATATAGTACTATATAAATTTCAAATGAAAATTTTCTCTATTTTTATATAACTTAATTATGTAGTACCTAATTTTATCTATACAATACCAAATGCTATCTATGTGGTATAGCCACATTGTTTTTAATTGTGTGTACTGGACACTATGCCTAATGAGTATTTTCAAAAGCAAAATATGCAACAAAAGTTGTAGCTATTATATAAGTGATATAAACTCCAATTATTTGTAAACGAAACCCAACACTAATGTTGGTATAGGATCGTTCTAACAAAAGGTAAGGGATTTTGGAATTCTGACCTGATGATTATAAACAACCAAGAACCAGAACTTAAAGATTCAAACGCCACTCCCAACAACAAAAACGTTGAAGAAGATAAGTCTGTTGAACCAACACACTCAAGTATGAAAGTTCAGAATTAGTTCTTAAAGAACCAAAGAAAATAGCTCATACATTCATCATATGTTGTCCTCCCCTTTAACCACCCTTTTTATATGCTAACTCCCCTAAACCTTAGCTAATAAGATGGGCTTAATAAGAAAATTCGTCCAATCTGCCAGTCACCCTCTTTATATGCTAATAAGATGGGCTTATTAAGGAAATTCGTCCAATCTGCCAGCCACCTCTTTTTATATGCTAATAAGATATGCTTATTAAGGAAATTCGTCCAACCCACTAAATAATAATAATAACCCATTAAAATAACCCATTTAAATGCCTAAACATGGGCTTCCAAATCCAACTTCCTTCCCAAGGTCATGGTTCTCAAATTCCTCCACAGATGACACATTCGCAAGCCTTGGTGAAGCCTCCATCATCCTTAACTCGTACCTAGCAACTTTCGGATAGTAAATGTCGCACAATAAGTTGTTGAGAGCTTCCTTTATTTTCTTTGACCTTGCCCTTGTCATTGGTTCTCTAAGGTTTTGCAAAACATCAACTTCCTTGTTGATTTGAGCTGGTACAATATGGCTTCCATCAATAAGATCAACTTTTCTTGTACTTTCTAGTCTAAAGAACCTTAAGAGTCAGTCTTGAGCCTTGCAACCTTGTGGGGACAAATTCTCTTTATTGTAACAAGTAAAGGGAAGGGATATAGTTATCATCTCATAAGATGATGTTGTTATCCTTATTTACCATGGACAACCCTGACCATGTAGTTTTATATTAATTATAATCTAAGGGCTATAATACAATGTATCATAATATTGAATTTAGTAATTAATGCTAATGGAGATATGTTGGTTGTGTGTGTTGTAAAAACTTTAACTAAGTAAAGTATTTGTTTAAAACAACAAATCTAAGAGAGTTCAATGGCAGTTGCAAGGATGATGCCTCAATAGCTTACTTTGTTAATCAAACAAATCATTATATCTGAAACAATTAAAAAGCACATTATTACAATTTGAAAATAAAACTTAATGAATGCTAATAACTTGTATAAGAGGAGAAAGCTTTAGCATTGATCAAGATAGTCCTTTGAGCTTATTACACATGCCAAGTTGCTTGCTTATATAAGCAAGGATGGACTAAAATAAAAAAGCAATCATAGTTGCTTAAGCCCTAAATACAAAAAAAAAAACATCTTGAAATAAGGAAATAAACCCAAAGAGGATGTCTTGATAGCAACTTCTTTAATTTGATGCCAATTACCTTAACTCAAATATAAATTTAACTATAAACTTAGGAGGCAACATATCAAAATAAAGGCTCATGTTGTTAGAGGAACAATGCAAAATCACCATGGTCCTATGCATGTTAAGAGGAACATCAATATCATCATTTATTATTGAGGTACAAAATCCATATTGCGGTATGTAGTCTATTTTATATACAATTTAAAGGATTTATGTGCACTTACCCCTTATTTACCTTTTTTATTATAATTGAATCGATTTTCAAGGTTGAATTCAAGGATAGAGTTAAAAAGCATAAAAATCCAAATTGAGTTAGAATTATTATTAAATTTAACTATTTTAAATATATTGTATATAATTTCTTAGTATAATTTCTTAAATGAAAATTTAAGAAAATTTTTATGTAGTTTTTATAATATTTTTATACTTTTTATTACTAAACAATAGTATTCAAAAAGAATAATATGATTGTTTAATTGTGAAATGCATCAAAATTATTTAATTAAGTTTAATAATAATTTTACATGAATTAAAGGTTTAGGATTAAAATGAAAAACTTTTAAAAAGTAGGTCTAAAATGACACTATCTTATTCTTCTAACTTTTCCTCCAAAAACATTAAATAAAGATATTTCCCTTCAAAATATGCTAGAAAACAAAAAATTAATAGTTTAGTCAATAAGCCTAAGTCATTCTAATCATATTTTATTCACTAGCCCAATAATTTATTCAATGTGCACAATTAGGCCACTATTTTGTGAGTTGCCCTACTATACTATCATCCATTTGGTTTAGAGTAATTTTAATATAAAATAAGAATAAAAATAGATAATTTTTATTTTTAGTATATAATAAAGAGAAATCGCCTTTTTTATTTCTTTACTTATTGACTAAAATTCTCTTGTTTTTGGAGAATCATCATTTCTATAGTTTCTCTGGTTAATCCTATTTTTATTTTATCTTGTCTCTTTATAAGAGAAATATAATCAATACATTTTATAAATAAAATATTAATAAAAATAAATAATAATAATAATAAAATATTTTTTATTGTAATAACATTAAATATTTTTAAATTATAATAATATTTAAATTATCAATAATAATTATATTATTTCATAGAAATGTTTATATATATATATATATAGTATTTTATAAAATAATAATAATAATTATTATTAGTATTATAATAAAAAAAAATCGTAGAGATTATAGCGGTGTTGGCTGAGGATTCGAGGTGATGATCCAATGTTATTCTTTCCCTAATTAGTTTTATGGTTTTCTTGTTGATGTTTAGTTGTTAATAAATTTGGTGGTTGTCTTGGTCCCAAGTAGAATCAGATGTGGGCGTCTCCTTGTTAAATTTCTCTCTCTTTTTTTATTTTTTCAAATAAAAATAATGGTTTTAACTTTGATCTTGATTTTTTAATCTTGATTCAAAAAAAAAAGAAAAAAAGAGAAAAAGAAAAAAACATCGTGGGTGCTTTGGAAGGTGTAGCTGCACTGGTTGAACTTGGCTTGGAATTGTCCCACGTATCCCAGAACATGCGTTACGCCCAAGTCCATCCTTCCCACGATTTCCTTCCCTTGTTTTTCTTGTTAATTCTTTCTCAGTTTCTACTGTTTCTTACTAATGATCATCACAATGCCTGTCATCTTGTCTTGTCTCTCATGCTGAATTATTTTGGAGTTTCTTCATTTTTCCGATTTTCAGGTTGGATTGGGAAATATCCTGGTTTAAGTGATTAATAAGTATAGGTCGAAGTTGGCCACGAGAAGAAGAAGAGTGTTAATGGAAGGATGGTGCTGAGGTTTGGCATCCACTCATCCATTCATGAGCACTGATGTTAATTTTTATTTTTCACTATCATCACCACTTTAATTCATTCAAATGATTGCTTGTGGTGTGTTGTGAGTTGCTTCTTGGTCGTCGCATAGATTTGCATTTTGTTCCACAAGCGTAATAATATCCTTTGATTTGAGGAAGTGCTCGCTGCTTTACTTTTGGTGGTTGTAGGAACAGAGTGCTTCGTGATCTTGCTTTATCCTGCCCTCACCACGGTTGGATTTATTGGTGTCTTCGGATAAATAATTCAAATATTTTGGGGTTATAATATAAAAATAATTAAAATGAGTATAAATATGTTTTTAATTAAAAAAAAATAAAAATAAAATCTAAAAGGAAGTGAGTAGAGAGTTGTTGGTCGTGAGAACAAAACGAAAAAGAAAAGTTAAAAAACCTAAATGAGAGCCGTCGGGTGAGGGAAAAGAAAGAAACAAAAAAAAAGAGGAGAGGAGGGAAAAGAAAGAAAAAAAAAAGAGGAGAAGACTGTTGAAAGGAAGAGAAAAAAAGATAGAATTCTTCAATTTTACGATTGGAAGGGATATCGGTATCCGATCAACCTGAAACTTGGATGATTGATAAAGGACGTTTGGTTCTTATTTTTGAATGGTGAAAATTGAGTTTCAAGTACTATAAGTTCTATTTCTCTTTAGTTTTTGTAGGTCTATACTCTGAGTAATTTTTTATGTGTAGTTTTGATCAACTGTATAATTGAAAGATTATTTGTGGTCCGATTGAGTTGCTTTTTGGTCAGTAATTAGAGGACACATAGATCTTATTTGTGAATGATTAGATTTGGTTTTTGTGAACTGCAAGGACAGGTTTTCAATTCGAATCGAAACCTCTCAATTCTGATAACTCTCTATTCTCTCGTTTGTAACAGTTTTGATCAACCGTATAATTGAAAGATTATTTGTAGTCCGATCGAGCTGATTTTTTATCAGTAATTGGAGAACACATAAATATTATTTGTGAATAGTTGGATTGGGTTTCTGTAAACTGCAAGAGTAGGTTTTCCATTCGAACCGAAGTATTTTAATTCTGGTAACTCTCTACTTTTTTATCTGTGGTAGAATTGGTAAACCATGTAAATAGTTTTTGATCCGTAGTCCAATTGAGGTGAAATTTGGACAGCTGGTAGGGGACATCTGGAGGTTCATTTTGAACGATTGGATTACTGCCTTGAGATCTACTTATTGACTTGTAATTGACAGCACATAATTGGTCTGTCTTATTTGACTCATTAGTCTCTTGTTTAATTTAAATTGAATTTGTTCAATTTATTTGACGTAATTGAAGTTGTGTACCTCTATTGTACTCATTTAATTATAGTGGAGCTGAACTCTGGTTCAGAGTATCCGTGATTTTTTACCTTTTAATTTGAAGGAGTTTTTCACATAAAATTGATATGTTTTTTTTTATGTAGTTTATTTACATTATTATTTTTGTTATTCAATCATCTCCTTACTGATTTTTGTTTTGGTGGGCTATTTATACTCCGCTGCGCCTCCCTTCTCCCATAAACCACCATCTTCTCCTCCTCCAAAGTTCTTTATCAGGAGTACTACAACAGGGGTCCCTTACTTATGAAGAGGATTGTAGAGAGGAGTTATCCAATAGAGGAATATGTGATGCCTCAGATTTTGCATATGCGCACAGCAGCATGATCGGTGAGATTGATACCGATCATTCATCGAATGTGCTTGCTGTAAGTGATTGCCCATTTCTCGGTTTCATGTCATTGCTTTGCCATTGTTATTCTTTTTGAGAATCTAATTTTCCTTTTAAGAAATTGTTGTTACTAAATGTTTCCACTAAACTTGATCTTGATTCATTTACATGTCAACAACACAATGAGTTTTGGATTGGTACTGTCAGAATCTGAGTTCTTTTTCTTTCCAACTATCACATTATGGAGTTCCAAAAAATTCTTAATTATGTTTCAATTCATTTTTGGCTATGATGTATGTGTGTGAATTAGTCGAGGGCTTGATATTTGTACTAATACTATTCTTCCTTTTGTAGCCCAAGACAGATGTTGAAACTCAAGGAGAATTTGTCAATTCACTGATTTAGGAGATTAATACTGTAGTTTACCAGAGCATTGAAGATGCTGTAGCATTTGTGAAGTGGCTCGACGGTGAACTTGCATTTCTTGTAAGTTGGTTGTAACATAATTTAGCATCCAATTAATATGAAAAATGGCAGATTTCTTACCATTCCCGCCATGCTTGCATTTACATGAAGGTGGATGAAAGACCTGTGCTAAAGCACTTTGATTGGCCTGAGAAGAACGCTGACACACTGAGAAAAGTAGCATTTAAGTATAAAGACATCAAGAAGCTGGAGTCTGAAGCGTCCCATTACAAGGATGATTCCAGATGCCTTGTGACATTGTGGTAAATAAAATGGCTGTTGTGTCTGAGAAGTAAGAAATACAGTTTTTTGTCTTGTTTGGATTGCTTCCAACAAATGGTTCCATTCATTGTGTGGCTATGTCAGGATGGAATGCACCATTTATAACCTTTTGCGGACAACCCTTAATGCATAATTACAAAGAATCCAAATTGCCACGGATTGGATGCTTGATAATGGGATTGTTTGCAAGGTAAGATTAACCATTTATTTTCATTCTCCACTTTGACATGCTTTTGATATTTGAAGGAAGGATGAGGGATGCAAACAGGTGGTGTGAGAGAGAGAGAGAGCGAAAGAAAGCATTGTCATTTTGTTTATCTTTGAAGATAAACATACTTCAATCAGAACTCACTAATGAGCAGAGATTAGTCAAGTTCTTATCTAAACGATATCTCGTCTTCTTGGAGAAAAGCTAGAGAGAAGGAAGCAAGAAACAAGAAGCAAGTTGGTCAAAGAAATAGTCTTCCCCCTGCCCTCCCCTGCCACACCCTGGGCCGCAAAAAGATAACAGAATCGGTGCGGTGCAGTACTAGGAAAATAGAATTATGTACTGAGTTCTCAGTCTCAGCCAGTCTTGAGAAGCCACATACTTGTTATCCTTTTGCCCTACTTTGTATGGCCTATTTTGGCCCCAAATTACATAACTCACTTTATTAACTCTTCCTCCTTCGTCCGTAATAGAATGGAAAGATGAGGAAAACTTAGTGGCCAATCTCAAATAAATATGAAATGAACTTTCTTAGAACACACAATGGAATGGATTTGACTAATGTTTGTATTCTTTTGTACAGTTTGCTGGAGCATTTGATGCAGAAACAATGCACACATTTGAGGAACCTGGCAACCTTGCTCACCTTCTTAACAAAAAGTAAAAGAGTGATGGGGTGGGGTGGCAAGTAGTTTTTGGTTTTCCATCTGAATAAGCTTCATTAGTAGTGCATTTCCATACTTTTTATATCTACTGAGGCAGTGTGATTCGCTGTCGTCGAGGCTTGGTTCCAAATGTACAGAAAATGGTGAATGTTTGGGTGTGGAATACAAAGCAATTTTTTTTTCTCTATGGTTTTATGCGCTCTCGTATAACCAGAGAAAAGCAAATATTTGAAGATACGTGTTTGTCAATTGTCAGTAAGTTTTGTTGTGGTTCAAGTTTCAACCATACGTTTCCCTAACAACGACCAATTTTGATAGTTGATGACTTATAATTTAGCGTGTTTTTTTTGGGGTACATCACCAACCTACTAAAGTCATTTCCAAGCATTGAGTTAGAGGGACGACAAAAATGAGCTTTTCTAGTTGCTTATATTTCTTTACCCTTACATTTTCCTTTTTCTCATTGATGAACTACCGCGTTAAAAAAGCATTTGTTTCTCATGTTGCATGTTTGCTATCTAATTAGTGATTTGATGAAAGACGCAAGTCATTTGTCAAATCATTTCATGAAGATAAGATTCTTGCAGGGACGAAAGATAGAGGAGGGCATGGATTAGTTAAAAGACTTAAATTCGGTTAAAATAAGCCCCTGCTCTTACATTCTATGGCGTCCCTAAAATTTTTATAAATTTATCTCTAAGATAAATTTCGAGTTTGGAGGTGGACGAGATAACTTTGAGGTCAACCAAAGTAAGCCGGAAACATCAAGACGAAAACGTGTAAATTTCCGAATAAATATGGTAACTTTTCAGGGGTTTGCATGTCGACATACGAATGACTTGGTATAATGAACAGGGCTTCCTATTTTAAACAATGTCATGCGTATTCTAACAGAGGATGCAAATTTTTGCAACTAAACATAAATTAAGATGCAATGTAACAACCTAGCAAAGTACAATTGCCCACAAGTGCGCATTAACACATCTGGCTTGTCCTAACAGATCTCCAAATATGCACAACCAATATAATAATTCAAGTCAATTTTCTTGCACAAACAACATCTTCACTTGGTCCAGCAGCTTTTTGTATTACTATATCACGATAGTCATTTAAGAGTCTTATTGCAACCACAGATGATGACTAATTGTCCAGTTGGTTGCCTAGTCTCTGTCAAGCTGTGATTTTCCTAAGGCCTTTGCAGTCTTCCCAACTGGACCCTTCCTTCGCCACCTCCCATTAACTTAGGATCCATTTATAGCTCTTCTCTTAGCTCATCCTACGGGTCGTGAGAAGAATACTGCATCATGAGACAATTCCTCTAGCAAAAATATAAAGAACTGCACTGGCAAAAGAAGGCTGGATGGGCAAGCCAAAAACACGGATTTGAGACTCTTCTAGTCCACCTAATGAAGCCCTCTCTGTTACGCCATTTAATGGGCAGTAGCATCTGTTAACCCCGTGATGAAACCTGAAAATAGTTCCAGAGTTCGTTTGTATAATAAGTTATTATTAATGGACATGAATGAAACTGTCAAACATGCAACTTCAAGATGACTAGGTAGACTAACCATTTAGGATGGTAGAAATTAAGGTCTGTGATGACTGTAACAAAAATGACTTTCGTCTTAAGTCTTTACCATCTATGTACCCAAATAAAGAATATGATGCATCAGAGGATGAACACTGACGATGATGTCTGGCTTGTACCACATTAGGACATCTCCCACCTCTCTCCAACCCCACAATGAGTAAGGTTAATAGAGCTTATCAGTAACATGGCATTCACTTGCTCTTCTTTCTTGCGGCCAATCATGCTTAAAACTTGCAGGTTGAATTGAACAACATTATTTGCAGTAATATTCAATTTTCACTGACTGATTGATTAATTAGGAGGGTCACAAAGAGCTGTTTGAAAGAAGAAGAAAAGAAGGAACGTAAAATCATTGGAGTTTTGTTAAGTTTTAACAACTGAATTTAACTATTATAATATTTTGGTGACATAACCAAAGTATCAAATCATAGAATGTATGAACTGAAAAGAAAGATGACAAATCTCACAACCGAAGCACAGGCCATAGACTATCAGAGAAATGAAAGACATTACACGTTCAATAGAGAGAAGAGCCCAGAAGAAGTTCAAGTACTTGGTATAATAGGCAACAATTGTGGCTAGATAACAACCTTGTATCCATTTTGGAAATGTACTGTGAAACCCAACCTTCATTGATTTAAATGTTTCACCATAAATTTGTTATGCCTCTCCATATCATCTGACCATCATTCTTCACTATTGCTCGATATTAGAAGATGCTACCAACTTGGTTTAGTTTGATGATTTTTGAGAGCTCGAAATTTCGTTACTCTTAATATGCAAATAGGGAACAATATCTTGGAGAACAAAAGAAATCTCAGCCAACTAAATAAAACAGAGGAGAATGCCATGAAAGTAGGATAACGAACAATAAAGATTTTCCATAAACATAAAAGACTAATGTCAAAAGGGATAGTATTAAGTATGATCAATGATTTCCTAATTATTGTTATCCATATTTAGATACAATTACTATAATCAGTTCCTATAATTACACAATCAAAGATGTTTTGCATATTTAGGTACAATTAATTTAGTTAGCTCTTGTGATTAGGCAATAAAAAATGTTATCTATAATTAGATATAATTAGTTTAATCAACTTTTGTAAATAGGCAATTAGAAATTCCTTTTATTTTTTTTAGATGTAATACCTATATAAATCTCATGTACATCTCCATGAAAAAATTGTAGTAGTTATTCCTACATTTTATTATATAGTATTAGAGCAAAAATAAAATTTTCATAAGTTTATCTTGATTTACCTGATTCATTATCAACTTTTGTTTACTATCAAAATCAACTTTATAATTTGGCACCCTCTCAATCTCAACCTTCTGTTATTAACCCACTCAAGAATATCTCTTCCCTTTTTTTGATCAACAAAAACACTTTAATTTCCATCAAATTAAACTTTACAAATGACTCCTTATGGTGTTTCTAGTTTCATGTTATTCTTTTAACATATAATTTTATGAGATTTATTAATGACTTTTGACTTTGTCCTCCTCCTACCTCCCCAATTAAATGCTCTCTTTAGATTTGGCAAGACCAATTGATTTTTAGTGCCATTGCTAGATCTATTTCTCCAAATCTCATTCCATTTACTGCTTTTACCAAAACCTCATGTGAAGCAATAACTATCCTAGCTAACATTTATGCCAAACTATGTTGAGGATACATCAACCAACTTAAGGAGGCTCCTTTAGAAAGACACTTAATAAGTCACAAAATATATGCAATAGACCAAAATTATTATAGATAAACCCACCATACTTAATGCACTTGTCAATAATAAAGATCTGGTACTTAAGATCCTTGTTGGGTTTTGATGATGATTCCCAAAATATTTGCTCAGTTATGGATGTTTGTGAACTTCAGTACTTTTAATGAGTTGTATGAAATAATCATCAAACATGGAGCCTATCTCAAATCTGAAGCACAAAAGAAGAAAAATACTACCATACTTGTGTCACGGGCCTAATAGATTTAGCATTCCACTCTTGTGTGGCCTTGAAAATTTCTTCCAAGCAACCTTTCTCATACGCGGCTCACAAGAACCTTTTGAGAGAGTAACTTTAGAGAGAGAAGTTGATGCGGAAAAGCCCAAAAAGACGTGGCTTAGGGACCCAACGCACACAATGAATCAAAGAACAACCAGGAAAGCTAAATCAGAATTAATAACACAAACCCTAGACCCAATATTCGAAGGAACAAAAACTTAGGGTATTCAAGAAGGATATGGACGCCACACTCCAGAAAAGAAAGGGATTGGGAGTGATAAGTCGATTTGAACGCCACAAGAAGGATAACCTCTTGATAAGTTCTTTAGTTCTTAAAAGAACCGAGGGAGAAACCCTTGCTTTCTATTTCACTGAAAGTTGTCTGATATCTTGATTGTCTGATTTCCAAAGCTTACAAGGGGTGCCTATTTATAGGCTAAGATAGCAATCCTAAAGAGGCATAAATTCCTAGTTAGGACAATTCCTTATTTAGGCAGAATTCCTATCTAGGTACAAATTCTTAGATGGAAAATAAACTCCTAATTTGGAGTGACTACTATTATTAGTCCTAACACTTTAATTACTCTAATGATATTAATAAGGCCTGGACTCTCTTCCAAGTTTAAATTCGCACCATTTGAAGCTGGGTTGGCCTGAGCATCCTGAATCAGCCCATTCAGTACTTCTTTAATCTTTCTGGCCCTAGCTCGTGTTATTGGGCCTTCTGGAATGTGCAATGGACCTCTTGCATCCATTGAAGCCTTCCACCCTTCATGTCTACGGTTCTCATCATTCCCCCTTTCCTCAAAAAGATTCGTCCTCGAATCATCACCTTGTTTATACTTGATGACGTAGGGAAAGGTCTGAATGAATTTGATCCACTTGGCATGCCTTCTATTCAACTTTCCTCGTACAAGTAGGATAGGAACTACACAATGACTCATGCTTTCCCTCACATATCCTTTGAAAATAAGTTCTTCAACCTGTCTTTTATGCTCCTTTGTCTCCTTAGGATTACTCTTATATGCTGGTCGATTTTGGATGGATGCACCAAGGATGAAATCAATTTGATACTCAATTCCTCTCTTGGGTGGCAATCCACTTGGGTCATTGTCGTGGAATACACCTTCAAATTCCTGCAATAGAACAACAACAACACTAGGCAAAGATGGGTCAAACTTGTTAGTGTTAAAATAAGCCTCCTTGTACAGAAGTACGATCATAGGTTGTTTGGCATAGAATACTCTTTTGACATCACTCCCTTTTGCATAGAAACTTTCTCTTTTCTTCTCTTTCTCTTGTGTCATCACGTTTTCTCCTCTCTTTTCTCTTTTATCAATCTTTCTTTTCTGTTCACTCTCATTTTTAATCCTTAATTGATCCTCATAAGCTTGTTGAGGTGATAATGGTACAAGAGTGACGGGTTTATCATTCATTACAAAGGAATATCGATTCTTGAATCCATCGTGCATAACTCGTCTGTCAAACTGCCATGCCCTTCCTAATAGAATATGGCCTGCTTGCATAGGTACAACATCACATAAAACTTCATCGTGATACCTTCCAATAGAAAATGACACAAGCACTTGCTTATCTACTTTAACTTCACCACTCTCATTCAACCATTGAAGCTTATATGGTTTAGGATGCTTCATAGTAGGTAAATTCAGCTTCTCAACCATAGTTGTGCTAGCAACATTAGTGCAACTCCCACCATCAATAATCATACTACATACCTTATCTTTGATGAGACATCTCGTCTGAAAGATGTTATCTCGTTGCCCCTCAGTTTCTTCTTTCACTTGCACATTCAATGCTCGCCTTGTGACGAGAGCTACTCCATTAGCCGGATACTTCTCTCCATCACTTTCACCCTCTGATGATGGCACAGAATCATCATCTTCGTGGTCATAGGCACGTCTCAATTGCCTTCCTGCTTTAGAAGCCTCATATTCTTCGTGCCTCCTTTGCAACTCTGCTATTGTATTAGCTTGCTCCTCCATCCTCTCACTCAAATCATCAAATCTGGTATTCATGTGCTCAAATTGTTGTTGCATAGCTTTGATCATGAAGGACATGTCAACAGCTCCCTCCTGAGCAGCACCTTTGTCTTTCAGAGACATTATTTTTATATTTTTTTCTGATTTAGAGCCAACTGATTTAGAGCCGGGCTCTGATACCAACTGATGCGGAAAAGCCCAAAAAGACGTGGCTTAGGGACCCAACGCACACAATGAATCAAAGAACAACCAGGAAAGCTAAATCAGAGTTAATAACACAAACCCTAGACCCAATATTCGAAGGAACAAAAACTTAGGGTATTCAAGAAGGATATGGACGCCACACTCCAGAAAAGAAAGGGATTGGGAGTGATAAGTCGATTTGAACGCCACAAGAAGGATAACCTCTTGATAAGTTCTTTAGTTCTTAAAAGAACCGAGGGAGAAACCCTTGCTTTCTATTTCACTGAAAGTTGTCTGATATCTTGATTGTCTGATTTCCAAAGCTTACAAGGGGTGCCTATTTATAGGCTAAGATAGCAATCCTAAAGAGGCATAAATTCCTAGTTAGGACAATTCCTTATTTAGGCAGAATTCCTATCTAGGTACAAATTCTTAGATGGAAAATAAACTCCTAATTTGGAGTGACTACTATTATTAGTCCTAACACTTTAATTACTCTAATGATATTAATAAGGCCTGGACTCTCTTCCAAGTTTAAATTCGCACCATTTGAAGCTGGGTTGGCCTGAGCATCCTGAATCAGCCCATTCAGTACTTCTTTAATCTTTCTGGCCCTAGCTCGTGTTATTGGGCCTTCTGGAATGTGCAATGGACCTCTTGCATCCATTGAAGCCTTCCACCCTTCATGTCTACGGTTCTCATCATTTTACAAATGTATTTCCCTTTAGATTCGATGATACAAATGAGGGGGATGAGGTCCCATTTTAACAAGTATTAGACAAGCCACAACCATTAGATCCCTCCTTGATCTAATAGTGGATATCATATCTTTTCAACTTCCATCTATCCATATTTATTTGTATTTATTACATGGACACATTCCAACATATTATCCTTCTTTAGGAGCTTTCTAGAATACACAACCCTTTTAGAATACATAAGAAAACCCTAGGAAAAAGGATCGTGACATTCTCCCCCATCTAACTAGACAATGCCCTTATTACTTCTTTAGCATGATAGGTGTCAATCTCCTTCTTGAACTGTCAAAGAGTTTTTGCAAGTTTTTAACTGGCTTCATTCTTTATAAGACCCTTCTATTGGATAAAATATTCACGCTTCGGCGTAGAATACCGCTTCTGTATGACTTGATCCGCCACTATAAATTCAACTTCTCAGTCATATGAAGTTTTCGCTCTAAGTGGTGTGTGTTGCGGCTCCACTCAATCTAGATCTTCCTCATCTACACGGTAAGGTTTAAGCATACTCACATGGAAAATTGGATGTGCTTTTAATTTTGGCAGCAATTTCAATTTGTGTGTGACTTTCTCGACTTGTTGTATCATATAACATGGCCCTTCGTAACAATGGATCAGCCCTTTGTGCACATCTTTGTATCGGAGAATGATGTGTAGTTTGGCTAGTACCAAGTCCCCGACTTGGAACTTTACATGTCGTCGCTTTTTGTCAGTTCATTTCTTTTTGTGCTTAGAGGTTTGATGTAGACACGCCCTTACTAAGTCTGCTTATTCTTACCAATCCTTTGCAAACTTGTATACGGGTGGGCTATTTCCCTAATAGCCCGATGTAATCACATTTGGAGTTTGCGATTGTTGCCCATTCACAACGTCGAATGGACTCTGGTTTGTAGACTCGCTCTACTGCAAGTTGTAGGAGAATTGGGCTATGTTGATCAACTTTGCCCAATTTGTTTGTGTTGGGCTCATGTAGTGCTGAAGATAAATCTCCAAGAGTGGATTGACCCATTCAATTTGACCATCAATTTGGGGTGTAGGCTTGTAGAGAGAATTAGCTCTAACCTTAGCAGCTTGAATAATTCGGACTAGAAACGCCTTGTAAATTGAGGGTTGCGATTACTCATGATCATTTGTGGGACTTCTCAATACTTGACCACGTGCTTCATAAACAACTTGGCCGCCTCTTTGGCCGAACAATCCTCCATTGCTGGCACAAATATTGCATACTTGGAGAACCTATCCACCATGATTATAAGAGTTTGACACCACTCAGACTTCGGTAAGTTAATTATGAAATCTGTGGAAACATTTTCCCATGGAGGAGTTAGGATAGGAAGTGGCTCCAAGAGGCCTAGTGATGAATGTTGTTCGAGTTTGTCTTATTGGCAAATAATATAGGTCTTTTCATAAGCTTTAACATCATCTAATATTTGAGGCTAGTAATATTAGTCTTCAACAAGAGCCAAGGTGCAGTGGTCCTTGAATGACCCGCTTACTTTGAACCATGACACTCATACAACGCCTTCTTCCTTAGCTTCCCATAAAGTGGCACGTATAGTCGTTGCCCTTTGGTGTAAAGAAGATCATCCTCACACCAAAACCATTGGGTCTTACCTTCTCGTGCATATCTAATGAGGGCTTGAGCTTTTTGATCATGTTTAAGCCCCTCCTTGATGCGGTCGATTTATGGATAGCTTGGTTGACTTACCATGTTTGCTAGCTCCATCTTCCAACTAAGAGCATTGGTTACAAAGTTAGCCTTCCTTAGCTTGTACTCTATCACATAGTCAAACTTTATTAGAAAATCCTGCCACCGAGTTTGCTTTAGGCTCAGCTTTTTCTAGGTCTAAAATAACTCGTAACCACGTTATCCATCCTTACAACAAACTTAAACCCTAAGAGATAATGCATCTACATCTATAGGTAATGTATTACTGCGGTTATCTCCTTCTCTCAAACGGTATACCGTCGCTCGATATCGTTTAACTTTCATGACTTGTACGCCACTAGATGTCCTTCTTGTATAAGAACACCACCAATAGCATAATCCGATACGTCATTTTCTAGCTCAAAAGGCTTGGTGTGATTTGACAATACCAATATCGATTCCTTGGTCATGGCTTGCTTTAATCGATCAAACGCCTTTTGGCATCGATCTGTCCACTCCCATGACTTCTCCTTCTTTAGCATGTTTATGAGGGGTACAGTAATGTTTGAGTAGTTTCGAATGAAACGCTAGTAGTAGTTAGTGAGGCCAAGGAACAACTTCAACTCCATCACTTTCATTGGCAGCTCCTATTTAACAATGACTTGGATCTTTGCCTCATCCATTTGTACTCGTCTGCCCCTAATAATTTGCCCCAAGAATGGAACTCCCTTTTAGGCAAATGCACATTTCTCGCATTTAATGTATAAGTCATTCTCACGTAGGACTTGGAAGACCTATTTTAAATGCTCGAAGTGCTCCTCAAGCATCTGACTATACCCCATAATATCGTCAAAGTAAACCATTATCAAGCGATCTAGGAACAAGTGCAATACCTTGTTCATGAGAGTGCAGAATGTAACCGAAGTATTGGTCAAGCCAAATGACATGATGAGGAACTCATATGACCCATAACACATCACGCAAGTTATTTTTGGCTCGTCTCCTTCGACAATCCAGATTTGATAGTAACCTAATCGAAGATCAAACTTGGTGAACCATTAAGCTTCACCAAGCTGATTAAAGAGATTTGCAATGAGTTGGATCGAGTACTTGTTCTTGATAATTAGTTTGTTCAACACCCAGTAATCTATGCATATTTGTAGTGACTTATCGTGCTTTTTTTGGAATGAGACAAGAGTATCGAATGGAGTCTTAGATGGTTAAATGTACCCAACATCAAGCAACTCCTTTAGTTGTTTCCTCAGTTTTTCCAATTTAGAGGTTGTCATATGATATGGTGCCATGGTGAGCGATTGAGCATTAGGCACTAGCTCAATCTAATGATCTATTTTTTTATGAGGTGGAAGCTTCTAGGTAATTTAGGAGGCATCACATCCTTAAATGAATTGAGGACTTGATTTATTGCTATCAGGACTTTACTTCCTTTGTCCTTGTTGTCCTTGGTCCTCAAGGTTGCTAGGATAGTCGCCTCACCCTTCTTTACTCCTTTGGTGAGTTACATTGCCGAAATTATCTTCTGACCACAATCCAACTTACGATGGACCGAAATCACGCATTGGCACCATTTGTCTAACACACAAATATACTCGGCAAAAGACAATATAATTGCATGGATTCTATTTAGAAATTTTAACCTAATGACAAAGTCATAGTCATCAAGGAGAATTACCTTAAGAGTCTCTTGACTTCTCCATTACCCAATTTGCAGCTCCACATCCTTAACAATCTTGACAACAAAGACCTCTTAGGAGTTGACAATTTTGAGTCACCCAACTCTTTTCTCAACTTATAGGTTAAGTTTCTTCACAATTTCTTCTGATATGAAAAAATCAAATGCCTCAGTATCCACAAGTGCACTCATCGTGGTTTCTTTGATCTAGTCCTTTTGTTCCTTCACCTTTTTAGACTTGATTAAGCTAAGGATTTGCAATAAACCCAGTTGCACCTCCTTTTTTGGCTTATCTTCTTTGTAAAAGGCAGCCAACTTGGCCTTATTCAAACAATCTTGTGCCATGTGTGGACCATTACAAAAGAAGTACTTATAGGTACGTACTTTCTTATGTCCTTTATTGCTTGATTCTGCATGAGTTTTAGGAGGGCCAACCGGTGGCCTACCTCCATTTGGGCGCTTAAATTTGCCTTGATCTCCCCTATCATTGGCTTTATTTTTTAAACAAGAATTTGACTAAGAGGTGGAAGACACCTTGTACTCCACGAGAGATTTAGCCACTGTAATGGTCGTAGTAAGGTCTCCCACATAAAACCGCTTCAACTCTTATTTGGTTTATGACTTGAGACCACTCATAAACTGGTGGTATGCCTCTGTCTCATTCGTTGAAGGGACTTGGAGCAGCAGCTCCGAAAATCACTTTGCATAGTCACATACTGCGCCCTCTGCCTAAGACACTTTAACTCATTGCAAGCTTATTCTTCTACATATGCGGGAAAGTAATTCCATTGGAACTCCATGACGAATCTGTCCCAAGTTGTGATAGGATCTCCACACCTATCATCTAACCGACGATGTCACCACAATAATAGATTATTAGCTAAGTACATAGATGTAGTGTTTCCTTGTGATTAGCTGTTGTTGATCCCTATAGCTTGGAAGTACCGCTTTATGTACCATCAGAAGTTGTCCATGTCTTTGGCCACTCGTAAGCCCTTGAACTCTTTTGGCTTGGATGAGTCTGTACGTGGTCCTTGTACAGTGATCACCCTGTTCATGCATGCTACCTCTAATTCTACAAACTTTCCCTTGACCTCCACTATTTTCATGCACATAGCTGCCATTACGGCCCCCAAGGACTCGTCTCACTAATAAAGTTTTACCTTAAAGGTCCCCAGCAACTCACCTTGAAATTCTCTCATGTCGACTTTGAGCTCCTGTATCTTGCCCACAAGCTCTTCTCTCCTGGCATCTACTTTTTCGATGGACTAGGTTAGGTCATTGACCAATCCTTGGACATTAGTGACAAATGATTCAATCTTTGTCACACAATACTTTAAATCCCCTAGAGGATTTTTCAAACTCAAAACAACACGACTTTTCTTTCCCTCGGCAACACCTTTCTCGGCCATCCTCCCATAATTATCGCAATCACCACCCATGATGAGCACCTCATTAGAATGTGGATCAACCATTGTGCTTGGAATGAATTAGCTCCTTGAGAATTCCTCCCAAGCAGCCTTTCTCACACATGGCTCATAAGAACCTTTTGAAAGAGTAACTCTAAAGAGAGAAGCTTTACAAGTGTATTTCCCTTTAGATTTGGTGATACAAATGAGGGGGAAGAGGTCCCCTTTTATACAAATATTGAACAAGCCACAACTGTTAGATCCCTCTTTGATCTAATGGTGGATATCACATCCCTTCAACTTCTATTTATCCATATTTATTTACATTTAGTATATGGACACATTCCAACATATTGCCCTTCTTTAGAAGCTTCCTTGAATTCACAACTCTTCTAGAATACATAAGAAAACCCTAAGAGTAAAGGATTGTGACACTTGCCTTTACTAACCCTTCTCACAAAATATCCTTGAAAAATACTCCAAATAGATTTTAGTTATCATTCACTCAAAATTTTCATCGCCTTCCCTTATAAAGAAACCTAACCAATTTATTCCTATAACCACATCCCTTTTTGCATCATAGAATACCAAACCTTACTTTGATAGGTGCCCACTTTGTGGTACTTAAGGTCATTTTGTCAAATAGTGCCCTACTTATAAGTACATTCCTTAGAACAATAATATCTCTACCCCTCCATCCTTGTCTCATCTTCCTTAAGCAAACATGGTTGCATTAATTACACCATTTAATTTTGAATGGCTTTTCAACTCAAGTGCCTCTCACCATGTTGCCATTGATCTCCAAAATCTGTCACTCCATTTTGACTATACAAATGACAATATGATGATTAGAGATGACACTAGTGTAATTACTGAAATGGGGTTCTATCGCTTTCTCTTCTCCCTTTAAATCTTTCATTTAGATAAGAAGAGAATTTACAACTAAAGAATATGAGAAAAATAGGGAACACAACCCCTATATTTAAAAAATACATCCATTCAACCATCAATAAACACAATCATATTGGTCTATGAGTCCATAATCATCTATTATGTCATCATAATTATATTATTCTCATTAAAGGTAAACACATGTTCAATTCTTGTTATTAATCTTCTATGTAATTTAAAATAGTATTTTCAACACTAAAAGTGTTAAATTAAATTAATTTGATGTTATCCATTTATAATAGGATTTCAATTACAAGTTTTATTACAAACAAAATACCTAATTCAATTAGAAAACAATTTTCTCACTAAAAGATATATTGACCAAACTTTATGTAGTTTAAAAAGGTTTTAAATGTTTTTATATGAATTTTTAATTCATAGATTCCCAAATGGGTATCTCATCTAGATATCTTAGAAAAGCTTAGAAAGGGCTCTCCATTAATATCTTATAAACTCTATAACTTCTTATGATTCAAAAGTTATGGCCAATTAGAATTGACTCACTTAGTCAACATTTTATTCATATTTACCTAGTCAAATTAAGATCTAATTTATCAATTAAGACTCCTATTATCAATAGATATCTTAATCAAATTAGGACTCATTATTGGATTAGAATTCTTATTCTGAATAGGTTTTTTAATTTAGTCAGACTTCATTGATCAATTAGACTTACTATTCCAAATAAAAAGTATTATTGCATTAGAAAACAATTTTTTTAATGAAATAAGAAATCTAATCAAATTTAATTGAGTAATTCTAATCTAATTAAGGTGTTTTCATCTTGGCCAAACAATTGTTATAATTTAGAAAATAATTTTTTAAATTATATTTGAATTAAAATTCTTTTAATTCAATAACCTAATCAAATTAAGTATTTAAATTCTAAAGAATTTAGAATTTTAGAATTCCAATCACATTAAAATTCTCTTGGGATTTATTAGACCTTAAACTTAAACATGAGAACATTTATCAATATCAAAAATGCGTGTTCACAACACTCAAGTCCTTTAAACTGTGAGACACTAACTCACGTAGTCACCATGGCCACCAATTTAGAGCCCTCGTCCACATGACCACCATTTCATGGCTACACAAGTTGCCCAAAATTAGAGCTAAATCATACATGCAACAAGGCCAATTTGGCCTTGTTGCCATCACTTTATGACTTCTTTAAGTTAATAGCATAGAGAACATACTAAGGGTGTCACACCATGGGTAATTATAATTACCTATAATTACCTATAATTTCAATGCCAAGTTATGTTGGCTTTCTTAAAGCTAACACTTGGGCTTTCTTAAAGCTAACACTTGAGTATATGTAATTACCTAAACATATAATAGCAAGGCCAAATTCAATCTTATTGCTAATACCCCGAGCTTTTTTTTTTCTTTTAACCAAAATCAAAATTAAGAAATTTATTATTAATTTGTGATAAAATCAAATCAACATATAAATCAATTAAATTAATTATCAATAATAACAATTGAATTATATTTAATAAATCAACTTAGACTTTGATATTACTTGTAGAAATCATAAAGATATTTATCAATAAATAAGTAGTGAAAAAAATAATTTAAAATTTTGATTCTTAAAAACAGATTAATTACTTATTAAATATAATTACAATCTAATCTATAAGACAAAATAATTGTTAGAGTAATCTATAATTCTTTTTTTTTTTCAAGTATATCGGTAGGTTGTTGTAAACTATCACAGTTTGAGTATCTGACCTTTAATGGTAATTTGCATAGACAAAAAGGAAACAATTTTTGCAACTTAAAACTCTTTTAAGAAAAGATGAAAGAAACCAATAACCTTAATGCACTAA
Source organism: Bruguiera gymnorhiza (assembly GCA_020883675.1). Taxonomy (NCBI): domain Eukaryota; kingdom Viridiplantae; phylum Streptophyta; class Magnoliopsida; order Malpighiales; family Rhizophoraceae; genus Bruguiera; species Bruguiera gymnorhiza. The sequence continues at coordinate 1,742,603 of JAIRCJ010000061.1, read as the reverse complement.
ACATGCAGTATTTGACCATATTTTGAGATATTTATAAATATTCTAATTCTAAAACCTTCTTTAGGTAACTTATACTAATTTTTAATAAATTATACCTTAGTTCTTATATTTTCAAATATTATATATTTGACTCTATAAATTTCTTAAACCTCTTAATCAAATCCAACTTAATATATATTTTATATTTTCTCAATTATTAGGATTGTAATATATTAATAATGAATATGAATTATAATTTCAAAAAATTAGATAAATTAAAACTCTTTTACTTTATCATTAATTTTCTAATTAATAAATTCATATTCATATATCAATATTAATATCTACTCACATATTATAATCACTTAAATGTTAGGATTGTTAAAGTGGTTTAACTAATCCTTTGAATGTACAATCTCTTAATGTAATTCAATCATTTCATCATACTAATGTTCTAATTAAACATAAAGTATAAAATTAGTATTTACTTCATATTTTCCAATTCTATTAGTTTCCAAACATTCATGTAGTGATCAACTCTATTAATGAGATCATAACTCCTTATGAATTATCATTTCACCTTGCATAAGAATTTCTTAAATCAATACATGTTGGAGCAAATGGAACATGCATCCATGATGATTTAATGGTGATGAAATTTTGTATGTTATCTATGAGTAATAACTTTATCAATTAGATTAATGAATTGAAGATCACAAATTTGTTTTCTTTTTAAAAGACTCCCTTCGATTAAGGGCATAACTTCTTCTTCTTTTTCTTTTTCTAAAAAAATGGTTTCTGAAATAACCAATACTTGTTGGGAACAAATGGAACATTCATCCATTATCATTTCATGGTAATGAATCCTTTATTGATTACTTAACTATTTTTATATAGTTCATGATATGCCTAACTTCACCTTTATAAATAATCCTTAGTTAGAATAACCTAGAAATGAGATCAAAGAATATCAATTCATACCTGAGATACATTGATGATTTCAATTCTAAAAATCACTTACATGATTGTCATATGAGAAATTCCTTAAACACATAAAGAATGTTTTATTTGGGAATTCTTATAGTAAGTCAATTTAGTAAATTTGTTCAAAATTAATAAGCATCCACATATTTATTTAAATATCTCCATACTTTAATTTACAAGATTTGCTGCTTTATTCATAAAAAAAGAAACACAACATGTGCCAATTTCACAACTCCATTAATATCTAGTTTTAATGGTTCATCGATCAATAATATTTAGAAATAATATTTTGATATAATAATTATCTTATAATTATAATTTTATAATAATTATCTTTAAAAAGTATATTTATTTTATGAAATTTATAGATAACTATATTGTTATATAAATTATAGTAAAATTAAAAAGTGGCTTTAATTAATATATTATATGAACAAAATATTGAATATCTATTTATAATAGTAATCAACATAGTGGCTACTAAAGCATGCACTAACAAAAAACATATGAATTGTATTGCATAGAAAGATCCATAACAAGTCCATAGGAAAAAAACAAGACCATCATTCTTGCAAAGGGAAGCATAAAAAGCCTCTTTAGGGAAAATGTTTTGTTCACGGCGAAGAGAACAAAAGAGTAGCGAAAACAGTATATGATATTAGAGGGAAAAAGGCTACTACCCCTGACCCCTGGTATTTATAGAGGAAAGTAGCCAATTGCCAATCCCCATATTGCAGATGACATAAGCCTTAATAGGTGTTATAAGCGGATCAACCGTCAATGACATTTATGAAGAAGCGACAGATACCAACCCAATAATAAATAGACAATATTGAAAATAATTGTTACACGAGAATAATCAAAGAAAATTTGAACGCTTAGGTCTTGTTCGGAAGTAACATCTTCATTAATATAAGAGATAATGTAAAAAGCCAAAAGACCATGACAGAAGCAAGCAGCGAAAAGTAGGAACAATAAAACTAAAAGGCTCCTGCAAGTTGCGACCTAGACGAAAGGAGCATTTTTCTCTAGCGCAAGGAAAGCAAAAGGTTAGAAGGCCGAACCGCACCTTCCCGGCTACACAAGGGGGGAATTTTGTTCTCCCACCGATGGAACTCTGGGTAAGGAAGCACCAACAGGGTATTCTAGACATTGGGAAATAACTTCTCGACATCCATATAACACTGATGGTACTGTCCAACAAGGGGCTTTCCAAAGAAGAATTACACCGCATTGGAGCTATGACAAATGATACGATGCTACGTTCCCACCAATAGGGAACGTAAAGAAGATGTTACACAAGAAGAAACAGAAAGAGTTTGGAGAGAGGAGAGAGATGTTTCTGTATGAAATTTTTTGTAGAATTTGAAGAGAGATAGTTCTATATTACATTTCGTGTTTTTCTCTCAATTTACAATAGAGAAAGGGACTTATTAATCCTATTAGCGGCCCGCTAATAGCGTCATGCAGTGTTATCAAACTAGGCCCGACCTGATTGGTTAGATCAGCGGTTCGACAAAATGACAATTGGATTGGGCCGAGTTAGTGAAAAATCGAATGGTGACTTGAACTGGAGCAGCCAATTGTTTGCGACTCGGATGGTCCAACGACTTGGATAAACTGGATGAAGTCCGATTTTTGAAGGGGCAGAGGACAAATTGTAGTCAAAACGAGACAAGGACTAAGCTGGAGAAATGTGGCCGTGGACGAGGAGGAGGATTGAGGTTGTTAGGTGGGGGTGTCCCTCTTCATCGTCAGAGGTTATGGACTCCCCTTTCATCGTCAGACCCTAATTATCGATTAGTAAATAATGAACCAAAAATTGAAATTAACTGAGGCATTGACCCAAGTTGAATCAATTATTGATCAACGGGTTAGATTAAGCGACTGAGAATTCGGTCCAAATGGATGTGCAGACCAAGATTAATAGTTATATGGGGTCACGGGGTCGGTTACAATTAAAAGAACCAACGGATCTTAAGCGGAGTAGATCAATCGCACTAGCGGCCAACAATCCATAACTGCAAAGGACCCCGGTGGAACCGAAATTGATTTAAAACAGAAACCAAGCGGAAGAAACAGAAGCAAAGGCAGGCTCTGTGTTTCCTGCTTTCCTTTGGGTTTCTTGTGTTTTTTATCAATCCTTTCCGGAAGAGGAAAAATAAAGAAAGACAGAAAAACCAGGATCGAGTTCGGCGGCCTCGTCCTCCTCAAGCAAATGCAGTACTCGGGTCGAATCACCGAATGATTAGGTACCCCTCCAATCCCAAACTCCGAATTCGATATCACGGATCCTTTTTTTTCTTTCTTTCTTTTTAATTTTTGTTTGGGCTTCCTTGACGACTGTTTAGTGGATATAGACTTTGATGCGACGCCATTTTTCCATCCTTTTCCCCTTTACGTCAACAATTAGAACCAAATTCAGAGCGAGTTTATGTGACTGGGTATGGGTTGAATGGTTTCGATTTGGAATCAAGTAATGATCATCTTGATTTTTTTCTCTTTCGGCTTTTTTTTTTTTTTTTTGTTTTTCAATCTATTGACTTCAATTCTCCAACGGAGATAAAGATAAACTTCAATTGGTGGGTGAACAATGTATATGATTATCAGGGAATTATTGGTACCCCTTGAACTGAAAGATGATTCTTGATGGTAACACACAAACCCATAAATACTGCTGTCTTTGAGATGGTTAAGAACCCCATTTGATGTTGATGTATTTGAACAAGTATCAAACCAGAAGTTGCCCCTTATGTTCTGTGGTCTGGTGAGGTGTCTACAAACACAAAGATAAGATCTCGGAATGACAAATGCAATTTTTAGTGTAATTGCTCTTTTTCGGTAATTCATGATTGTTGCTCGAGAATACTGAACTACATCAATGTTGCTTCTACATTTTCTTAATATAAAGGACGAGTACTTGGTGTAAAGGTAATGTTACTCTCTTGTCAGTCTCTCTTTGTTGATTACATCTGACCTTTCCTCGACCCCACATTGTAGGAGCCTCTTGTGCAGTAAGACGCCCTTTTCTTGGTTGAAATTCATTTACATTTGCAATTTGATGAATCAGCAATGATTGCCACCTGGTTTCCTCAAGATGCATGGATTCTCCACCATTGATGGCTTTGTGGAGATAACTGAGTGCTTGGCAGAGATGATTAAGTACGCGGCAAATGAGCCTTCTGTAGGGCTTTTCTATGTCCAGCAGCATGCACAAAGTGCAGCTCCAAATGTCATCAAGCTCAAAAATAATGTCATGCAAAAGTCACGTGAAACAAATTTGCATAGCGAAGACTTGGAGGACTCTATCACGATGATCAGGTCAATGAAAGAATGTGGTTGTCCGATTGCCAATGGCATGGTTGGAGACATCGGGAAATCTCTAGCAATAATGGCAGCCAAAAAACCAAAAAGAGGGTTAATTCAGAACCCAGCATCAGGTTTACAGACGGGAATGTTCAATTGGGGTCACAATGGGGTTTATGCCCAGCGAGATAGCAAGAAAACGAGCAACTATTTTTCAACTATGTTTAAGAATGCAAAAGAAAGGGCCAGCTATTTCAAGCAGCCACCGCTTGATTCAAGGGAATCAACAACATATCAGAATGTGAAGCTAACTTGTTATCCTACTCCCTCAAGTTCAGTTGATTCATCTACTAGTAATAGTTCATCTCTGTTTGATATGGAAGCTCATGAACCACACTTGCCAACTCTGGATACAAATGAGCTGCAAAAGAAAAAAGGCATGTACTTAGAAGAGCAGGTTGAAGTGAACCTGCCTCCTCACAATATGTTGTCAGTATCAGAAGACTATGATGACTTCAAAGCTGATAAAGAAGCCAAACTAGAGGAATGGTTGGGCGGAACCAGTGATAACCTAGATGAATTGCAACAGTGCATGTAGATAGCTGGACTTCCATTTGTTTTTCTTTGGGTTTTCTTTTTTTTTTTTTTTTTTTTTTTTTTGCATTTTTTCTCGACAACGTTGCACACCTGAGAAATCTTTGTTCAATTCGTTGTTTGTCATAGACTTATATCTTTGTAGACCAACTTTCTGCACCCAGAAATCTTATTATCCTACAAGGCTTCAATATCTCAGGATTTTTTGTCCATTTACTGTCATTCTTTCGGTAGGAATAGAGGCAAGTCTTCTGCAGCTATTCTCCCTGTGAGTTTTCCGTTGGTCATTTCTTGGCCTCTAATTACTGTAGTGATGTCGAATGGAAAAAACAAAGGTCTGTTAGGCCTAACACCAATTAGTTTGGTAATGTGGCACATGTGAGTTAGAATAGTTTGTCATTAATTTTATTTTACCTTCTAGCTGATGGTCTCATTTTTCAAGACGGAGGAGTCCAAATTTGTCAAAAAGTTTTATGTTTCTGCCGCTATTTCAGGCAGAGCAAGTGTTGGACTCATTGTAGGAAAAGGTAGTGTTTTTTGATTGTACATTTAGAAAAGGACATACATCATTATCCAATCAATTTGAAATTTAGATAATTGAGAGATGATATTTGATTTTTATTTTTAAATAGTGAAAATTATATTTTGAATACAATAAATATTACTTCTCTTCAATTTTCATAAGTTTATATTATGAACGATTTTTTATATACAATTTTGATCAATTATATAATTAAAAAATTCTTTGTAATTCGATTAAGTTGATTTTTGGTTAGTAGTTATAAAACACACATATATTATTTGTGAACGGTTGTATTGAGTTTTTGTGAACTGTAAAAACAGATTTTCTATTAGAACTGAGACCTTTTAATTCTGATAATTTTCTATTATCTCATCTGTGGTAAAGTTGGTAAATCATATAGATAATTATTGACTTATGATTCAATTGAATTAAAATTTAGATAATTGGTAAGGGACATTTAGGAGTTCATCTTGAATAATTAGATTATTATTTTAAAATCTATTTATTGAGTTGTAGTTGATAGTATGTGGTTGACTTGTTTTACTCAACTTATTAGTTTCTTATTTAGTGCAAATTAAATTTTGTTTAATTTATTTAATGTAATTGAAATTATATACTTCTATTATATTCACTTAATTATAGTGAAATTGACTTTTAACTCGAAGTGTCATGTAATTGTTTTTTTTTAATTTAGAAAAATTTTTTACATAAAAATTGATATATTCTTTTATATAATTTATTTGTATTATTATTTTTATTATTTAATTATCTTTTTACAAGTTCAAATGAGTGGAAGAAGTCTATTTGGCTATTTATACAAGACATATATTGATCTTTATGACAGTATGTGGGAGATTTGATAACCGATGTCTTCTTTTGTTGCAATGCAAAATGAATTTACCAGGCCCACCTGAATAGGGCAAAGTGGATCCCAAGCATGCCTATATTGGTCTGTCATGGTTAAGAAACATTATCATTTGGATCCATTTTTTACCCTAAAAGAGTAATAATAATAATAATAATAATAATAATAATAATAATAATAATAATAAACGGAATGTGGGAGTAGGTATTAAGCACCAATGTTAAATATAATCACGCTGTGGCTTCTCTCAGTGGCGACAGGTTTATTCATCTGTCAGGGAAGTTCAAGTATAATATGCTAGGGAAATGCTAGAATATGTTCATGGGAAGGGCAATAAATCCCTTTCCTTGGGTAGGGGAGAAGAGCTGGTTGAGCAATGTAAGTAGGATAGTGCTGTCCACACATCACTGTTGAAAAATTTGATGCATATGCTGTTGGTACCTGCCACTAAATCAACACTGATAATGACTTGATCTGACAAAAAAAAAAAAGGAAAAAAACATAAACACAAAAACAAGCTATAAGCACAGGTTTGCTAGCAGCTGATAATACTAACAAGCTTAATCCTATGGTTAGAGGTTGTTTGTACACATTTAAAAGCTTGCCAAATCATAATGTTTTACTTACATATTACAGTTAAATTTGCAATCGCTAAATGTTTGCTTGCTCAAGTGAACATTCAAGCATTTGAAGAATGAATATATGGAAGACTTATTAACAAGCCTAGTTGTCCTGATTCTGGAGGACCATTGATCATCCTCTGAGATGAAGAAGAAAAAGGGTTTGGCCTAAACAGATGCTCATATATTGCCATGATCAAAAACATTGAAATTAGTATAGCAGTTGCAACAAAGCCAGAAGAGATGGAACTCACGTATGTCCCAAAATTTATCCATTATACTTTCGGTTGACAACTCCTGACTGAGACAGGTCAGGTTCCAAACTTGTGTTATTGTTCCGTGGCTTCGATCTCTCAGAATTGAGGTTAGTCATAGAACTTTATCTTCCACTTCTCCATTAGCTGCATTTTTTTTTTCGAAAAAAAAAACCCGAAGCATCTTCTATTGTTCCTGGTCTAGCCAATTATCGTATTGCTCTGATGTCTGAACCGCAAAAGACAAACTCAAGTGTGAATAGTGTATTCACATATGGGTTCAAGTTTCCTCCGAGAGACTCGCTTTGATCAATGCAGTCAGTCATTGAACCTGACATTAGTTAACATGGAAGATGTAAAATTAAAAGGTTATGATCATAGTTATGCTCAACGACCTCTAAAAATTAACAATAAACTCTTTACTAAGAAATTGTATATTTCTTGCAATTTATGTGATATTACTGTATTAAATAGTATTTTGTTTATAGTTTAAAAACTTATTATTAGAATCAATGAAGAATAGTCTATTTTTCAGATAATAAGAAATCGAGTACACTTCATCTGCTCTTTAAAAGCATTTATAAATTTTTTTTTTATTAATTCAAACAGTTTTCTACACATTTTCAGTACTATATATCTATAGTGGGGAGGGAGTTTTAACTCCCTTTAACTTCTCTTTTAACGGCTTGGGTCAACCCATCATAAGCGGGCCGACTCATTCCAATAATACTTTTCTTTCTCACTTACACATGATTGGTTAGAAAAGGATTATATGAATTGCAAGTGCACCTGTACTTTATAGTATATTCTATATACTTGTTAAAGACATATAGTTGCTACAACAAAAAAAAAAATGTGAGCTTTATTATAAAAAAATGTCTCACTATATTCTAGATGTATTTTGTTACATCAATTTCAATTCACCATACCTCTCTTAGGCTGAGTTAGATTTTTTTTTCCTCATATATATCCATAATTATATTTCATTAATCATAAATAAACATAATTGGTTAACTAATGAATACATATGAAAGATGTCAAACAATAATAGCCTTCTTTTCATATTCATGTTCCTTGATTACAATACAATGTTTTCCCTAATACATTAAAAAAAAAAGTTAAATCATTTTTGATTGTATATAGTATACTAAAGTAGCAAATATTATATTGTAACCCTAAAACAAAGTCAAAAGTCATATAAAACACAATTTGAGATAATAATACCTTAAGGGACTTATGCAATGAAAAGGTAGAAATTGATTCTTTTATTTCCCTTATAGGTCAAATAACATATGTGGTATGAAACACATGTTATGATGATTATGCTTCATAAGGAGTGTATGTCATTCCATTCATCTTTCTTATAATATCACCATACAAATCTTATTTCAATCACTCTTAAGCATTTAACATGAATTCTTTAAGTGATCTCACTTATGAGTGTCAATTTGAGATCTTACATCTGACTTTCAACAGATTCTATAGAGAGTGAGATTTTATTTTAGTCCTTACTCATTTTAGCCTCATTTGAACTTCTTAAGGTGACCATCTTTATATACATAGAATTTTGCTCACAGATGGTCTTATATCTATAAGCTCTCTCAACATTAAAGGCGATTGTTCATGTGAGTGGACTTATATTAACCTATTTAACATACTTTTACTTTTCTAATAAAAAGAAACTTATACTAGGATTGATCTTACGTTAAACTCATTATATAACAATCAACACATGAGATTATATAGCTAATATATGTGTAATAAGAAATAAACTCTTTAATTATATAACAACATGCCACAATGTATAACAACACATTAAATTTTACAAAGTCCTAGAGACTTAACATATGACAAAAATACATCTCTTGGTATTGGTTTAATTAGTGAATTTACTATTATCTTATGTATTAAAATGTATTGCAAAGTCATATCCTTTTGTGACATAAGGTCTCTTATAAAATTATACTTGGTATCAATGTATTTGGTTCTACAATAATAATTGAGTTTTCTTACATATGCAATAACCATCTAACTATCACAATACAATGTGACTAAATTCTATTAATCATAACACACTCCCAGATGTTCCAAAAATCTCTTAATCTAAACAACTTCCTGCATTACAGTTAAGAAAGTTACAATTTCTTCCTTTATCATTGATAAGGTAATATAGGTTTACTTCTTACTAGTCCATGATATGGTGTCATCATTTAATAAGAACATATATCTTGATGTAGATTTATGTTCGTTTATATCTCCTTCCCAATTGACATTTAAATAACCAATTAGTTATAAATCATTTTCTTGATAATATAAAGAATAATTTACAGTGCCCTTGAGATACTAAGGTATTCACTTTATAGCTTGCTAATGTGCTTTTCCTAGATTTGATTGGTATCGACTCGCCAATCATATAACATAACAAATGTTAGGGCATGTAAACATTGTAACATACATTAGACTACCTATTACATTGGAATGAGGCACATTCTTCATGTTTTTGTACTCTTGTAATGTTTTAAGACACATTTTAAGGCTCAGGCCATTACCTTTAGTAATGGGAGTGTTAATGGATTTATAACTTTCTATTTTAAATCACTCAAGAATTTTATAAATATAAGACTTTTGTGATAGAGTTAAGAGTCTTTTGAAATGATCTTTATAGATCTTTACTCCTAATATGTAAATCATCTTACCTATGTCCTTTATTTCAAAATTAGGGAACAACTATTTCTTAATGGTAATAAAATACTCCTTATCATTTCTAACTAGTAGAATGTAATCTACATATAAAGATAAAATTACAAACTTATTTTCAAATCTTTTAGCATACATACAATGATCCTCATCAATCATTGTGAAGTCAAATAAGATGATTACATGATGGAATCTTAAATAGCATTACCTAGATGATTGTTTTAGGCCATAAATTGATCTTTGAAGTGTACAAATTTTATTCTCTTAGCCTTAAACAATGGAACTTATAGATTATTCCATATAAATTTCTTCGTCTAGCTCTTTATTGAGAAAAGTAGTTTTAACATTCATTTGATACAATAGCTAGAATCAGGTGAATTAAGATAAACTTTACTATTGATGAAAAAGTTTTATCATATTCTATACCTTCTTATTAAGTATAACCTTTCACCATTAAGCGAGTTTTATGCCTTTCTATGGATCCATTTTCCTTGCACTTAATTTTGAAAATCCATTTGTTCCCAATAGCTTTATGTCATTGGGGCAAATTTACCAAGTCCCAAACTTGGTTAGATTTCATGGATTCCATTTCTTCTTCCATTGCCTTCATCTATTGTTCTTTAGCAAGGCATGAGAGAGCATCAATTATTGTTTTAGACTCTTTCTCATCATGAGAGACAATCATAAAAGTTTCTCCTTTAATCTCAAAACAACGATGTAGGATACTTACAGTATAGTACTCCTACTTGAATTGATAACTTGAGACATTTCCTTATCCATTTCAGTTAGTGAGTTTGGTGCATTATAGCCATTTAAATCACTTATCTTATAGAGATAAAAATCCTTATGAGTATCACATATGTTAGGAAAATTGTTCTTTAAGAATGTGACATCACATGATTCCAATTCTAAAATACTTCCATTAGCTTATTCACTAATAAACATATATTCTTTGGAGTGTTCATAGTATCTTATAAAGATACATTTTTTTTCCTCTTGGACCTAATTTCTCATATTTATAAGATGGATTATGAATATAAGCTGTTGACCCTCATATTGATAAATTACTCAAGTTAGATTGTCATCCTAACTATAATTCATATGGTGTGGAAGTAACATATCTAGAGGGTATGTGGTAAAGTACATACATAATTGTCTATAAAATATCACCCTAATAATTTATTGAGAGATTTGCTTGTACCATCATATACTTAACTATCTTTAATAGGGTTTTATTTCTTTTCTTTACAAGACCATTTTGTTATAGAGTTTGTAGAATAATTAGTTGTCTAACTACACCTTTTTCATTACATAATTCCTTGAATTGTTTGGAGAGATATTTATGTCCTCAATTAGTTCTTAGGATTTTAATTCTTTTATCTAACTAATTCTTTACCATACATAAATATTTTTTTAAAACATTCTAATGTTTTAGATTTATGGGAGATTAGATAAATATAACCATAACGCGTATAATCATCTATGAAAGTAATGAAATATGAGACACTATGCCTCGCCCCTACACTCATTGGACTATATATGTCAAAATGGAATAATTGCAATGGAAATTTGACTCTAACAACCTTGTGAAATGGTTTTTTAATTGCTCTTCCTGCTAGAAAATGTTGACAGATCGACAATTCAATTTGAGTTACTGAGCCTAAAAGGCCCCCTTGAGCTAATATATTCATTCTCTTTTGCCCAACATGTCTTAGTCTAGCATACTATATTTACATCTACAACATTATTGTTGGCTGATGTAATAATAGAAAAGCAACTATGATAGATATTAAATACACCATAGTTAATATTCAACCCAAACAAACCATCTGATAGATATTTACAACCAACAAAAGAAGTGTTATCATAAATATTTACAATACAACCTTTAAAAATAAGTTTATAGCCTAAACACAAAAAAGAAAAAAAAAAAACAGGAACAAAAATAAGATTCTATTAAATTTTAGGTGCATAAAGAAAATCATGAAGTAGAAGGGTTCAACCATCTCATATTTCTAATTTGTAAGTGCCAATCCCCTTGACTTTTACCCTTGTGTTCCCAACATATACCCATCTTGAACCAACTATAATTCGACGAGACTCTATATATATTTCTAGATCTTTAGCTACATAGTTTATAGCCTGTGTGTCTATAATCAACAAAGGATCAGATTTTGTAAGTAATATTGACCTATCAAGATTAGCTAAACAATGAGAAGTAAGAGTAAATGATACCTTTTTTTTTCGCTCAATGCATTCACAAATAAAATGATTTAGTTTGCTATAGTTATAGCATGCCATTTTGGTCTTATCCTTTTTCTTGACACCATATCTCTTATGATAGTCATTTTTGTTCTTTTATGGTTGTCCTTTTCCTTTTCCTTTTCCTTTCTTATGATGTTTATAATGCCACATGTGTTTTGAACCAAAAATAGTCTTTGAACTAGTCTTAACTTTAGCCACATTTACTTTTCCATGCCTTAAAGGCCTCTTGGTCTTGCTTTTGCTAAGTTGAGGAACCCTTCTTAGGGTCTACCATGACATGGTTGATGGCTTCTAGTATTTTATGCTCTTTAAAGATATATTGAATCTTATGATACTAGATGTCATAGTTTTCACTATTTGACTTATTAACAATATTCTTTTTAACTATGGTTACAACTTGGAGACATTTATCAAAGAGTAGTATTGGCACTTTTAACTATTCATTTTTGCACCAATATTAAAATAGATTAACAATACTCTAAGATTAGTTAAAAAGTCAAAAGCTCACAGTGTTCCCAATCATCTTCTTTCATAGTAATACTAGATTATTTTAATTTATCTCAATTTGTGCAAAATTTAAGTTCTTAAGTAAAGATTATGAGAATTTTACCAACCTAACAACTCTCACTTTTGATTAATTTATCATGTATGCAAAATATATGTGCTAAGCATTGAAAATAATTATTAAACATATATAACAACATAATAGACATTTACAATAAATTTTTACATACATGACAATAAATATAAAAACATATAATATCAAATATAGAATAATACTACAATAATATCATCCATCACAACTGAGGCTTAAACATTTATTTTTTATTTACATATGGCTTAGAAAAGGTAAGAAGCTTAAAATAGGGAACTACTAACTAGTGAAATCTTATCCTTTTTGGCATCTCAGATCACCTTAGGTCCAACTCTTAAAAGCCATGAACCAATCTCCATTTTGCCAAAGTGGATATGCCTTGCAACTTAAGGATTAGGAACAATCAACAACATAGCAGATCATCTTATAACATGCTTAATATAATGCTTTTATGCTTTCTTGAGGCATCCTCTAGGTTAGCATACCACTTAATAATCCGTTTAGTGTTCCAACTCACAACACACTCAAACCCTCCAAAAGATCATCAATGACTTGAGCATAATATCAATCTTTACCACTTTTTAAAACCTTTTAGTCATTGAGGTTTCAAGATGATTGATTAAGAATTTCATATATCTGACATGTTCCATAAGCTCCTCATCATTTTCCATTTTGCATTCTTTAAAAGTGCAGAAAAAATTTTGTTGGGTATGTAGGTTTTTTAGTTCTTCAAGGAACTCAAAATTCATTCTTTTAAGGTGTTCTCTAATATTCCTTTTAGTTGGAGTTTGCATCATACAAGACATATTTATCCTTACATAAAACTAAAAGGATACTAGAAATTACTAACATAAAAAAATCATTTTATAATATACTAATTTTTTAAAATATAATATTAGAATCTTATAGAGTACAAAATTAGAAAAATTGTGGTGCAAATTTCATATTTTGCTAATATTCCTACTAATTATTATGAATTTTTAAAGAAATAATTCATTTTTAGAAAAATTAGAAAACAATATTAAATGACAAATTCTTATTAGCTAATACATGACACATTGCATTCTCTAATTAGTTAGTTAAATATGAGGTCAGAATGACCATTTTTAACTCTACTTAAGTTCATTGCATGTAATCTTCTCAAGGGTAGTTATTATGTGTATTAGTGATCTTCCCTACACCTAATTAGCCAAATAGACTCTTTATTTCACTCATTTTTCCAAAGAGTGCATTGCACTCACCATCGTTTGGATCTTTAGTGATGATGAAAATTTGACATATAACATAATTTAACCTCGTTAATTTATTGGTATAGTTGGTTTTCAAAAATAATATATAAAAATATATGTTTGAAAAAAAATCTAAATACATGACATTGAAATTGATTTTGAGAACTATTTTTTTGTTTTTAAAATTTCAAATTCAATTTAAAACTTTGAAGCTTAATTGCTTTTAATTGGCATATCCAAAATTAACATATAATATATGATTGAAAAGCATATAACAAGTACTTTTTATACACGTAAAGTTTGTGTCATGAAATTGCCATTTTCAATGTTAATTTTGAAAAAATAATGTATGACAAGAAGAATATTTTTCTTATAGAATATACAACTAAAAAATGAAATTTTTACAGCATGTTGTACAATTTTATATTTCATTGCATGCAGAATTTCATAAAAAGTTAACAATTTATGTAAGAGAAATAAATTTCTTAACATATTAGCCCAAAATATACATGAAAATTACATATAAAATAATGAAAAAAAAAACTTAAACAACAATTTTCATACTCTTTTTAATGGAAAAATCAATTTAGGAAGGCTCTGATAACAATGTAAGATTAAAAGGATAGGATTATAGTTACCTTTGATGACCTTTAGAAGTTAGTAGTAACCTAATCACCAACAAATCAAATCTTTGTTGTGATCTAAGTGATATCACTATATCAGATATGACCTTCTTCACAGTTTAAGAACCTCTTACTATAATAATCAATAAAGAATATGTATTCTCTATTTTTTAGAGGGTAAGAAATTAATTAGTTTTCATTTGTTTTTTGAAAGCATCTAGAAAAAATGTTTTTATTAACATAGATGGTTTTCTACATATTTTTAGTAATATGTATTGATAATGGGGAGAAGGTTTTAACTCCATTCAACTTCCCTTTAATGAATTGGGTCAGTCTATCATAGGTGGGTTGACCTTGCCCAATAATATTTACAAAAGATAATATCAAAATTTCATAAATGTTTCAAAATAATAGTATTTTTGTGAACTTATATAAAACAATAATTGGTGAAACATTCACAAAAAAAAAAAAAAAAAACAAAAATGAGTTTATCCCTAAAAAATTTTAGCCATATGCATAAAATGGCAAAGAATTCTTGATGGCATTATTTGCTACCATTCAGCATAAAAGAAAATTTTTGTGTCTTTAACTAATATGATTTCTATATTTTCATCTTTTATTGCATAGAAACAAAAGCAATTAAAAAATTCCTTTTTGAAGTTTTCAATTTGCAATGTAGGTAAGGAATAAATGATAGTGGGATAAATAAGGAAGAATCACCAATTTAGCTTAGGAAGGATATCAAGCTGGTGATTTGTCGATATCTAGTAATGAAAAAAATTGATATTTCCATTTTTAGAGCATTAATCTCTCTAAGATGAGTCTAAAACTAAAAAGGAAACTTGTAGAAATTCATCAGTATTACGTTGTAGAAGGACAAAGGATCCATGTAATAACAAGTGCCTACAACATTACAAGGAGGATCATTCTAATAATTGATGGATTTTACAAATGAAGAACAAACCCTGTAGAAATGATGGTAATTTTGCCACTTTATGTTTCAAGTAGTAATGATAGACAAATGTTGCTTTAGGAAATTTTTAGTTTAATTTAATCTTGATTTTGAATAGTCTAACTAGATGTCATAAAAGGAAATCAAAATTAACAAAGAAAGAATATTTTATTTTGCTTTTCTTTTTGATGAGAAAGAGAGAGAGAGAAAGTGAAAATCCAAAAAACATAGTTGTTAATTTCATAAACTTAATTGATTAATACATGATATATTTACATGCACACAAAGGGAATGAAGATGTGAATATAATGCTTTTCTTATAATATGGTACAATAATTGAGATCTACATGCTGATCATAGCTATATATAGTGCAGATAAACCAATCAAATCATTAGCATGTGGTAGGCATTTTGTTTTTGATAAGGACTAAATTAAATCCTTGAAACTTTTGAACTTGGTCCCTTTTAGGTCTATCACTTATGAGTTTGCTTGAATCTCAATATTCACTAGCATAATTGAAGCCCTAGGCATTATGGTCCTACCACACCTATTGTTAGCATCTAAATACTTATGTCAACATAAAGACTTACCAAACTAAGTGTCCTTTACCACACCTATTGTTAGCATCTAAATAGTTATGTCAACATAAAGACTTGCCAAACTGAGTGTCCTTCTAGGCCCTAGAAATATGAGAACCCTTAATCTCCATAAGCTAAGTCTCTCATCTTCCTTTTTCCTTTTAGCTCTCTTACTTTATACTCTCTTGATTCCTTAGCTTCTTACTAATCTAAGTATTGGAGTATTAGTATCAAGTTCCAACCCGATATCCTTTAGCCTCCTTTTTTCCTTGTAAGTGTTGAACTTCAATTCCCTGCCCAAAAATTCTCATCAATTTTGGTCATAAGAAGTAAAAGCACACATTATCTAAGTCTTAAGATCTTGTAGCTTAGGTGCCACGTAAATACAATTCAACCACACTTTTCAATTAATAATTTCAACTATGTAGTTAAGCCTAGAGAATGTTATACTTTAATAGAAAATGTAAAGAGGAAGTTATATGTGTTAGTATATCCTTTTAGTAATTAATGTGTTGGTTACTATTTTTAATATATATTTGATATTCTATGCATATTAATTAATTAAAGGTATTCTTTGTCTTTAGGATTATTTATAAAATAAAGTTTATAAAATAAATATACTTTGCAAAAGTAATTATGAAAAGATCATAATTATCAAATAGTTATTACATTAAAGTATTATTTTTAACCACTCCTGATTGATACACCATCAAAACAAGATATTAATGGAGCCATGAAAGTGTCACATGTTATATTTCTTTCTTATGAACAAAGCAATCAATTTTATAGATTTAAGTATAAAGATAATTGAATAAACATGTGGCTACTTGTTACTTAAATAAATTCACTAAAGTAACTTACTATGAGAATTCCTAGATAGAACATTACTTGTGTATCTAAATAATTTCTCATATGATGATCACATAAGTGATTTTTAGACTTGACATCACTAAGGTATGATATGCTTTGATATCATCTATAGGTTATATTAATTGAAGATCATTTATAGGGTTGAATGTTAGACATATCATGAATTATGTAGAAATAGTTAAATGATTAATAAATGGTTTATCACTTTAAAGTAATCATGGGAAAATATTTTATTTATTCTTAATAAGTATTGATTCAATAAATCCTTACACAAGGTTGAAGATGATTCATAAGGAGTTATGATCTCATTCATGGAGTCAATATCATATAAATATTTGATAACTAATATAATTGAAAAATATATAGTAGACACTAATTTCATACTCTATATCTAAATGAAATATTAGTATGACAATAAGATCTAGTGCCTACTTTGAATGTCTTGATATTTGGGTAGTTAAGATAGATGACTAGATGTCACTCTTGATTGATGAATATAAATTGATTAATTAGATGATTAATGGTAAACTAAATATGTTTAATTTATCTAATCCTTTGAATTTATAATCTATATTCATCATCACGATGTTAAGATCCTAATGAATTACACACATAAGGAAATTTGAGTAAATATAAAATAAAGATCAACTTTGATTTGATTGATAAGTTTAAGAAATTTATATGGTCAAATATGTTATGTTTGAAAATAAAGAGAATAAATTGTAATTTACTGTAAATTTACTGTAAATTTACATAAATGTCCTTAATAAAGTTTAGGAGTCTTTATAAATAATCTATTAAATGGCCAACGAACACACCTTTAGAATATTAAGGTTACTAGCCTTACTCCTCTCACTTTCCTTAAAAGGGTTTTAGGCTATGAAAGAGTTAAATCCTTATTATCTGTGTATATTACTATTAAAACACATACATTTGGATGATGATAGTTTGCAACTACTTGCCAATTAGGCTTGAAAGAGAAGAAAAATTGATGATTTGCAACAATTTGCCTATTAGACCTACAAGAGAAGAAGAATTGAAAATTACTCAAAAAATAATTCTTCTTTTAGAATAGATCATAATTTTATTTAGCAAGAAATCAATATGCTTTTAGCAATCAAAATTTAAATTTTTATTTTGCTAAGTATTTATATGTTTACTAATAATATGGTAATCTTAAGTAGTACAGGTTTGCTTTTCTGGTTATTAATGTTCATGATCTTAATGCTTAAGTTATTATATTTTATACCTTGTATCAAGAAGCATACTTTAAGAAATCAAAGTATGGGCCTTTATGTCTTTAGAGTTAAATATAATAGTGGCCTATTGGTGCTTTAAAAAGTTTTCATCTTATGATTTATCTACTGCTTCATTAATTATGAACCAATAAATAATTAGATGCACCGAGTTACCAAGTCCCACATTAGGTTAGATATATGCAACTTTATGTTTACTTTTACAAAGACACTAGCTTTGTCATATTTGAACCTGACTAATTTTGTGAATTCAAGTATTGCCATATAATAAGGTTGTGGTTTTGAGACATTTTGGGTTTTAAAGTACCGTCTCAGGGGGAAAATCCTAGGGATGGTGTTTAATGGATTCTTATCATAGAATCTTATTTTAATGGGAAAATATTTTGGAAATGTGGCTTAATCTAATAAACAGAAGGGATTTTTGTGGTTTTCATAATTTTTGAAAAGGAAGTAGAGGCTAAGTTTTTTGAGTTAAGAATTTTATCTATATTTTCCTTATAGAGTTCCTATAGGATAGATAGACCATGAAGTGTTGTAAGAACATTTGGGGTTTTGCATATGGTGTCCATTCATTTATGGATATAAAGTTGGTTATTAAAAGTTTTAGAAGATTGAGCTTCTTGGTCTTTAAGTTGTTCAATCTAGGTTTTTATGGGTTGTGCTAAAATAATGAGTTTTGGAGTAGTTTTTATTTTGGATTGAGTTAAGGTCCTAAGTTTTAGGGTAGAGGTTGAGCTTTTTACTGAGTTTTGGATGGGGTTTTTCCTTCATTCTTGGATTTCCTAGGCATTTATGTTTTGGAGGAATTCTCGAGTTAAGAAATTTGCAATATAATTGTTTTCTCCTCTTATGTACTTAATTTGAAAATCAAAAGCATAAAGTATCACTTGCCATTAGACAAAAATATGTTTTGATACAATGTTTTGAACATCTTTTTGTGAAACCTCTTTTGTAAATTTGCAATCAATGTGCAAAAGGAATTTTTGATTGAATAAATCATTTTGAAAATTTGTAATGCACATGGAAATGAATAAAAGTTCTTTTTTCATGGTTGTATAATTGTTTTGGCAATTATTCTAGTGTGCAGACACAAATTGTACAATATGCTCCTTATCATCTTTCAATTGTTTGAGGATATCTCCATACTTTAAATTAGAGGCATTAGTTTATACTATTTTTGGAACTAAATGGTCAATAAGATGAATGTAAAGGATTTCTTTGATCATGGTTTTGATTTGTGGGACTAAAGTAGTGTATTAGGGGGTTAGGGAGAAGGATATTTCTTAAGGCGATCATGTAAGGGTTTTGCAATATGATTTATATTAGGGACAAAGTCCAAGATATAGTTGAAACTTCCTAAGAATGTTTGGAGTTGTGATTTTTTCAGGAAACTTATCAACAAAAGAGAAGGCTCTTTTAATAAGGGTAATAGTTCTATGAAGAATTTGGTGTGAAAAAAAGATATTTTAAATTGAGATATTACAAGTCTATTGTGTTTAATAACATAGAAAAACATTTGTAAATGTTTATAATACTGTTCAATAGATTTTGAAAGGATTAAAACATCATTAATATGAATAAGATAAAATTTTAAATATGGTTGAAAAATTCCATTCATAATTCTTTGAAATTCTGAAGAGGCATTTTTCAAACCAAATGACATAACGTTCCATTCATATTGTCCAAAAGGAACAATGAAGGCAATTTTGTATCTATCTTTTGGATCAATTTGAATTTGCCAAAATCTAGATTTTATGTTGAATTTAGAAAAAAAAGATAGGTAGAATGGAGTTTTTGTAACAAATCTTTTTTGTTGGGAATATGGTACCTAATCCACTTAAGGGTTTTCTTTTGGAGGGTTTATGGTTGATAACAAACTTGGAGTGCCTCTTTTGAATTTTGCTAACTTGTTAACATAAAAAACAGCACATGACCAAGGTGATCTAGATTTGGAAATAAGTTTCTTGGATTTTAAATCTTGAATCTCTTTTCTATAATAACTTTCTAGTTTTGCGTTCATTTGGATGGGTCAAGCTTTCATAGGATTTTTTTTTTCATTAAAATGTAAGGTAAATCAATTATATGTTATTTCTTATTCCAAAAAGCATTTGGAAGTTCAGAAGAAAGTTCATTTTGGAGGGTTTGTTTGAAAACAGAGAATTTTTCTATAATTGTTGGGTCTTGTAATTGGTTTTGGATTCTTTGGAGAGAGATCCTTTTGCAAACAAAGAAGGTTTTGTTCTTTGACTTGAATGAGGGTATGGATTTTGTTCTCATAAATATAATGGGCTTTTATGAGGTTTATATTTTTAATTTTTGGAGCTTCAAAAAAAGGAAAATGCAACCTTTGAGACTTTGTTTTAAAAGTAATACCATCACAATTCACAGTATAAGGTGTAATGAGGTATATGAATGATGTTCCTAAAATCACTATGTGATGCATATTTTCAACTAGAATAAAAGTTCTAATTTGAAAATGTTGATTTTGAATGAAAGCAATAATTTTGTTTGTAATGGTCATTTTTATATTATTTGTAGCTAAAAGTTTTTCATTGATTTTTTCTTGAAAACAAGTTGGTAGAATTCCTTGTTTGAAACAATTCAAATCTACACCAGTATCCAATTTGAAATCATTTAAAAAAAAAAACTAAAGTGATCTTTATCTTGATAAAACTAAAGTGGTTTTGGTTTCATGTTTCTAAAAGGTTTTAAGAAGAGTTTTCAAGTACTTTTTTTGTAAGCTAGGGTTGGTAATATATTTGATGAGGTCTACTAGGGTTTGTTAGTCTTTTGTAAACATGTTGATTTCTTTGGGTTTTCATTCAATTTTTAAAGATGAGGTTTGGAATTGATTTGTTTGGAGGGGTTTTTCATTTGAATAATCATAAGGAAGGTTAGACTTAAAATTGGAACTAAAAATGTTTTGAAGTATAGCTTCTAATTTGGAAATGGTTTTTGGTTTCAAATGTAATTTTTTGGATTTTTTGGTTGAGTTTGCAATATTTGGATATGTGTCATTTCTTTTGAGACTTGTTGTAGGTAATGTCCTTAAGAGGGGTTTTAGATGCAAAAGGTTTTGATTCTGACTTTGACTTGGATGTTTTGGTTTTCTTGGGTTTATTGTAATAGCTTTGTTCATTTGTTTCTTTGTGTGATTTTTTGAAAGTACAATAAGATTAGATGTAAACTTCTTCCTACTAGGTTCTGAAGGTTTTGGAATTCCTAGATTGAATTGTTGACAGAAGGTTCCAACTTCAAAATGGGATTATTTCATTACCCATTTGAGGTGTTTTTGAAATTTGAGATCTTTGCAGATTTTAATCGTTGTTGCTAGGCAAAGTTAATCAGTTATCCATAAGTTAATCAATCATAAGTAATAGAGTTTCCATAAGTGGTTCTAAAATTTTGTTTGGTTTTTTCTCATAACAAGGTTAAGAGTCCTACATGGAATTTTTCTTTCCAGAGGGGTTGATTGAAATCTTCTCTAAGCACGACTTTTGTAAGAAAAGTATTTTTGTAGTTTTGGAACTCATTAAGTTTCTTACATCTAAGGTTTGTAAGTAACTCAACATTTTTGTCTTTAAAATGCGAGAGATCTTCTATGAAATGTAAGAGAATGGTTAAAATAAGACAAGTTACAACATCTTCTATAATGTTACTCGAACTATTGAGGATGAGTATGTCATCTTTTATGGTTTGTATGGCTCTAAGGATTTGGTTTTGCTATTCATTAGTAAGATGATAATTCCATTAACTTTTGGGTTGTCTTAAAAATCCTGTTATCAAGAGTTTAACAATAGTTTTGTTTGAGGTATTATTATGGGTCTTGTAAACATTAGCTACCATAGAAGTCTAAGGATGTGGTATTCTAACATGCCATCAATATTCCATTAAAAAATGGAAGAGGACTTGAACTTGTATTGGTTCAATGTGTTTGATTTATTTTCGAGGTCAAAATCTAGAGTTGTAAGTCTAAATATCGGTTTTGGCCAAAAAACTTTGTGTATTTGTGGTTGAAAAGTTTCTAGTTTAGATGTATTTTGCAAGGTGTTTACTTTACTTTTTTTTTTTTTTTGTAAAAGAAGAAGATGGTTTTAAAAAGGTTAGTTATTGTTTACTTTCTTGGATAAAAGGGTTTTCTATTTCCTAATTTGTGCTGAATTTGGGAGGTTGATGTGGTTTAAAAACAAGATGTTTGATTTTACTAGTTTGTGGTTTTGTAGTAGTTTTTTGGATAATAGTTTGTTGGATCTAGTTTTTTATATGGTTCAACTAGCTTCCTATGACATGTAAATAAGTATTGGAGAAATTGCCTTGCTAAATGATCATTTTGGAAATTTTTTCTAGGGTATCATATTCCTAGGGTATTTTGTAAGGGGCAAGGTCAATAGAGTTTTATTGATGAACTATCTTGACTTGTCTGAGAGAAGGGTGTTCTAGCTTTATGACATGGTTAACTAAAGTAATCTATTCTTTGGTTTTATTTCAAGAAGTAACAGGATTTATAGATTTTTTGAAAGGGCATGAGTAATCCATTTGAAATGCATATTCTTCAAACTAGTCAAAAAAAAGAAGAAAAAACATATGTACTTTGAGGTTTAAAAAAAACATGTAACAATCTTCTTGAATTTCTTGTCTTTTTTGAAGAAAATGTTTGAAAGCCAATTTCTTTTTTTGTGTTATACATGGCATAAAAATCATCATATGAAAGGTTTTTGTCTACTTGAAATTCCTTTTCTAAAACATGCAATTCATTTGTAATGTTTTCTATGATTGCAGATGGAGTTGGTAAGTAGAAGGTGATTGTCATTGAGGATTTGTGTAAGTGAGATGCATAATATTTGTATGGTAATCTGTTTTGTTTTTGGAAAGATGTGCTAAGTATATTTGAGATGAAAAATCTTAAAAGTTGTGAGAGTTTTAAGATTTATTGTAAAAGAAATGACAAATACATGTCCTAAATCTATAATAAAAGATACAAAATCTTCATTAGTGGATTTAAAACTTGCAAGTCTTTTATTGATAGTTAAGATAACTTTTTTCTCTTGTAATTGGTCTAGTTTGGAAATTTCTATATTTAGTTCAAACTATTTTGGTGGGTAGGGTTTAACTACTCTTTATGTGTTCTAGTCTTCAGGAAAGGCTATATCTTTCTATTAGATGGATCTTGGAATTACAATGTTTGAACATGAAAGGTCTATTTGTAAAAGTAGAGTTTATCCTTTTTGGGATTTAAACTTATATGTGGATACAAATGTAGAAATAAGAGCTTTGTAATAAATTTTGAAAATTAATGCTACCTTAATTGATCATTCCAACGTGTTGGAATTACACATTTTAATTTGTAAAATATTTGTAATGTTTTCTGTGATGATAGATGGAGTAGGTAAAGTAGGAAGTGACTATTCTTGAAGATTTATATAGATAAGATGAGGGATATTTGTATGGTAATCTATTGGATTTTTGAAAACAATAGGACAAGCTGTGATACTAATAAGGGTACATAGCAACATAACTTTTATTGGAAATCTTTAAAGTAATACAGAGAGGAGATTTTTACAAAGTGGGGAGAAAGAAAAAAGAAGAATACAAGAGAAAGAAAGGGAATTAATCTCTAGTAAAGTCTAGTTCTAAAAGCCTATCCTGAAAATTTTTTAAGCTCCCTCTTATGGTTAAGGAGTTGTATGCTTGTGGCATACAATTGGAATCAATCACCAAAAGTAGTATTGGATTTTTGTAGAGTTGCTTTTGCTATTTGGAAAGATGGAAATCACGAGTTTTTTGTCTTGATTTACTGAAAGTTGTTTTGAACTTTTGTACAACTTATAAGGCTATCCTTCCATTTGATATCTAATATAATCTAGTCCTTTGTCTCCTACTAAATTTTCCAAATCCTTAATGTTGATAGGATCATCAAGTTCCTCTAGAAAATTGAGTAGATATTCATCTTTAAGGATTGGTTCCTAGTTTTTGTAATATACCAATAATTCAGTATACCAAGTGTTTATCTTGAAATTAACTTAATATAAAGAATTTTTTTCCATAAAGATTTTTTGGATGGAGTCTTCTGTTGCTAAGTTATGGGCTTCTTAGAGATCTTGGAGAAACCAATTTTGTGCCATTGTTTTGCCTCTCCAACTTTGTATCTAATGATCAAATGGAATTAAACAGTCCCAAATTCCTTGTGTAAGGAGACTTGGTCTATGTGTTTGCCATACATGGTGACGACATGCTTGGCTGGTTTAATTCCATTAATGAATTATAGTGTAGAAGAATCCATGTTTATGTAAACATAGCATTCTTAATTTGCCATTAATTTTAATCCTGATGTGGCGAGTTTTTGTCCCATTTGATTAAACTGGTATGGATTTGAGAATATAAGTTGTCCCAACATTCCATGATCTAGTAGCAATTGCAGAGTAATTTTAAGGCCTTCAAAAGTGATTCGTTGATAGATTTAGAGATCAATGTTGGCTTTGTAGATTGAAAAGTATAGTCTACAGGTGTATGCTATTTTTTCTAATGGGATTTGTCTGCAAGTAGCAAGCTAGTCTTGACAATTCGGTTCTTCTCCTGGTGGGTAATAAGTTGTTTCACACCACGTTGTAATACCATGAAATGACCTCGAAGAGGAAGCCATTATTTTTAGGAATTTTTGTATTTTTGCCCAAGTGTTATGGGGTTGGTTTTCTCTTTTTTGGTTTACTAGAGAAATTATATCTTTAATTTTGAAAGTAATTGTAAAAAGTGTTTAGAAAGAAGAAAAGTTAGCTATGGTTTATTTTATTTATGTTAGTGGGAGATATATGTGGGGTTTTACTCATGGGATTACTTTATAACTTCAAATATGCTGAAGCCATCTCACTTTATTTCGTAATCTCTTACGCTTCACTTAAGCTCATGAGTTTCTTTTTTGTAATACTGCTTAAGCATTTTGAAATGGATGTGAACTTGAAGTTGAAGCATATGTAATGGATTTTGTATGGGATACTCCTTTTCGAAATCTTTGTAAATTAAAAGGTCTATAAAGAAATTTGTATCTATGTGCTTTTTACATGCATGAAGTGCATTTTATAGACTATGATAACCTTTGTATGATGTACCATGGTAATTTGTAATGTGGTTTTGGACTTGAGACCATTCAAAGAAAATACCTATGGTTCTTCCTCTAAAAATGCAATAATAATTATAATTGCTGATATGAAAATTTGTAGAGAAGTACCTTATTAATGCATTCATGACATATATAAAATTAGAAGTATTTTTTCTTGTATTCCAAAAATTGTCTAAAAGACATTGTTGATCAACTTCTATATCTATTTTGTAATATTTCTACCATTTAAAGAAACAATGAGGTTTAAGTAATAATTGAAAGAAATACATTTGCTATAAAGGTTAGACTTTATTAAACTAAGAAAGAAATCTTGGAAATTTATGGTTCAGATATATTTCCTAAGGTGTTGACTTTTTTTTTTTTCTGTAAAAGAAGAAAATGGTTTTAAAGAGGTTAGTTTTTGTTTAATTTCTTGGATAAAGGGGTTTTCTGTTTCTTAATTTGTATTGAACTTAAGAGGTTGATATGGTTTGAAAATAAGATATTTGATTTTACTAGTTTGTGGTTTTGTAATAGTTTTTTGGATAGGGGTTTGTTGGATTTAGTTTTTTTTATGATTTAGTTGTGTTACTATGGTATGTAAATGAGTATTAAAGAAATTATTTTGTTGAATTATCATTTTGGAAAGTTATTAGGAGTATAAATTCTAAGGGTATTTTGTAAAATCATACTTTGTAAAATATTTGTAATATTTTCTGTGATGGTAGATGAAGTAGGTGAAGTGGGAGGTGACTTTTCTTGAGGATTTATGTAGATGAGATGAGGGATATTTATATGGTAATCTGCTATTTGAAATGATGTACTAGGTATATTTGAGGGGGAAAATCTTAGAGGTCGTAAGGGTTTTATATGTTAATTTATTGTAAAAGGAATGATAAATACATGTCCTAAATTTATGGTAAAAAATACAAAAGCTTCACTAGAGGATCTAAAACATATAAATTTTCTATTAAAAGTTAAGACAACTTTTTTTGTCTTGGAATTGGTTTATTTTGGAAATTGTTGTATTTGGTTTAAACTATTTTAGTGGTTGGGGTTTAACTACTCCTTCTAGGATCCAATTTTTAGGAAAAGTTATGTTTTTCCATTAGATGGATCTTGGAATCACATTGTTTAAATGCGAAAGGTCTATTTGTAAGAGTAGAGTTTTTTCCTTTTTAGGATTGAAACTTATATTTGATGCAACTTCAAAAATCATAGCTTTGTAATAAATTTTGAAAATTAATGTTACTAGAATTGATCCTTCCATCATTTTGTAATTATACATTTTGATTAGTAAAACCATATTTTGTAATATATTTTGTCACTTAAAAAAACTTTGAGGTTTGGATAATAATTGAAAGAAATAGGTTTATTACAAAGGTTAGACTCTATTGAACTAAAAAGGGAATCTTGAAAATTCGTAAATTTAATATACTTAATGACTACTAGAATGGATGTGTTTAAACCTTCTTTTGTAAGGGGTTTAATGCCTACCTTCCTCTCTGTACTACTTTAATGATTTTCCAATAAAAGTGGTGTTGCTGAGTGCCCTTATTGGTATCAAAGCCATTCCGATTGTTTTCATTGCTTGGAACATTAGGTATTTTCTACATAAACCATTCATTATGGAGGAATGCTTAAACAAAGGATTAATTGAAAAAAAAAAAACAGGTCATTCGCTTCACTTTAAGTGTATGAAGAGGAGGTAGAGTTAATTACTTTACTATTAAAAAAGAAATCTTAACTATTGTACTATATATTCAAATATTTGAAGGTGACTTGTTAAATTAGAAATTTTTTTTTTTAAGAATTGACTGTAAGGCAGCAAAAATGTCCTCACTAAAGATGTTAAAAACATTGCCTCCAAACAAATCTTTGCTAGATGGCAAGGAATACTTTCTCTATTTGATTTTAATATTAAGTTTGTTAAAGGAAATTATAATTCTTTACCAAATTTTTTAACTTGTGAATTTTTGCATGAAACTAAGAAATGAGTAAAAAGCCTCTTATACAAGGGCCACACTCCTTGGTAAAGTCGGTTTATTCACCAACTAAAGGTATGAGAGAAAAGAAAATTGATAAACTTCATAATGATCATACACATAGAGATATATATATATATATAGGGATACATAGAAATTAATTTAAATACACTAATATAAAAGAAGACAATAAAGAAAAGAGCAAAATAGTTATAGAAATAAAGCTTTCACTAAACATCAAATGTCATTACAAGAGAAATAATGCTTTCATTGAACACCAAAAGTCATTAAAAGCTTATGTTACAAAGAGAGAAGGAGGAGAGAGAGATATTACAAAGGGGGAAGAAAGAAGTAAATCTTGCTATTTGGGAGTCAGAATTACCTCTTTTAGATTTTGCAATAGTGACAAATATCATCATATAATGGAGTAAAATGAGAATTTGATTTTTCAAACATTCTATCTAAATTTCATTCTATGATACTACTACCATCATATTGTACATAATTATACTCAAGTTGTTCCTCTAATAAGAGGTCAACCAAAGTAGGTTTGAGATAATATAGTTTTGTAGAGGTTTTATTAAAAGACATCTTATTAATTCCTATGCTTTCCTCCTTATAAGAAGGTGATAAATCCTTTTGACCTAGATTTTGTTTTAATAAGAACAATTTTTGCATTTATTTATATAATCCTTAGTCTCTGATTCTTCATTTGTAATTTTTTTTTTCTCTTTTCATAATACAAAAGCATCTTTTACTTTTAACCTTAGATTTTTTAAGCTTTTAATTATTCCATCCACTAATTTTATCTTTCTAAATTTTTACCTAATTTGTTGTAATTTATTTCTTCTAAGGACATGAGTTTAAATAAAACCCCCTTTTCCATTTCTAGTTTAATAGAGGTTTTGGAGCTTTTTGAGCTACTTCTTTTATCTTTTCTTTAATCCTATTAAGCTAATTTCCTATAAATTGAACATAAAAATTAGTATAATTTTCTTACTCCGTAATAGTATAGGTAAAAGGTTCCTCTTTATATGATGAAACTATAACCTCACAGTTTTCTATCTTAACATTTAGGTTAAGTGCAGACACGTAAATACTAATAAACTTTTTTTCTTTTCTTGTAACATATTTTTTATATGGTTTTTTAAGAACCATACATTCCTCTAAGGTAGAAAAATTTTTAAAAGGTTTTTTCTTAAGTTTGTAGACTTTTTCTAAATAAGCAAATTTATCTACAACTCTCATATTCTTGGTATATATCTTTTAGCATTTATGCTATACTTCTTGTTCATTTTCATTAAAAGTCATAAAAAACCATTTTCTTTTTATAGTATTTTTAAGAAAGTCAAATAACTCTCTTACCTTTTCATTTATCTCATTAACAACTTTAAGAATATAAAGACTCTTATCTTTATCCCGATATCTTATATCAAGAGAGAAGGGGATCTAGGCTTAAAAGCTTGACTTCATATTTCTAGTGGTTTGTTAACCATAGAAGCAAAAATTGAGGGAGGAAAGTCATCTTTATAATGAAATTGATTAACCTACTATTTAATTCTCCTAATACCTTATAACTCAGTGATTGGTACTAAGGAGGTAGCGAATTTGGATTTAACCTTTTCTTTTCCCTTTTTGAGGTTTAACCTCACACTTCTAGATGGAACAAATTTGATTTTGACATCCCCATCTTGGAATTCAATTACTTCTTCCACTTGTCTATTAAACTATTTAATAGGTTTAATGACCTTTTCTAATATCCATTTTTTAGGTAATTTAACCTAATCCTAAGCAATTGTTTTAGGAATCATAACATTAGATTTTGACCTATTAGTAAAAAATAATGTAATACTCCTTTTATTAGCATAGTTTGCCATAATTTCTTTAATTCCTAGGATGGTGGTGTTCATAACTTTATAATGTATCTTGTAAATAAGGATTAGATTTTCTAAAGAAGCACCATATCAAATCCTTCAATTTTAATATCCAAACATAATGCATGCATCAAATTAGGATATGATAATGGCAAGATACAATTAGAAAAATACGAGAAACAAATAAGCCCATCACAAAGGGTAGACTTAATTACTCCCAATAAGGAGTCATGGAATCAATTATATCTTTTTTCTTTAACGCATATAATTACTAAGTTAATTGAACCCAATCTAGCAGTAGGTTTTAATTCTACTTACACCATCCTAATATGGTTAAATTTATACTTTTGTTGATGCAAGCTAATAAGCTCCTAGGATAGCAAAAATAAATAATTATAACCTTTAGTTAAGTGTAAAGCTTCTTTAACAGTTTAATGACATAATTGACCTTAGAAAAGAAACTTCCTTGTTTATAAACTTAGGAAGATGATAAAGAGGGGAAACTCTAATTTTGTAAATAATTATTATTTAATTTTTCACTAATTACTATTTAATTAATTCTATTCCTAGAAAAACTATTACTTCTAAATAATCGATTAGGTCTTAACCTATCCATATCTCACCATATCACTATCAATGTCTTAAGCCATAACCCTATATGCCCATACATGGCTAATTTGGGTACAAAGGCAATATGACTTAAGGTTTAAGTAATGAGACACCGATAAGTTTAAACTTTTAACTATTTATAAAATCAACATTCCTTTAGGTTCATGGCTCTGATACCATTCCTTTCTTGGCAACATAAGATCATACACATAGACATATATATACAAGGATATATATAAACTAATTTAAATTCATTGATATAAAAGAAGACAATAAAAAAACAGAATATTTATAAAAAAATAAATCTTTCATTAAACACCAAAAGTCATTATAAACATATGTTACAAAGATAAAAGAAGGAGAGAGTGATAACCATAATGAGAGGAATCCACTTTTTCAAAATGGAATGCTTAATTATTTTCCATTATCCTCCACTTTTACTAAAGCAGTTTTTATTAAAGCTGACCCATGACATCTTGTCCACTAAAAGTTGCTTATCCTTTTCTTTTTACAATTCATATAGGTTTTAGGAATCTTACATAATATCATTATTGAGTTGCTTTTAACGACTTTTACCTTAGTTGACTTGGGTGTCTTTATCTGGTTAAATCATTTTTAATAGCCTTTCTTTTAATACAAACTCCATTAAAGTCTTTAATATCTCTTTGACATTAGTAGGAGAGGGCTTTGGTGGTGGAGCCTTGCATCCATTTATACAAATGACACCTTTTCCTGTGTAGACTCTATCATCAAAAGAGTCAAAATTTTCCCACCATCGGATATTAACCTGTCTTGCTATCCATGGAACATGTCTAATGTCAACATTTAAGATATAAACTTGTTTAGCCATCATCACATAGTCCCATTTAATAATACCAAGTTGTAAACATTAGCAAGGGGTCTTTAACCTCTTCATTTGCTTCACAAAACTATTCATAGATAGTTTTTACTTTATGGGGCATAGTTAAATGATGTCAGCTCCATTTAGAAAACTAGGTTTTAAACCAATTTAGAAATCTTTTTGGGTCATTCAAAAGATGTATTTGAGTGCACCAACTAAATTTCCATTACCTATTTTCATATAATAAGGTTTTTTCCCATACTTTGACATA
Source organism: Bruguiera gymnorhiza (assembly GCA_020883675.1). Taxonomy (NCBI): domain Eukaryota; kingdom Viridiplantae; phylum Streptophyta; class Magnoliopsida; order Malpighiales; family Rhizophoraceae; genus Bruguiera; species Bruguiera gymnorhiza. The sequence continues at coordinate 1,711,739 of JAIRCJ010000061.1, read as the reverse complement.
ATTGAAGTAATTGTAAGTTTTAACCTTCCATCATTCTTTTAGTTCTTGGTAGCCAAAGAGATCCGCCTAATAATCATTTGGATAAAGAATTTTCTTTACCTTGAATTTGGCATAGGTCCAATCTCCGAAGCCATAACCAAATCCATTTCTAGATCCTCTTTCTGTGGGTTTAATAGCCACTAAGCCTACTTCATGAAGTATTTGTTGATAATACTAGCAATCTTTTATATTATTATGAGAATACGTATCTTCTTTAAGATAAAACTATGCAACCTTATTAGGTCTGAACTAAGAATAATTATTTTCAATAGCATATAAAACATATATGTGCTATTGAATTAAAGGATATGTAATGGATTTATCCAAAACTCGCTTATAAGCATCATTATGAAGTTTATCAATTTCCTTTTCTCTCACATATTTAGCTAGTGAATTAACCAACTTTGTTGGAGACTGGGACACTTGTATAAGAGGCCTTTTACTTATATCTTACTTCCCTATAAAAATTCATAGGTTAGGAAATTTAGTAAAGAATTAAAATTTCCTTTAATAAATTCAATATCAAAATCAAACATAGAAAGTATTTCATGCCATCTAGCAAATATTTGTTTGAAGGCAATGTTTTAAACATTTTTAGGAAGAACATCTTTTGCTGTTTTACAATTAATTCTTAAAAGAAAATTTTTGATTAAACTAGTCACTTTCAAATTTTTTAATACATAGCATAATAGTTAAGATTTCTTTTTTAATAGTAGAGTAATTAACTCTATCTCCTCTTCATACTTCTAAAGTGAAGCAAACGAGTTATTTTTTTGAATTAATCTTTTGTTTAAGGATTCCTTCATAACCCTCATCTGATGCACTAGTTTTAACTCTTTTAAAGGCATTAGGATGAGGAAGGGTTAAACATAACAGTTCTTTTGTCTTCAATTTTATCTTCTCAACTGCCTTAGTAGACTCATCTATCCATTCGGGAGGAATTTTCTTTAATCTTTTAAATAAATACTTAGTATCATAAGCTAATTCTTTATAAAATTCTAAAATATAATTTAAACATCCTAAAAACCTTTGTAATTGCTGTTTTTCTCTAATTTCATCAGAAAATTTAGAGATAAACTCAATTGCTCAACCAATAAGAATAATAGTACCATTTTCAATGAAATGACCAAGGAATTTGAATGTAGTTTGAAATAACTTCATCTTTTTAGTCAATACAGCTAATCTAGTTCTTTCAATAACCTTTAAAAATAGGTTTAAATACTTAAAATATTATTTTATTGTGTTAGAAAACACTAACATGTCATCAATATAAATAATAGTAAATGTTGTATAAATATTAAATATTTCATTTACAATCTTTTGAAATTTAGAGGGTGTATTTTTTAACTTAAAAGACATTATATTCCATTCATAGTGTCTAAATGACACCGTAAATAATGTTATTGCTATGGGGCAAACCTTTGTGGGAATTTGACTTTCATTAAAAGTTATGTTGTATGGTAGTCTTACCATATGTTTTTTCCTATCCCAAAAGGCTATGGGAATTTCTGCATAGATTATTATTTCAAAAAGTTTTTGTATTTCCTGTATCTTAACTTAGATAATAGGAACATTAATTTTCTCTTATAAATGTTTATTCTTTATTTCATTTTGAAGATATTAAATAAATATCTCTTTTCTTTTTATTATTTTTTAATGTAAATCACCTCCCTATATTTAGGGGTGGGTATAAATTTAAAGCTAATAAACTTTTTATCTATTTCTGAGAAAATTCCTTTATCACAAATCTTCTTAATAGGATATAGTATGTGTAAGAGGGGATTTCTTGAAATAACATCATGTGAGAGGTTATTAACTAGTACAAATGGAATTTCAATATAAATTCCTTTGTTGCATATTACAGCTTAAGATAGTTTACACTTAATAAAAAGCTTACTTTTATTAGCAGTGTTTAATGCTTTTGTTGTTTTTAAAAAGTATTTTGAAGGGACTATTCCCTCATTAGCACAATTCATATCAGCACTTGAATTAATTAAGGTTATGACAAAAAAGATATACTCCTTATTAACTAATACAATAATCTAAATATGTCATTTATGAGTAATAACCCTATTAATTAAATTAACATATTAAAGAGTATTTGACTTTTCTTTTAGAGAAATATTTAAAATATTAGGAGGATCATTGTCCTTTTCAACTACTAATTCCAGTAATAATACCCTTTCTTTTAATCCTTTTATCTTAGTTTTTAATTGATTAATTTTAACTTTATGCTCTTTAATAAAAGGTTTTATTGTTACTTTTGTAGTTTTTGAATTAGAATGGTCTTTTAATAAGAGATCGATTGGAATGGGTTTACAATAATATAATTTTGTAAGGGTTTATTAAAAGTCATCTTGTTAATTCCCACACTTCCCTCCTTATAAAAAGGTGATGGATCCTTTTGATTAGGATTTTGTTATGATAAGAACATTTTTACATTTTATTTGTATAATCCTGAGTTTTTGATTCTTCCTCTGTAATTTTTTTCTCTTTCCCATATTTTTCTTTTAACTTTAGATTTTTTAAACTTTTAACTATTTTATCATTTAATTCTATCTTTTCAGAATGTTTAACGTTCCATATTTTATTAACTAATTCCCTTTACAACTTATATGGGTCATAGGAATTTTGCATAATATCATCATTGAGGTGTTTTTGGCTACTTTTAGTTTGGTTAGCTTAGGTGTCTTCATTTGGTTGGATCAAAGTAGCCTTTATTTCTAATAACTTTTCATTTGATACAAACTCCATTAAAAGTTTCAATATCTCTTTGGGATTATTAGGAGTAGACTTTGGTAAAGGAGCTTTAGGTCTATTTATACAAATGACTCATTTTCCTATGTAGACTCCATTATCAAAAAAGTCAAAATTTCCCCACCATTAGACATTAATATGTCTTACTAGCCATGGAACATGTCTAATGTCAACATCTAAGATATTAGTTTGTTTAGTCATAATGGTATAATCCCATTTTAATAATCCATAGAACATGATATCAAGTTACAAATATTAATAAGGGGTTTTTGACCTCCTTATTTGCTTCACAAAACTATTCATAAATAGTTCTTACTTTATGTGGTAGAGTTAAATGATGCAAATTCCACTTAAAAATCAAGTTTTAAACTAATTTGGAAATCTGTTTGGGTCATTCAGAAGGTGTAATTAAATGACCAACTAAATTTCCACTGCCTATTTTCATATAATAAGGTTTTTTCCCATACTTTGACATAAATCAAAGTAATTGCAGGTTTTAACTTTTCACCAATCATTTAGTTCTCAGTAGCTAAAAAGATCCAACTGCTAATCTTCTCAATAAAAAATTTTCTTTACTTTGAATTTGACATAGGCGTAATTTCTAAAGTAATAACTAGATCTATTTTTAGATTCTCTTCTTATGGGTTCAATAGTAGCCTGTTTCATGAAGTATCTACTGATAATACAGATAATCCTTTATATTATTATGAGAATACATGTCATATTTAAGATAAAACCATGCAACCTCATTAGGTCTGAGCTGAGCATAATTATTTTCAATAGCATATAAAAAAACTATGTGCTTAGGAATTAAAGCATATGTAATGGATTTATTCAAAACTCGCTCATAAGCATCTTTACAAAATTTATCAACTTCCTTTACTCTTGCACCTTTAATTGGTGAATTAACTGACTTTGTTAGAGATTAGGTCCTTGTATAAGAGGCCTTTTACTTATTTCTTAGTTCTTTACAAAATTCATGAGATAAAAAATCTAGCAAAGAATTATAATTTCCTTTAATAAACTTAATATCAAAATCAATCATAAAAAATATTCCTTACCATCTAGTAAAATTTTGTTTGGAGGTGATGTTTTTAACTTATTTAGTAAGGACATCTTTTACTACCTTACAATCAATTCTTAAAAGAAATTTCTGATTTAATAGGTTACTTTCAAATTTTTGAATACATAGCAAAATAGTTAAAATTTCTTTTTTAACAATAAAGTAATTAACTCTAGCTCCTTTCGATACTCTTGAAGTAACTTGAACGAGCTATTCTTTTGAGTTAATTCTTTGTTTAAGGATTCCTCTATAACCCTTATTTAATGCATTAATTTCAACTATTTTAAAGGCATCAGGATGAAGAAGGGTTAAACACGACAATTCTTTTATTTTCAATTTTATCTTCTTAATTGCCTTAATATGCTCATCTATCCATTTAGGAGGATTTTTCTTTAATCTCTCAAATTAAGGCTTAGCATTATAAGCTAATTCTTTATAAAATTCTGAAATATAATTCAAACATCTTAAAAACTTTTACAATGATTTTTTTTTCTCTAATTTCATCAGGAAATTTAGAGGTAAACTCGATTACTCAATCAATATGAATGATAGTACTACTTGCCATGAAATGACTAAGGAATCAAACCTTGGTTTCGAATAACTTCATTTTTTTAGTTGATATAACTAATCTAACTTTTTCAATAACCTTTAAAAATAGGTTTAACTACTTAAAATGTTATTCTATTATATTAAAAAATACTAATATATCATCAATATAAGCAATAGTAAATGTTATATGAGTATTAAATATTTCATTTATAATCTTTTGAAATTCAGAGGGTGCATCTTTTAACCTAAAAGGCATCATATTTCATTCACAGTGTTCGAGTGGTACTATAAATATTGTTTTATATATATCTTTTTCATAAATTTAGATGTGCCAATAATTTCATTTCATATCAAATTTTGAAAATACTTGGCCTTCATAAAGCCTGTTAAGTAAATCTTTCTTATTAGTTATAAAATACCTAATCCATCTCAAGGTTATATTTAAAGGCTTATAGTTAATAACTAATCTTGAAACTCCTTGTCCCAAATTTGTAGTATTTTTAACATAAAATGTTAGGCAACTTCATGGGCTGTTACTTTTTCTAGTAAGCCCTTTCTTTAAAGATCATTTATTGCCTTTTTACAAATCTCTAAATACCTTGACCTTATAACTATGGACCAAACCTTAGTAGGAATTTAACTTTCATTAAAAATTACCTCATATGGTAGTTTTACTACATGTTTTTTCTTATTCCAAAAAGCTATGGGAATTTCTGTATAGACTATTGTTTCTAACCTTTTTTATATTACCTGTATCTTGACCTGAATAATAGGAGTATTAATTTTCTCTTGTAAATATTTATTATTTATTTCATTTTGAAGAGATTAAATAAATCTCTCTTTTTTATTGTTTTTTGAAGTAAATCTATCTTCTTCTTTTGAGGAGTATACATAAACTTAAAACTAATAAGTTTTCTATCTATTTTTGATAAAATCCCATTATCACTAATATCCTTAATAAGATATAGCATGTGCAATAAAGGATTTCCTAAAATAACATCATGTTTATACATAATAACAAGCTTGCTTTTATCAGTAGTGTTTAACACTTTTACTATTTTTTAAAAGTATTTTCAAATGACTATTCTTTTATGAATACAATTCATATCAATGCCTAAATTAATTAAGGTGTTGGCAATAAAGATATACTCCTTATTAACAACTACAATAATTTGAGTATGTTATTTATGGGTAATAACCCTATTAATTAAATTAACGTATTAAAGAGTACTTAACTCCTTTTTTAAAGAAGTATCTAAAATATCAGGAGGATCTTCGTTCTTTTCAATTACTGATTCCAATACTAATACCCTTTCTTTTAATCATTTTATCTTAGTTTTTAACAAATTAATTTCAGCTTTAAGCTTTTTATTGTTGGTTTTTGACATTATATGTCTTTCTAGGATTTTTACCTAATATGTTGTAATTTATTTCCTCTGAGGACATAGGTTTAAATAAAACCCTCTCTTCCATTTTTGGTTTACCTAAAGGTTTTAGAGCTTTTTGAGCTACTTTTTCTATTTTTTTCTTCAACCTTTTTAAGTTGATATTAGATTAATACAATTTCCTTGCTCTATTATAGCATTAATAGAAGGTTCTACTTTATATGGTGCAACTATAACCTCATGGCCTTTTATTTTAACCCTTAGGTTAAGTGCAAGCAAGTGAATACTAATAACCTTTTTCTTTCTCTTGTAACATATTCTTGATATACTTTTTCAAGAATCATACATTCTTTTGGGGTAGGAAACTTTGGGTAAGGTTTTTTCTTAAATTTGTAGACCTTTCCTAAATAAGTAAATATATCTACAGTTCCTATATTATTGGTATATATCTTATAGTGTTTATGCCATACTTCTTATTCTTTTTCATTAAAGGTCATAAAGTAAATATATCTACAGTTCTTAATGTCTTCTAACTTAATGATTGGTACTGAGGAGGTAAAGAATTTAACTTTCTCCTTTTCTTTTTCCCTTTTCAAGGTTTAACCTCACACTTCTAGATGGAGCAAATCAGATTTCACCATCCCTATCTTAGAATTCAATTACTTCTTCCACTTGTCTATTAACCTATTTAACAAGTTCAACAACCTTTTCTAATATCCATTTTTTAGGTAATTTAACCTGATCCTAAGTAATTGTTTTGAGAATCATAACATTAGATTTTGACCTATTAGTCAAAAATAATGTAATAGTCCCTTTATCAACATATTTTGCTAGAATTTCTTTAATTCTTGGGATAGTGATATTCCTAACCTTATAATGTATCCTATAAATAAGGATTAGATTTTCGGAAGCATGCATCATATCAAATCCTTCAATTTTACTATCCAAACATATAGTATATCAAATTAGGATATGATAATGACAAGGTAAAATTAGGAAAATGAGAGAACCAAATAAGCCAATCACTAAGGGTAAACTCAATTACTCCTAATAAGGAGTCATGGAATTCATTATGCCTTTTATCTCTAACATATATATTGTTGAGTTATTTAAACTTACTCTAGTAGTAGGTTTTAATGCTACTTGCACCATCCTAATATAGGTAAATTCATATTTTTACTAATACGAGCTATTGAGCTCTTAAGATAGAAAAAAGAAATCATTATAATCCTAAGTTTAGGATAAAGCCTCTTCAACAATTTTAATGATATAATCAACCTTAGAAAAAAAAAAACTTTCCTGTTTATAAACCTAAGAAGACTATAAAGAGAGGAAATTTCAATTTTGTAAATAATTATTATTTAAATTTTTATTAATTACTATTTCTTTATTTTTATTCCTAGAAAAACTATCACTTTTAAACAATCAATCAAGTCTTAACCTATCCATGCCTCACCATATCATTGTTAACGTCTTAAACCATAACCTTATATGCCCACATACAACTAATCTGGGTACAAAGGTAATGCAATTTAGGGTTTTAATAATAAGACACCAACAAGTTTAAACTTTCAACTATTTTGAGGATCAACATTCCTTTAGGTTTATGGCTCGATACCATTCATTTCTTGGCAGTATAGGATCATACACACAGAGAAAATAAAACTTATAGAATAGATAAAATAGCAGAATACTTACAGATATAAAACTTTCATTGAACACTGAAAGTCATCACAAGCTTATGTTACAAAGAGTGGTGGAGGAAAGAAAGATATTATAAAGGAGAAAGAAATAAGTTAATCGGACTCTACCTCTCTTAGCCTAGAAAAAGGCGAAAATCATAATGGGGGGAATTTGCTTTTTCAAAGTGGAATGCTTTATTATTTTCCATTATCCTTCACTTTTACTTAAGTAATTTTATTAAATTGACCCATAACATCTTGTCCACTAAAAGGTACTTATTTTTTTCATTTTACAACTCATATCGGTTTTGGGAATCTTGCATAGTATCATCATTGAGGTGCTTTTGACTACTCTTAGCTTGGTTAGCTTAGGTGTCTTCATTTGTTTGAATCAAAGTAGCTATCATTTCTAATAACCTTTTTTTTTTGTATACAAACTTCATTAAAGTCTTTGATATTATTTTGGGATTAATAGGAGTGGGCTTTGGTTAGGTATATTTATACAAATAAATCCTTTTCTTATGTAGGCTCCATCATTAAATTTTTCCCACCATTGGATTTTAATCTGTCTTACTAGTCATGGAACATGTCTAATGCCAACATCTAAGATATTAGCTTGTTTAGTCATAATGGTATAATCTTATTTAATGATCCATATAACATGATACCAGGTTGTAAACATTAACAAAGGGTCTTTAACCTCTTCGTTTGCTTCATAAAATTGTTTATAAATAGTTCTTACTTTATAGGGTGGAGTTAAATGATGTAAACCCCACTTAAAAAATTAGGTTTTAAACAAATTTGAAAATCTTTTTGAGTCATTTGGAAGATATGTTTGAATGAACCAACTAAATTTTCTCTGCCTATTTTCATATAATAAGGCTTTTTCCCATGCTTTGATATAATCAAAATAATTGTAGGTTTCAACCTTCCATTATTCTTTTAGTTTTTGGTAGCCAAAGATATCTACTCGTTAATCCATTAGATAAAGAACTTTCTTTACCTTGAATTTGGCATAGGCCCAATCTCTAAAACCATAACCAAATCCATTTCCAGATCCTTTTTCTATGGTTTCAATAGCCATTAGGCCTATTTCATAAAGTAACTATTGATAATACAGACAATCCTTTATAATATTATAAGGATACATATCACCTTTAAGGTATAATTATATAACCTCATTAGGTTTAAGTTGAGCATAATTATTTTTAATACCACATAATTATTTTAAGATCACTTTGTATGAATGAGTGATTGACGGAATTAAGCCTTATTAGAAAGAAACAAATAGATGATCTCATTATTTTAGAATTGAGTCATTGCATACTTATAGGAAAATTTAATAATGATCAATGACTTTTTTGTTTGTGGTTATTGTAACCCCATTTTACATATGTAGAGCATAATGAAACCCTTTTTTACAATGAAACCTTAAATCTTTGTTAGATGGTAAGGAATACTTTTTGTGTTTGATTTTGATATTGAGTTTAACAAAGGAGTCATTGTATCCTCTTTCTATGGGTTCAATATAACCATTAAGCCTATTTCATGTAGTATCTGTTGATAATACAAGCAATCTTTCATATTATTATGAGGATGGTTTCCAATTTAAAACTAATAAGTTTTTTTTTATCTATTTCTTTGAAAATCCCTTTATCACTAATTTCCCAAATAAGATATAATATGTACAAGAAAAGATTTCCTAAAATAACAACTTATAAGAGGTTCTTAACTAGTGTGAATGGAATTTCAATACAAATTCCTTCGTTGTATATAATAGTTTGAGATAATTTATACTTAATAACAAGTTTGCTTGTGTTTAACACTTTTGTTGTTTATGAGAAGTATTTTGAAGGGACTATTTCTTCATTAATACAATTCATATCAGCTTAGGAACTCATTCATGCAAAACAATCTTAAAAATAACTTTCTTCCCTATAACAATCATTATATTCATTGTAACAAGCATGTTTATGCACCTTTGGTACTATGAAACAATTGAATTTTGTCAAACAAAGGAATCTTTGATAATGATTAGCTTCTCTTACAAGTAATTTTCATTCAATTCCAAACTAATGAAAGTCTCTTCATTTGTTGTAATAAATTTAATGTTTATTGTAGGCATATAAGTTACTTAGAAATCACTTAACTCACAAGTTACTTTCTAGCACTCCCTCATATGTTTCATTTCATATCACAAGTACATATAACCTTATACTCTTATACCAATATGATTACCCAAAAATTACAAATTTGCTTGTTTTTGTGTTTAGGAAAATTTAAAGTAATTATTGTTTTATTTAAGGCAATTTATGTGATGAGGACCCCAAAGAATACAATGAGACCCACAAGTAAACAAGGAATTCGAAACCTAAGAAAGCTAAATCAAGTTCAATAAGAGTAAAAGAAACCTTGACCCAGTGTTTATTAAGAAAACATAAACCAAAGGTATAAATCAGAATTAGAACACTACAAGAGTAATCTTGATAAGTTTCAAAGTTCTCAAAAGAACTAAAGAGAAAAATCTCTCAAATCTTTTTTTAAAAAAGAATCAATCCGCTAGTTCCCACAAAAGAGAGCTACATATGTAGATATAGAGTTTAAAATAGAGTAGTAAATCCAAAATAAATAGGAAATAACAAAATTTCTTAACAAACTACTAAATAAAGGATTGGGTTGATTAGACTTAAATGAAGACATTAAGCTTTTTGCATCCTTTTAGCTTTCACTGTTGTTATTAGAGCTCCATGTATGCATAATAATTCATTACATTTGTTGGCTTAATTCCCATCATTCCCCCTTTACTCAAAAAGATTTGTCCTCAAATTGTCACCTACATTAAGAGGAAGAAGATTATAAACATTAAAATTGGCATTAGCATTATACTTAGAAGATCCAATGGTTCCTTGCTCCATAATGGCACATGTTATATACAATTTAAAGATATAACCTTACTAGATTGCAATAATCTCTCATTAAAGTAATTGGTAATAGTATAGAAAGATATGTAGCGAGGTTAGCATATAACTTTACTTGCTTTACTATACTTTAAGATAAAGCCAATGAATTATTTATTACTATATATATTTATGTAATGTGAACAATAGATAATATATCCAAATAATACTTATGTTGTACTTAGCCACTTTAAGAAGATATTAAAATAAAATGTAAGCTCTTTATACATGGAAATAAACGTTGACCCATATAACTTCAGAAATTAAAGAAGAGACACTAATACACCTTTTTCATGCAAAATCATTCATTACTATTGGTTATATTAATGATGTGCTAGTATTTTCTAACACAATAGAAGGTTATTAAAAAAACTAGATTAGTCGTATCAACTAAAAAGATGAAATTATTCCAAACTAGGTTCAGATTTTTTGGTCACTTCACTGAAAATGGTACTATTATTCCTATTGGTTAAGCAATCAAGTTTGCTGCCTCTAAATTTCTTGATGAAATTAAAGAAAAACAACAATTGCAAAAATTTTTAGGATGATTGAATTATATTTTAGAATTTTATAAAGAATTAACTTATGATGTTAAGCCTTTATTTGAAAGATTAAAGAAAAATCCTCTCAAATTGACAAGTGAGCATTCTAGGTAGCTAAAAAGATAAAATTGAAGACAAAAGAATTGTCATGTTTAACCCTTCCTCATCCTGATGCCTTTAAAATTGTTGAAACTAATGCATCAGGTAAGGGTTATGGAGGAATTCTTAAACAAATGATTAACTTAAAAGAACAACTTGTTCATTTCACTTTAGGAATATAGAGAGGAGATAAAGTTTATTACTTTAGTATTAAAATGTAAATCTTAACTATTGTGCTATGTATTCAAAAATTTGAAAGTAACCTATTAAATTAGAAATTTCTTTTAAGAATTGACAATAAGGTAACAAAAGATATCCTTACTAAAGATGTTAAAAATATCACCTCCAAACAAATTTTTGCTATATGACGAGGAATACTTTATGTGTTTTATTTTGATATTAAGTTTATTAAAGGAAATTTAATTCTTTACCAGATTTTTTAACTCATAATTTTTTGTAGAGGATTAAGAAATAAGTAAAAGACCTCTTATACAAGGGCTTTAATCCTCAACAAAGTAAATTAATTTATCGATTAAAGTTGAGAGTGAAAAAGAAGTTAATAAACCTTTTAATGATGCTTATGAGCCAACTTTGGATAGATCCATTACATATCCTTTAATTCCTAAACATATAGAATTTTTATGTGCTATTGAAAGAAATTATATTTAGTTGAGACCTAATGAAATCATACAATTTTATCTTAAAGATGATATGTATCCTTATAATAATATAAAGGATTGCATGTATTACCACTAGATACTTCATGAAACACGTTTGGTGGCTACTGAACCCATAAAAGAGGATTTGAACATGAATCTAGTTATCACTTCAGAGATTGGGCCTATGCCAAATTCAAGATGAAAATTCTTTATCCAGAGAATTGGTAGGTAAATCTCTTTAGCTACTAAGTACTAAAAGAACGGTGGAACGTTAAAACCTAAAATTACTTTGATTATGTCAAAGGATGGAAAAAAAACATCATTATATGAAAGTAGACAGAGAAAATTTAGTTGGTTCATTCAAATATATCTTTTAAATGATCCAAAAAGATTTTTATATTGGTTTAAAACCTGATTTTTTAAGTGGGGCTTACATCATTTAACTCTACCTCATAAAGTAAAAATTATTTATGAATAGTTTTATGAAGCAAACGAAGAGGTTAAAGACCCATCATTAATGTTTATAACTTGGTATCATGTTCCATGGATTATTAAATGAGACTATATCATTATGGCTAAACAAGCTAATATCTTGATGTTGATATTAAACATGTTCCATGGCTAGCAAGACAAATTAATATCTAATAGTGGATAAATTTTGATGTTTTCAATTATGGAATCTACACAGGAAAAGGAGTTATTTGTATAAATGGACCAAAAGCTCCACCAGCGAAGCCCACTCTTAGTAAGCTTAATAAGATAATGAAGACTTTTATGGAGTCAGTATCAAAAGAAAGGTTATTAGAAATGATAGTTACTTTAATCCAACTAGATGAAGGCACTTAAACTAGCCAAGCTGAGAGCAATTAGAAGCACCTCAATGATGATATTATGCAAGATTCCCAGGACCCATATGAGTAGTAAAAAGAAAAAGACATCAATAAAATTAATCATGAGACCATTTATAGAAACTAATTTAAATACACTGTTAAATAGATTTTACATTAACACCACTAAATAGAAATATAGATGGAATACCTTAGCATTGTTAAAACTATCTTGCTCTCCCTTGGATGACATGTAAGCTAGATCTAATTGAAGGACCTAGAGCAATGCATGTAAACATTTGAAGTCAATATGGTAATCAAGATTTTATCATATACATTATTGGGTGTTTATCCATTAAAAAAGTACATGAACAAACCATTTCCATCTTTGCAAACACTGAAGCAATTACCAGCGATTGTTATTATACATAGGGCGATTGTTATTATACATAGTATGAAGATATACCCTTACTAGATTGCAATAATCACTCATTAAAGTAATTGACAATAGTATAGAAAGAATATGTAACAGGGTTGGCATATAACTTTACTTGCTTTACTATAGTTTAAGATAAAGCCAATCAAATATTTGTTACTATATATATTTATGTATTATGAACAATAGCTAATATATACAAATAATACTTATGTTGTACTTAGCCATTTTAAGAAGACATTAAAATAAAATGTAAACTATCATTCAACCATAATATTATGATCTCAATTTACAAAGGAAGATCTTAAAACTCTTTAATATTATCCAAGGTATCTAGGCAAAAATTAACAATTAAACTTCACCTCATTTATATCATTAATGATAAAGCTAATTTTATCAAGTTGTTATATCTAATCACAATGGACTTGTTGGCTCATGATGTTGCACCCTTAATACAACATGATAATAACTAAGATACTAACCTAATATATGCACCAATGATAAAGATACTAAGCTAATCAAGATCAATGACTCCTTTATTTTATTTGAACACTCTCCTGATAGAAAAAGCTAAGTGTAATAGCTTCTTTATTTAATAGACCTTAATGGATTTAGACTACCCATAGTAGAAGTCATTTGGTCAAATAATCAAGAGAAAGTTTAATATTTCAAGGAATGAACAATTATCCTATAGTAAACAAAGCTAATACAAAATAATAACCTGTTTATTTGATGGAATTCAATGCATTCAGACTCCTCATAATAGATGTTATATTGTCAAGCTAACTTTAACCCAAGATCAATCTTAAAGAGGTTATTCTTCTCCTTTATTTGAGGGAATTCAATATAATCAAACTTCCTATCATTTATTGATATGTATGTCGTAACAAAATTCATGTTTGGTATAGAAATGGATCTTAATTCCCTAATCATTTTGTGCAAATGGTTTCCTGCAACAAAAGCAAAATCCTTATTAGCAATGATTATCACCCAGTAAAAAAAAGCTAATAAAGACTAATAGCTCCTTTATTCAATATACTTTAAGGGATTCGAACTACCTATAGTAGAAGTCCTATTGTCAAGTAATCAAAAGGTAGTCTCATGTTTCATGGAATGAATAATTCTCTTATGGTAAAGAAAACTAATCAAGAGTATAAGCTTTTTAATTTGATAGATTTCATTAGAATTAAACTACCTAAGACATAATCACTTGTAGATATTTAAATTAATTTCATAATTCCTTTGAGTGATTTGGATAGAGAGAAAAAATCATATTAATTAGAAATGAAGTAATAGTCTCATTTTTTCAAGAAATAAACCATTCTATCTATGTAAGGAACCTAATCATGATGGATGGAATTTAATGGATTCAGACTATCCAAGGTGTATTGACGTGTGTTTCATAATGAAATTAATATTTGATATAGACATGGATGTTGATTTCCTTTTCATTTTGGATGAATAATTCCTTGCAACAAAAGCAAAAGCCTTATTGCAAAGGAATTAGGTGATAGTCTTATGTTTTAAGTGATAAACAATTTGTTTAAGGTAAAAATAGCTAATCAAGAGTAATAGCTCTTTTATTTGATAGACTTCAATAGATTTGGACTACTTATAATAAATTTCCGACTATCAAGTAATCAAGAGATGGTCTTACATTTCAAGGAATGAATGATTGTCTCACAATAAAGAAAGTTAATCAAGAGGACAAGCTTTTTTATTGGATGGACTTAAAAGCATTTAGACTACTGCAATGAAATTAACGTAGACATTTAAGTTAATTTCATAATTAATTTGTATAGGTGACTCTTTGTAAAGAGATGAAAAGTCTTATTAGCTAAAAAGAAAGTAATAGTCTTATTATTAAAGTAGTAAACCATTATATTGATATAAGAAATACAAATTAAGATAAATGACTCCTTTGTTTGATGGAATTCAATGGAATACTTCCTAATGTACATTGGCATGCATGTCATAACAAAATCCATGTTTGGTGTAGACATTTAAGTTAATTGCTTGATCATTTTGTGTGAATGATTCTTTTTAAGAAAAGCAAAAGCCTTATTGCTAAGAAATAAAGTGACAATCTTATATTTGTGCTAAATACTAACTTTTATGGAGAAAGAACTTAGTCACTCGACAAGTGCTAAACTTAGAATGTTTTGAATACTCATATTTTGTACCACTATATAATGTGAAAGTTGAAATTGGTATCATGTCTAACCCCAGTTACTAAGCAACTAGAATCATTGAAGTAGAAATATAAAAATATCAGTAAATTTGAAAATTCTCTTATAATTTAACTAGTTTTTAACCCTTTTACTTAAGCTTGTTTAGGACTAGCTTTAGTATATAACTACAATATAATTATCACATGAGAATCATAACAATCACAAAATTCACACAAACATATTTATAAAGCATACACTTCAATAATCATAACAATCAAGCTTTCTCAGCTCCTTTTTAAAAGATATTGCTATATCTTGAATCAATCATTATATAAGAACAATATCTTTCACTTGAATTAATTATGTATCATAATTTAAATCAGAGAGAATTTGGCCATGCATATGCAATTGGAAATTGCCATAAAAATCCACTTTCATGCATCTATCCATACTTTAAACCTTAAAAAAAAAAACAAAGAGATAAAAGTCAAAGGTGAACTCATTTCCCCAAACTTAAGATAAACATTGTCCTTAATATGAAAAATAAGCAAAGAAGAAAAAAAAAAGTACTCCCCTCCCTTACCATGGTTGAATTGTTCATCCCTATAAAGAAAAAATGTCTATAACTACAATTCTTCATAATAGCTATAAGACTTAGGAAACAAACTAAACTCAAGGCAAACCATTAATTGAAAAACAAACACCTCTAAAATAATCAAGAGAAAAACCTTAAGCAAAACTATGATAGGTTGCTTCCTAACAAGTGCTTCTTTATAGTCAATAACTTGACTATCACATCTCAATTCTCAAAGATACTTCAGAAGAACAATAAAAAACAAGGACATCATGCATATTTGAAGGGTAGTAGGAGTATAACATAACCTAAAAGGCATCCTTTTAAATGCAAAGTGTCATAGGGACAAGTAAATGTTGTTTCCTCTTGATTCTCAAATGCAATAGGAATTTAGTGATATCTTCAATAACTATCCAAAAAACAATAATGCATATATCTAACAAGTCTTTCAATCAGTTGGACAATAAAAAGAAAAGGGAAGTGGCCTTTACTTAATATTTGAGTTAAGGGATTTGTTAATTATAGTTGTCTCATGTATTAGAATCACAATTGTATTATATATCACATATATAACATACAATTATAGCATATCATTCTAAAATGGACGATTATGGATTTTACTAAACCAACTTCTTCGAGTTATGAAGGAAGTTAGATGGTCAAATCCCAAGGGATTGCAAATCGGTCTTCCAAAGTTCCCTTGCTTGTAACCTCCCCTTAATGTCTCCTGGGACACTTTCATATCAATCTTCATGGTTACAAATATATATTTTACCTTAATCCAAAATTCTTTAATTACATAACTTTTATATAAGTGTGAGAGGAATCTCAAGTTAAATTCAATAGGAATTTTGATGAGAAGAAATTTTACAACAAATAATAAGAGAAATGTAAGGAATGTAGTCCCCATACTCCAAAAATTATATACATTTGACCATCAATAAATCCAATCATATTGGCCTTTATAAGTCCATAATCATCCATTATGCCATCATAATCATATTATATGCATAAAAGTAAATACATGTTTAATTCTAGTTATTGATCTTATATGTAATTTAAAACAATATTTCTAAAGATTAAAAATATTAAATTAAATTGATTTGATATTTTCAACTATAAATATGGTTCCTAATCATATTAGGATTCAATGTTTAATTAGGATTTCTTCTCTAATTAGAAGTACTAATTAAATTAGATTTCAATGCTTAATTATGACACCTAATGAAATCAGAGTTCTAATTAAATTAGAAAACAAGTCTCTAATTCAGCAAATAGATCAATTCTAGTCCAATTAGAGTGTTTTAATTTTATTCAAACACTTTGTAATCCCAAAAAAAATATCTAAATTATATTGAATTAAACCTCTTTTAATTCAATGACCTAATCAAATTAAGTATTTACATCCTAAACAATTTAATTCAATGACCTAATCAAATTAAGTATTTACTTCCTAAACAATTTAGAAAAACTAGTATTCCAATCATAGTAGACTACTTGTGAGGCTTAGCTAGCATCTCTCGAGTACACATAATGTTTCCCTATATCACATAAGTATGTTCACAACATACGTGTAGTGGTCATGCACGGTGCTGCTCTTCATTTTAACAGCAGCCATCAGTGAATTGGGTAATTTAATTACCCATGGCAGGAAGGCCATGGCTTTCAAAAAGCCATCAAAGTTGCCTTGCTTGGGTAATTAATTACCCCAAGAGGCCAAGCCGAACTTGCGGCCTTTTTTTTTAGTCGTGCATAAATCCATGACACACGAAAGAAAGAACCTTTCTTTCTTGCATGGCGCTAGCGATGTTGATTCTCTTTTTGTTTTCTTTTGTGTTTAACCAAAAGCAAAATTGATGAATTAACCATAAACTTATAATAACATTAAATCAACACATAAATCTATGGAATTGATAATCAATATCAATTAACATAAAATAGAATTATATTTAACAAGCAAACCAAGCCTTTGAATGATTCTCTTACAGTAAAGAAAGTAAATACAGAATAATACTTCCTTTGTTGGATAGATTTCAATGCATTTGAACTACTAAAGACATAATCAAATGCATTTTATATTGAAATCAGTGATTAGTGTAGATATTTAAGTTATTTCATAGTTTTTTTTATATGAATGAAGTCCTTTGAAAGAAAGGAGAAACCCTATTAAATAAAATAAAGTGGTAGTCTCATCATTTAGTCAAAGAATGAATTGATCAATGTAAAAGAGCCTAATCAAAATGAATGACTCTTTTATTTGATGTAATTCAATGGATTTAGACTACCCAAAGTGTATTGACTCCTTTGTTGGACAACAAGCAAAAACTTACATTTTAAGCACAGTAAAGTCTAAAGGCATCTAATAGAACTATTATAGCTTAATAGCTCTAATACCATTATTTTGCCAGAGCTTAATAATTCTCATACTATTAATTAATTATATCAAATTATACTAAAAAATTCTCAATTTCATGAATTTCAATGTGGCACACCTTTAATGGAGAAGCACACAAAGAATTTAGATATCATACTTTTATATAATTGCAAATATATATTTCTAATTAAATATCAAATCACATTAAATTAGACTCAATTAGTCCAATTTCTAATATAATATTAATAACTTACAATTTATATTAACTTCAATATCTCCCTTAATCCTAACTCAATGATACTAGCCTCTGCTTTAATTTGACAAACATCTTATACTTCAACAACTTCATAAGAATATCAGCCATTTGATTGTTAGACCTACAATGCCATCTTAATTTGTCTTTTATTAGGAAAAAAAAACTTTATTTGGCCCTCCTTATTTTGATGCTTTTTAGTTTTGGGTTACAACATTTTTCTTTTCAAATTTGGTTCCCTACCTCTTTTTCATCAATGATTTTATTCACTTTTCATTTGTTTGTCGTCAAATGTGTAACATTAGTACCCTATGTCAACTAATTAATGTTGACTCAGATGTCGTGTAGCATTTTGATAACATGACTTTTAAAAAAATCAAAAAATTAAAAAAAAAATTTGTAAAAAAAAATTATAAACACAAAAAAGAATTCAAAAACTTTTTTAAAAAGAAAAAAAAACTCAAAATAAAATCTAAAAATATTTTTAAAAATATGAAATGTTTAATTTACAATAAAAAATTAAAAATTCAAAAATTCAAAAATTTTAAAATATTCTCATATTTTATTTTTAATTTTTAATTCTTTTAAAAATTTGAGAATTCTTTTTTACACTTTTTTTTTAGTTTCCAATTTTTCTTTTGAAATGTTATATCATTAAAAAAAATAATAAAGTGGTATTTGAGTTAACATTGATTAGCTAATGTGACACACTAATATAGCACATTTAATGACAAACTAACAAAAAAGAACAAAAATCATTGACAAAGAAAACATTGAAGACCAAATTTAGAAAAAAAAAATGCAACTTTAAACTAAAATGTAGGAAAACAAGAAAAGCCAAATAAGACCTTTTGCCCTAAAAAAATAAAAATGAGTATTGACATGCTTACTACTTTTGTCACTGAATTCTTAACCAAGTTAATTGTATAAATATTATCAACAAAAATCTTTGCAATAGCTTCAACAAAAATATAAATTCCACCCATCAAATTGTGTAACCAAATAGCTTGGCAAACACTTAAAGTTATAACTACATACTTGACTTTACAAGGTAAAAGTGAAATAGTAAATTGTTTTTCAAATGACGAAAAACAAATCATAGCTCCAAAAGTGCATTTTTTATATAAAGAATAAAGTAGATCATTATCATAAGTCTATTTTATATATCACATAATCCTTTTAACTACTTGCATATGAGATTGGTGAAGAGACTTTAGAAACTTGCTAATCAAATTAACTTCATAAGATATGTTAGGTCTCATGCATGTCAAGTATTTTAAAGGCAAAAAACAAGATTTTGCCCATAATGTTAGACCGTTTTAGGATTTTTGCTTACTTTATCATTTTTTTTTTGAATCCACCCTCCACATTTGTTTTATCATCTTTTCTCACCCATGGTCATTAGTCCTCTATTATCAATGCCATAACCAAGTTAGAAATCACATCAACAATTTTGTGTCGACATGATTTCTCTTTATAAATCCTAAATTGTAGGAACAAGTTTTTGGGAAGTCCTTTTGGCTAATATTATGTTGAGATCATAAATGATTTTTGGTTTGAAGGCATACTTAAAGAATTATCCTGAGGTTTTCCCTTAAGGGTTTTAAGAAGTTTATCTAAATATTCCTTTTATAGGTTAGGGTTAGTAATATGCTTGATAATATCAAGAAGAAATTTTTTATCTTTATTAAGCATATTAATCTACTTTGTATATGAATTGATTTCTAATAAGCTGGTTTGGAGTTCATTTATTTAAAGAGCTTGTTCATCATCTAAGAGTTTGGAAGAACTAGACTCAAAACTAGAGGTTTCTATAAGAAAAGCTTTTATTTTTGTAATAGTTTCTTCTTGTAGTTATAGTTTTTGTAGTATATGATTAAGTCTACAATATTTGGAAATGTGACCTTTCATTCCACATCTATAGCATGTGATGTCCTTTGTTTAAGACTAGTTTTTGGTTCAAAGGTTTTTTTTTTTTTTGGATGGTCTATGTTAGGATATTTTAGGCAAGGGTTTTTCATAATAGGACTATTTCCTTAATTTGTAAGGTTTTCTATAATTTGTGAGTTTCTTTGTGTTGATATTTTTTATATAATTGGTTTTGCTAGTTGAGTTTTGAAGTTTTGGGAAGCCAAAGTTTCCTAGATAGTATGCATGACAATAATATGAATATGAAGAATAAAGTAGCAATATGAAGAGAACAAAATAAGAAAACCATTTTATTCAACTATTGAAATACTTACAAAAGTTTGTTGTAGATGAAAGAGAGGGAGAGAGATAATTGTAGGTGTTTTTACAAAATTTTTATATGAAAAGGGATAATTGAGAGAAAGAGAGAGAGAGAGAGAGATGATGGTGTTTTGATGTGCTCTAGCTTTTGCCTTCTTACATCTAATATCTTTTGGCTTTATAAAAGAAGTAATCTAATAAGGAATATATATAAGTGATTAAGTCTAGATCCTTTTTGTTGTTGTTGTGCCCTTGTATTGATTGACCATTTGTGCCTATTTGCCATTCTGGTCCATTAAGGATCATATTGATGTGTTACCATTGAGAAAGGTCCAAGAAAAAAAAGGAACTCTTGCATGAGTTAGGGTTTAGAAAGTCAACATCTCAAAGTCTAAAAATTACTTCTCGTGATAATTGGGTAACTCATAATATATGCTTCCTACACCAACATAGCCATTACTAAAAGGCATCTTAATCTAGTGGTCCCAACCCCAATTAAAAGGCTAAAAGGAGTGCTGAGTGTAATTTGACTTAAGTTAAATTAACTCATACATTTTAAGTAATTACTCAAATTAGGTGTTTTCTTATTCAAATATGACTTTTTTGTTTTTTCTTTAATTTTCAATAACATGTTACTTAAATTATATAAATTACTTAAAAAGATTCAAAATTTTAATAATAATATAATTCATTTAGTCAATTACTTAAATTAGGCATTTTGTATTCAAATATGACATTTTTTTATTTATTCTTGAATTTTGAGTAACTTGTTACTGAAATTGTGAAAATTACATAATGAAAACATAAATTTGAATGACATTAAGATCTATTTAAGAAGTTATTGAAATTGGATTTTTTTATTCAAATTTGACTTATTTTTTATGAATTTTGAATAACTGATTACTTAAATTATATAAAAAGATTTTAAATCTGAATAACATCAATATTCATCTAAATAGTTACTGAAATTAGATATTTTTTATTTAAGCATGACCTATTTTACTCTTAATATTTGAAGAATTTATTATTTAAATTATATAAATTATATATAAAAAAGCTATATTTAAATAACGTTAGGACTTGTTTAAGTAGTTAATTCACAAGAAAAGTAGTAATGCTAAAAGGGTAAATTTAATTTTTGAAAAAAGTCATAAGTTTGTTAACTTGCATTAAAATAAGAGCAACATTTTATATATATATATTTTACATACATGTCCATTAGCCTTACTTTTTAAAGAAAGTATACTATGCTCATACTTTTTAAAAGTAAAATTAATAAGCACTTATAACTAAAGTGGTAGCTAAATGCAAACAATAGGAATAATAAGGATGTTCTCTAAGAACCCAAGATTATAATAACTATTCAAAATAAAAATTTGATAAATGTGTACTACTAGAAACTCAACATATTAATTATATACGATACCAATGATTAGTTGCAATAATGAATGTGATCACAACAAAACACTATTATAATTAGTTGAATGGATAAATATTAGTCAAAATTCTATACTTTACATAAGTGCTTGTGATAAATAAATATTGTGCATTAAACTACACAAAAATGAAAAAAAAAATGCAACTATTTTATTGGGAGGCTTGCTAGTAAACATATCCAATAAGCCATCTGATCATTAGAACAATTAGCATTAACTGCAAAATCTAATAATAGAATACTTATGTTAAAGTTAGAGTTTAATTAGCTTTGACACTATTGTTAAAGTTAGAGCTTAATTAACTCTAATATTACTATTAAATAATTATATAAATACTTATAATTTTATTAATTTAATAAAATGTCACACAATAATTAAAAAATACACACAAATAATATAAATATTAAGTCATGCTCACCAACCATACAATAATATAAATATCATGTCTTGCTCACTAATCATATAGTAAACAAAGACATATAAATTCTTATATATTATATAATAATATTGTTTATTCCTAATCTAATACAAAAACCATAACAAATAAAATTTAATTATCTAAATTCTACTTAAACACTAATTTATAATTTGTAACAAATCTAAATTAACTTCCATATCCTCTTTTAATTTTGATTTGGATTCGCAGTTATTCATAGTATCTACTTAACTTAATAGAACCTTTAAATTTTACTGAATTAATTTTCAAATCATCATCACCAAGATCATCAGGAGTTTCCTTGACAATTTTCCTTGACTAACTTTGGTTAATTTCTACTTAGCTTTTAAATTTTCAAGGAACTTGTGGCATACGACCTTGAATAGTAAAGTCTGGAACTTCATTATCCATGACACTTTATAATATATGGTGTTTAGAAAGTATTATTGTATGAATACTCCACCTTTTTATTTTCCATGTCACATAAAAAAAATTAAACTAAACTATTTATGGCTCTTAACTCAATGAGTCTTTCTATTTAAACCTTATGGTTTTCACACTTTTTATATCAAAGTCTTTTATCTAAACTACTTATATCAGTTGATCTATTTATTGTTTTAGACCTTAATTCAATTCTTGAATTCTTTTTATCAAAGTCCAAATATTTATTGTTTTCTTGACAACTACACTATTGTCTCTTGTAAATTAGATCATTATGCTCCTTCATTTTTGTCTTTTTCTTCTTTCTCTCTTTCCTCGTACTCATGATTATCATATAAATAAATCTCATTGTCCTTTTTCTTTCACACTTAATTCTCTTCCTTGGGGCATGTGGTAATTGGAAACAAGGAGATTAATATCCAATAAATCTAAATCTAGTTTTTAGTGATGAAAAAAGCAACATGCGACAACACATGTAAGTTGCGACGATCCGACAAGGGCAAGCAATGGCTCCAAACGAGAATTATATGATTCTTCTCCTCCAAATAAAATATTCACTATGATACAATTACTAGATCAATTATTGACTTTGAAAAATTCTTTGGTAATAACTAATGGCAATTGATGGCAACTAATGGCAGCTTTCCCCTTCTCTTTGGTTCTCAAATCAAACCCACTCTTATATGATCTTATATGATTCTTAGATCATCTCTTATATGATTTTTAGATTGTGTGCTTAGTTTTGATGGTGGCTTTTGGATCGAATTGGCTTTGATAACATTATTTAAAGTATGATAATTCTGATACCACTATTGATACTACTATTATAACTAAAGGTCAATTAGCTCTAATACTTTTATTACAATTAGAGGTTAATTAGCTTTGATACTATTATTAAATAAGTATACGAACACTTATAATTTTATTAATATGATAAAATATTATATGATAATTTAGAAATGCACACAAATAACATAGATATAAAGTCATATTCACTCAATACCAGCTACACAATACTATAAATATTATCTCTTGCTTATCAGTCACACAATAAACTAATATGCTCAAATTTTTATATACTATACAATAATAACATTTATTCCTAATTTAATATAGAAACTATAACAAATAAAACTTAATTATTTAAATTCTATTTGAACACTAATTTGTAATCTATCATGAATTATGAACTTAAAAATAAATGCAGTATATGGATGATCAAAGGAAAATAGCTCTTTTTTTTTTTTTTTTTTAAGCTTGGTGTCATTGTTAGGTAGTAGAATCCCAAAACCTAGTGTTGTTGTTAGCAAGTAAAATCCAAGAACCTGGATGAATGAGCTAGAACGTGACATGGAGAATAGAAAGTGGAGAAAAGACCGACAGTTTTCTTATCATTATTATTATTATTATTATTATTATTATTATTTAGTGCACTTTCTTTGTATTATTAACCAAAAGAACATATATGCATATATAAAATTTGTGCCTTTAGGGCTCCCTAAATCCTAATAGGTAACCACTTTTTATGTCATTGTTATTTTTTTCCTATTACTTGCACAAATGAAACACATGATAATGATCTTCTTAATTATGTTACTAACATAAACTGAATTGAAAAAAAAAAATTAGAAACAACTTTTAGGAATGAAGCAATAAAAGAGTAGAAGGATTGAAAAAAATAAAGGATTGATTAGAGGACCGAATTTATTATCATGTCTATTTTGAAAGAAAAAATGTTAATCATCTTATATTGTCATCATGTCAGCATAAATAGAAGGGTGAATTCAAAGATTTGATATAATGGGAGAAGAGTTTATGAGAAGTGTAGGACTATGCCTATTAGGTAACAAAGGCCCGTAGACCTCCAATGAATTGATAAAAAGAAGAAGAAGGAGTTAGGAAATTGGACTTTAAAAGGTTAGGGGTCTCAAGAAGGAAAAGAGAATTTGGAGGGCTCAATTAGAAGAGCTAGAAAGTTGGGAGAACTTCCTAATTCCCTTACACTTACCCCTTTTTCTTTCAACTGGCCTTAGAATGGAGAATGTGCAAATACAGTAGCAACTAGTGATGTGTATGTATGCGCAGAGAGGCACTCTACACTGGCTTGATATTCTATTGGAACCTTTTTTTTTTTGGGGGGGGGGGAGGGGGTTTTAACTAGCATAATTAAAACTTTAACTCAAAAATTTCCGCCCTAAAAACAACTCTAGTATCATTGAGTTAAAGAAGACTTCAGTATCATTAAATTAAAGTTTATTAGTATTGGAAGCGTGTTTGTAAATGCAGAGCCACTAATTAAACTGAAAGCTCTTTAGCTTGATAATTTGAGAATATTCTAGGAGGATTATGCAAGCATTTGATTTTATGTTCCTATAAAGGCATAGCATCATGTGCGCATCTAGCCAATTATGTTTTCTGATTATTAATGTGCTAATGGCGAGCAACTTTGGGGAAAAGAAAATGGATTATTTTGGCAATGTAAGGCTGTGGCTTAGTCCGGTATCCTACAACTTCTAGTTGATTATCATAATACCGAACTTTAGTCGATTATTGGGGATTGTCAAGAAATGAAATCATCAAAAAGGACATGCTTCATCATTGGAGGAAATGTGTAGGCTCAATTACACTAACTCAAACGTCATAGCTACACGATAACAAAGCTCACTAATGTAAGAAAAAGAGAGGCAAGTTGGGCTTTACTAATTTCATAATAAGGCAAGTTATAAAAGAAATTAAATACTTTTACAACTCAAATAATTTGTTATTGTTGATCATACTACATTGATGGGATAGAAATTAGTGTATCATATCCAAAGTTAAGATTTTATTTTGTACTACTCACTTTTTATATCTCGTGAAAGAGATTTAATTATGAATGAAACTAAATAATTTTTTAATATTGATAATACTATAATTACAAAAAAATATAAAATTGGGTTGCTTTTCGTAAATTTTTATTCTCAAGTACAAACGAGTGCATGAGAATTAAGTAAAAGAAGGATTTCCCGCGATAACTTCTAAGGAAAATTACAAAAAGATGCTATTTAATAAAAAAGATATAATTTCCCAATTGTACTGTGTCCAATAATATAGATAAAAGAGAACAACTTATCGAACAAAATATTTACAAAAGAGAATAAATATTTTAACTAATTAATGCAATTTAAGCCATTCCTTCTAGGCTGTCACATGCTAGGTAGTGTGTTTAAAATATTATGCTGTTGACAAAACTGAGAAGGGGAAGTCCCGGGTTGAGTGTTGGGCATACAAGAATATCCTTTTTATCAGCATATATATATATATATATATATATATTCCATTTCGATGGTCTGGTATCAATAAAATCCCCAATTCTCTTGCTGTTAACTGAGTCTGTGAGTGGAGAAACTTGTGTACATTACACATTGCATTTACATGGAGCCGGCGCAATTCGTGTTTGTGGGCTAATTGTCATGTTGATTGATTCTCTTTTTTCGGGGAATGCATGTGTCCATCTTGACCAAAAAAGAAAGGAAAAAAAAAAAGAAGAAGAAGAAGAAGAAGAAGAATGCATGTGTCCATGTTTCAGGTAACTTTTGTTTCTACAGGCAGCATGAAACTTGACTTCTGAGTTGCTTCGTGAACGCATATTGCGGCAGACACGTGAATCAGGGGTTTCCCAAGTTCAACATTATAAGCACTTTTATATTCCTGTGATACGGTAATTAAATATTGCATCCAAATGCTCATTATTATCTCATTAGCTTTCTGACTTTATTATAAGTGCCAATAAATTGACATATTATCTTTTAACGTTTAATTGAAACTAAATAACTTTTTCAGTAAAATACTAAAATTATTGTATTATTAAATATAAAAACTTTATTTTTTATTTTTTGTTTCAGCGTTTCACTGACATCTCGTGCCCGGAACGGTGCCGTTTCTGTCGTTTTCCGTTTCCGTTTTCGTGCTGCCTAGATGGATACCATAGCTAGGAAATTCGATAAACATATCTACGGACTTACGAAGAAAGTAGAGGCCGCATGCCCTAATGCCTACCCCTGCCCAACAATAAACCGAGAGGATATTACTAAGCTTTAGGTAGAAGTGATGAGACTACACAAAAAATTTTTTACACAAATACAAGAATTGGAGGTGAGAATTAAATGTAAACTTACATTATTTAATTTTGACTATTTTTATTTAATAGAAAAAAATACTTTTACTCATAGTACATTAAATTTTAATTATTAGTTATAATCAGTACGTCATTGGATAAATAGTAAATTAATTATCACTAATGGTTAAAATTGCATAATATAAATTTATATTCAATTACTCGTGCACATATTCATGGATGTGCGGGAATATGTCATATAATTTCCTCTGATCAGGGATAAGCCTAAGTTTACCATGTGGAGATTTCTTGATGGACCATCCAATTGAAAAAGTACCCGAAAAATAATCCTTCGACAGTCTAGTATTTTATCAAAGATTTTCGGTTGAAATTTCAAGCTAAGTCACGTGGATAAATATTTGCATTGTTACGTAATGTTTAATGTCAATGTATGCTGTGCATTTTCTTTTGTGTAGAGCATGCAAGCCAGTCTCATGGGTTATCCTCTTGCGACTACAAAAGACATGATTTGATGTATGCCAAAAATGCCCTGAATATATCCGCAGTGATGTAAAAGAGGAAAGTTGTTACGCTAAATATCTATCTTAAGACCATAAATTAAATCTTAGGAGGGGTCGTAGGATTTATGAAAAATAAGAAAGTTGTTATGTTGTATATGTAGCATACTGCTCAACAGATCCCATAATAGAAGAAAAAAATTTTTGGAAGCAACCAACAATCGCCAATATATATTTTTCGATCTTTCTAAAGAAAGGCAAAAAAAAAAAAAAAAGAAAATATTTATGAAATTGCTGATCAATAGCAACATATTGCAGTGTAGTAAGTAAGTGCACATAATAAAGTGATAGTGCTACTAAATTATGTCCTATAGTTACTATGGAATTAATTAAAATGAAGAATATATCTCATTTGTCCTCTTGATACAAGTAGACAAATGATTCAAATCTCTGCACTCTGTTCTTGTAATGAATAAAGAAAAGTACGGTCTGTCAATAGCTTATCTTTGTTTTTGCCTATCCTTGAGAGGCAATCGAGAGTTGTTGGGATTCTCCTTGTATGCTCATTAAGATGTTGCATATTTCCCAATTAATAAAAGTAAATCTTGATTCATCTAAAAGAAAAAAAAGGGGCAAACAAAAACTAGTTGCACCCGACCTTCACTGTAAGCAATAAACAAAATAAGGACATGTGTTCATTTTTCCAAATGGGGCTTTAATTATCCCGAAGGCGTGCAAGATTGCATGGATTCTTTGGCCTTAGTGAATACAAATAAGGTCACCCATCAAAGGAACAAGAATGTGCCCGCAAATTAAGGTGTCCATATTTCCTTTGTCCTCGTGATTGGATCATACTTATGATCAAAGCCAGCCTAATTAACTAAGCTTGTGGTCTTTTAGTGGTGTATGTATGCAAATGTCAACATTTGGTACTCTTTATTTATAGTGATTAAGGTTATAATAATGTTAAAATAATGGTGGCTAAGCATATATGTCGTAAGAGGTTAAATGGTGGAACTATTAGTGTATAGTCCAGTAATTGCGGAAATTGAAAATATTCGGTCAGTTTTCTTTACTTATTAGATAGTTTTAGAAGAAATATCCCCCATGTGGGTGACCTGTATGTTTTCAACCCTAATCAAATGAGGTCTTACACTTAGCATCTAGTTAACACAGTTAGTATTATCTTAATCATTGAGGGTTGAGACCTAATATCGGTCCTCAAATAATGGGATACACTGCATGCACGTAAAACTACCTTCAATATGTATGTATCTATCTATTTATATATTGTTTGAAGAGGAAGGAAAAGTAAATGATACTATGCAGAAAATTAAAAGAGCAAATTAAACTTGCCGTACAATTGATCTTGAAACCTTGGACTAAATAGAACATCTTGATTTATATTTGATGTCCATCGGCAGGCAAGGAACTTCCTCGGCCCACAAGTCAAAAGTTTGGCCATTTCAAGAGGCATTCCTAAATATGACTGCCGACTACAATGGTTTGCTCTCAGAAGAGAGTTGTATTGCATGTGCATATGCCTAACAAATTAATCTGGCCTTGCCAGAGTAAATGTCAACAAGCATCACATGGGGCGGGCGCAGCTAGATGGGAGAAAAACCTGCCTAAATCAGCCATGAAAACAAGCTGCCCGCAGCCATAACCTTACCACCCTCAAAACTCCATTTGAACGCACTGTTGAATGTTTCTCACAAGAGATCAAAAACCGATATGTTGATAACATGACTTGCTACGTAAGTACGTGAATGATCATCAACCGATGAGCTGCAATTTTTAATTTACTTTCCCATATGAGAAATATATTTCTAATGAATAATAAAGAATTATCAGTTCATTTTTCAAATGCATTATTATTCTTTGATTAATTTTATATAAAATAAAAGGCGAGACCTTTTAATAATGAGAAAATCTTATTATTAATATATAAGCTTTTTTACAAATAAATAAATAACTATATATATATATATATATATATAGAATAGTTAGTAGCAGAACTTTTATTTTTTTATAACCTTTGATACGATCTATCAGAAAAAAAAGGGTTCAACAATTTAGCATGGAGTGCTTCAACTCTGCTCTTATATTTTTGGCCATTCAGCACGATCACGGCCACTTTAAGCACGTGTAGCTTATCAGTTTGCTTTTCCATTGATTGGTAGCGTACGTAGGGACATCATGGTTTCTGTTTCGTAACTAATGTGGTTTCGCTTAGTTTGAATGCGTTTGAAAAGGTCAAACCCGCAAGAATTCCTGTTCATCAAGCACATAAATACAGTATGTTCGAAATTTGTTGTTACTATTTGAACTCAATTAACCATGCCAATGTCAACATGCATATGCAATCACGGGTAGAGGGACACAAGCTAATTAAGATTATGCGGATTACAAGAGTCATGGGAGCATTATGTGTTCTCTAAGCAACTAGATTACCATAAATAACATAACAACACGGGAAAAGAGGCAGCGGCAGGGGCAGCTTAACGGGTGTGCATGTTTGCTGTGCCACATTAACGGGCGGTGAAGATGGAAGCCCTTTAATTAGTTTTTTATAATTATTTTAAAAATTAAAATATTGAAAACTTTTATCTCAAGTAAACACTAACTCTAGCATTGTATGCACATGCATGTAGAACATGTTGTCCTAAAGCAAGAATGTTACTCACATGCGCAGAACGCCACGTTAAGCACAAAAAAGAACAAAGCACAGTAGAAACAGCTAGTGCAAGGCACCCCGTAGTTTCAAGCAAAGGGCGCCCATTTTCAGTCAAGGAAAAACAGAACATGGAAATTGGAAAGTAAAGAAACCCTTCTCAAATTTCGGCGCATCTTTGCTTTTGATTTATTCAATTCAGATCAATTAAATCCACGCCAAAAATCCCTACAAATATCCCTTAATTCCTCCATACGCACCAACTTCCCAGCATATATCTAGACTTCTATACTTCACATCCAACACAACTAAATGGCAACTTCGATGAGTTCTGTTTTGCTTCTTGATCTTCTCGCGATCTTCTTGATCCCATCTTTGGCAACTGCAACACAATATAATGTGCTAAATTATGGGGCTAAACCTGACGGCACCACTGATTCCACCAAAGCCTTTCTTGCTGCTTGGACGAAAGCCTGTAGTTCTACTAATCCAGCTACCATTTATGTACCACCAGGCCAATTCTTTCTACGAAACGTAGCATTCCAGGGTCCTTGCAAGAACAATGCAATCCTAGTCAGTATAGATGCTACTCTTGTAGCTCCATCGGATTATAAGGTTATTGGCAATGCAGGAAACTGGGTTTTCTTCGAACATGTTGATGGGGTTACCATTTCTGGCGGTATTCTTGACGGGAAGGGTGCTGGTTTATGGGCATGCAAGGCTTCTGGCAAGAGTTGTCCTAGTGGTGCCACGGTATACTTGTTAATTAACTTACTTTACTAAACCTTTGAAGTCAAATTCATGCTTAGGTCGTAATAATCAAGGAGCCAAATAATATTGTGATTGAACTTGATCTATTGTTGTTTACATGTGTGCAGTCACTAGGCTTTTCGAATTCAAACAACGTAGTGATCGACGGATTAACATCCCTAAACAGTCAGAAGTTCCACATCGTCATCAATGGCTGCCACAATGTCAAATTGCAAGGGGTTAAGGTCTCTGCCTCTGGAAATAGCCCCAACACTGACGGTATTCATGTGCAATCGTCAACAAGCGTTACGATCATGCACTCCAAAATTGGAACCGGCGATGATTGTGTCTCAGTTGGTCCCGGGACTACAAACTTGTGGATTGAAGATATTGCATGCGGTCCTGGGCACGGTATAAGGTAAACAGAATTAGTCCGTGCCAATACTAGCTAATAGTAAAGATTGCAATAAATAATAACATGGAGATGACAAGCAATTAATTATATTCATCTTCCATTGGTAAATATGCAGCATTGGGAGCTTAGGCAAGGAACTTAAGGAGCCTGGAGTGCAAAATGTGACGGTTAAGACTGTTACGTTTACAGACACTCAGAATGGGGTTAGAATCAAGTCGTGGGGGAGACCTAGTAATGGTTTTGCAAAGAATATACTTTTTCAACATGCGGTCATGAAAAATGTCCAAAATCCCATTATTATTAACCAAAATTATTGCCCCAGCAACAAAAATTGCCCTGATCAGGTAAGCACATTAGATATCCAACTTTTTAATTTTTGGTATGAATTTTATATAATCCACTTTCCTTTATTATTTTTTTTTTGAAAATTCAATTAATTGATTAACTAATCGTGCCACGTCACGAATGCATTTGACATGATTAAAGGGCTAACCTAGCTAACTCACCTGCCCTATAATCCACACTGAACTGTAGGTTTCAGGTGTTAAGATCAGCGATGTGACATTTCAAGATATTCATGGAACATCTGCAACAGAAGTTGCAGTGAAGTTTGATTGTAGCAAGAAGTATCCTTGTACTGGGATTCAACTGGAAGACGTAAAGCTCACTTACAAGAATCAAGCAGCTGGTGCATCTTGCCAGAATGCAGATGGAACAACTTCAGGTTTCGTCCAGCCAAATGGCTGTTTGTAAGTTATTATGAAGGAGCAAGGAGGAGAATTATACAAATAATGGATAATTATATTCATATTTGTTCAAATATTGATACCAAAGTCCTCAAATATATAGCAAGGCATACAAAAATTAAAGAATGGAAAAAAAGAAAAAAGGACACAATGTTGGTCTACAATACATACACATATAGAAGAGTGAAGTTTACTGCTTGAGTCGACCTGTGGTTTTCTGGCACATTGGAGTTGCCTATGTATCATGTAGCATATATATTGATTATTCTAAGACAATACGTTGGTATTGATTTGTTTGATAATGGATACTTATAAGTACCGTAACCGATCGTATCAGCTAGCATTGGCACACATAACCCAAATGAGCTTGAAACCATGGATTTTTTAAGGGGAGTCAAGTCTATTTAATAAAAAATGTGAGGAAGAGAAAAAAAATTAAATAAAATTAAATTGGAAAAAAATTAAGTGAAATCCAGTTTTATGAGATATCAAACTGGTTTTTTGTTATACTTATAAAAAAGTTAACATAGCCAACAGAAATTGGATAAATAAGAAGAAAAAAATGACAATGTTCCTCTTCTATTATGAAGTCAATGAATCCAATGCAAGTTTTAAAAAATAAAAATATTAAATCACTTGCACCTTGGTACACAAATATATATACATAAATTTTATGATCTTGACATTAATTCTCAAAAGGATTATGGAAATAAAGGAAATCAAGATTGGTTAAAAGGAGAAAAGAAATCAAAATTTCGAGGAAAAGGACAAATTCTGTTATTTTCATTAAAAAACAAAAAAAAAACAGAGAGAGAGAGAAAGAGAGAGAGCCATGTCATTTAAATAAGGAAATTTAAACAAAGCACCATATCCAATTATGTTGAAAATCAATAGTTTTTTCATCTAGGCATTTACTACACCTAAGGTTGTTAAACAGATCAAATTAGGAAAGTTTAAGTTGAGTTACTTTGAGTTAGACTATTGATGCATTACATTACATTTGAGTCACTTAGATTCAAGGAGTTTCATATTACTGCCAGATTAATATGTTAAACTTTAAGAAAATGGTTTTTATATTTTTTATTGATTTTTTTATATTATCATATATTAGAAAAAAGGTTAATAATATTATTATGTCTATACAATATATACTATAAATAAATTTATATACTATTATTAATATACATATTATATATTTTTATTATATAATTATATATTATTATTTATACAAATTATATTGTATTATTTTATATACATTATATGTTATTTTTTATATTATTATTAGAATAGATAAAATTATATTATCATTTCTTTAATTTTTCATATATTAATTTGTATTAATAATATACAAATATATTATACACAGTATATATATTTATATTAGTTATAATATATGTGTATAGATATGTATGTATGTATAAAATTTTAAAAATATAAATATAAAAAATAAAAATAAGTAATCTATTGTTAATGTAAAATAATTAAATATATATACTAAATCAGTAATTATATAAATTAAATGTAATATATATGCTTATATTATATATAAAAACAAAGTAATGCATGTGTGATGTGTGTTTTTTATATATAAATAAAATAATAAGTAAAAATATAAAGAAATATTAAATAATAAACTTGTTGTTTTCTAAAAAAAATATATTTAATTTAAAAAAATGTGATGTTTCTTTTGGGTCAATCCATTAGGTTTGGGTCATTTTGAATAGAATTATTTGCATGTCACGTTGTATTCGAGTTGAGCTTAGGTCGAGCTTCTTTTAATAAGTTCGGATAGATACATCGAATTAGGTCAATTCTTGATACCTTTAACTGTAGGCTATTGACCAATCCAATTAAACTTTGATATGTCATCAAATAGCACTACATCACCATCTCATTAGATTGCTCTCTTGCCAAACCCAGTGTAACTAACATTAATGAATTCTTCGACGATAAACTTCTTGCTTTGGCAAATTTCACGGAGTATACGAATGAATTTAAGGTTGCCACATGATAGATAACAATAAAAAATAATAAAATTATACAAGGAAAGGGGTCCAATTAAGAAAACTTCCTCAACGTGGATTTTGGATTACCGTACGCAAGGATTTGATGTGGACTCCATATTAACATTACATCTAAATAAATGCTGAAGCCCATTAATCCAAGATACAAATAACAAAAGAAGAAGAAGTTTTTAGCATTGAAAGAAATAGGCGAGGCAATTTACCATGGCTGATTGTTGATTTAAGGGTTTGGTTATCCGCACATAATGGGTTAATTGGTCTAATTAAACCCAATAAATATAATATAAGTGGAAAGTTGAATGGACAATCAATTATAAAAGGAGAGCAGTTAAAAGGCTCCTAACCACAACTCTATGAATGACCCTCTTCTCACTTTCTTTATTAACTAATGCAAGAGAAATAAAAAAGAGAGGTCTTTCAAATATCATATAGCTATTCTTACATGCTCAAATACTTAGACTGTGAAAGATGAGTGATTTTCATTGTAATCTCACTTTAACAGTTTGTTTATTCATTATACTGAAAGGCTAGTGATTTAACACCGAGATCTTCGACCAAAGAATAACTTATGGTTGAAGTATTTTATATTTACAATTAATTTTGTGTGGAAATTATGTCCTTTAATTTCTAAAATTGGTATCGATGTGAATTGTTTTCTAGTTTGATTGCATGTATTTTTTGGACCAAAAAAAAGCATGAATTTAGGTCTATTTTTGTGAAAGACAAGATCTTCAATCCATTAATGGCAAATCCATGTAAAAGGGGTATTAAGGCTTGATTTTTGAGACAATTATAGTCCATAAGGAGGAGAGTAAGCTTGCAAAATATGGAGGCCTAACTCTCTTTGAGTTGAGAGAATTTAATGATTAAAATTTTTGAATAAAAAACTATGAGCCCCAATTATTTTTGACACGTTGAGTTTTATGGAAAGACAATTATATTGGCTTGTAGAGCATGTTATAAGTTTTCCAACACCGTATCATATGTTTCAATCTAAGTTATGTTAAAGGTGGAATTGAATTTCTAATTTTTGTCAAAAATTTTGAAATTAAAAAAAAAAAAAAAAGCATCCAGAATTATTGAGCAAGACGTGTGGAGATCACACGTAATCAGGTGCGTGAGAGTTAAAGTTAAAAAAGAAATGGGGGATGCGTTCTAGGAACGGATGGGTCATGCGTCGATAGAAACTCGCGTGGGTTAGGATTTTTGTTACTTAACACCACTTTTTTGACTTGTTTGAAAAAGGCATAACATTGATTAGAGCAAGGAATATAACTGATTGACAAAATAAGCACAATAATGAGTGCATTTCATTTGGAAATTCATAAATGACTATTCATAAGTTATGCCTAAATTATTGAAATTTAGATCTTTATCTCATTATGTCAATAAATTAAGGAAATGAGATAAAATTGTTAAGTGTCAAAACATAATTTAGTAAAAGGCATATTATGAGATTAAAATTTGTGATAAATTGATTTCGACATGTAATAAATATGTATGGAACATTATGTGATTTTGTGATGTCATTATTGATATGTCTTATACAAATATTGTGATTACATGACTACATTATGTATGAGATGTTATTGGCATGCTAACATGAATTTATGTGAAATTTATATAATATGTCATGTCTATTTAATATGTCTTTGTAAATAGCTCAAACATACTATATCATATTACTTGTGACCTATGGCATTTTCAAAAATTAATACATTATGTGCTTTAGAGTCATTAGTAAAACTATGTGAGTTAATTTTTATTGTGATGTTAGCATATAAAATTATTTTTCATGTAATTTGTAGATAAAAAATGACATGAGAAATTTTAACATTAATAGGTGATCTAAATTTTAGTGGGAGTTTATAGATTAGAAGAATTGAAAAAAATTCTCATCTATATAACAAAAATTTTGTGAGAATTAACTAAAATGATGATAATTGGACATTAGAATATAAGAAATGATTGCAAGCATAACAAACTTTTGATCTTGTATCTTTTGTTAAATTAACATTAGTTTAGTTGAATTTGTTGCAAAATTAATATACATGTGTGGTTATATTAACATCATTGTATGCTAATCTCTCTTTAAATTGCCAAGTCATGGCAAGTGGCATTGTTATGAATAAATTTGATATAAATAGAGGAAATTAAAAAATTTGACTCTATAAATCCAATGTAATTATAAAAGAAAAATATAATGACTTAGATTTTTATTATATTTATAGATGACTTCAAGTATTTTGTTATATATTTGATCTCCCACTAGGCTAACCAAAGGAGTGCTTTTAGACAATTTTTGTGTTTGAAAATCACAAACTATAAGAAAAAGGCCTAATATAATGACAAAAAAAAAGGTCCAAAAGTTTAAACATCTATTTAAGCATTACAATGGGCTTTATAATGAAAATTGAGAAATGAGGTCATTAGTTATTTAAGGAACTTTGCAATAAAGTGTTATTATAGTGGGAGGAATAGCAAGTTGTAAAAGCTTGTGTGGTTAATGATAATGCAAGAAAGAAATTTGCACATATTATATTTATAAGATGTATAAGAGAGTGTATCTTATATGTTTTGACCTTGTACCATTCCTTACCTTATTACCTAAAGCTAGGTATGAAAACTTACTAAGTAGTTTATGGCTTTAAAGTTTAGTTGCTTTTATTTATAACCTTTTACTAAATGGTGAAACTTATGCCTAAAGATATAAGAAGTGTATCTTTAAGAACTTAATGAATATTATCAAATAACTTCATATTCAATAATAAGCAAACATATGAGAATTTGAGTAAATTAGACTTATGAGATATCATGTTCTAAAGGGAATGAATTTTTAATAGGGATATAGTTGAGTAAGTCTTCTAATTTATGGTGAATTAGAAGATTAATAAACTAAATAATGTATATTGTTGGGCTGAGATATATGGTGATATGTCTCAGCCCACTTATGTTAGTGGGAGCATTTGGTTCTCAGGAAATTCGACTGTATGTAAGTAGTCATAAAGTGATCCCACTTAAGCAATTAAAAAAAAATTAAATAGGATGTTAAGTTGGCTACTTACCAAGATAATTGAGAAATTGAAAAAATTTGATATGCTCATTTGCACCTTACTTATTGTGAATGGGAGATAATGATTGAATAAAAAGTCAATAGAATCTAATTGTATTTGAGATATGATAAGTTTTATATTTAGGTGTAAATGAATAAAGAATTAGTATATTCTCATGTATAAACCAATTAAATAGATACAATAATATAAGACTCACTTAATGGGAAAAAAAAAAAGTCTTATAAGAGGATATATTGTTTTATAAATCTCAAAGATTTATATTCAATTCTCCTAATTTGCACTATAGTTGCACATTTAGATTTTTGCACATTTAGATTTAAAAGTACATAAAACATCCTAAAAAGTTGTTTTCCTATGTGGAGAACTAACTAGAACATACATGTTGAATAGGTATATTAATATTCATTGTAATAGGTCAATAATGCAAAGGTTTCAAACTCAACCATTTAATGTTTAACCTAAAACAATTAGCTAGTATGTAATATAAAAATTGCAATTGATAAATTTCATGTATGAATTTACATTGATCCATAGTGACCATTATATTTATGTTAGGCATTTAAGTGCTTGATTTGTAATTTTATATCTTTATATTGGTAACATATGAGTAGTTATAGATTACAAAGAGTTTGCCAAAATCATTAAAGAATGATTGCCTTATATTTTGTTGTAGAATGATAAGGGTGAGCTATATAAACAAAATTAGCCTTGATTTGATGATTAAAACCAATGTTTAAGAAAAAAAATTCTTAAAGAATTTCACTAGAGAAATGTAGCCTCATTGATACTCCTCAATGAAGTCAAAGGGTGTGAGTCTGATAATGCATATGTTGACATCTTAAATCAAGTATTAAAATAGTAATGGTATTATACTTTTGTATAATCATTGACAAACAATATTGCATGTTTGAGTTATGCCATGGACTTTCAAGTCAATAAAAGTTTAGATCTCATACATGCATACAAAATGTGGTCAAAATGATATTAGGATACTTAATGGGTGTTGCAAGCTACTCTTTATGTCATTATGAGTGATACAAAGAGAGAAATTGCACTTAACATGATATTAAGTTATTATTGAGAATAGTAACTTGATTAAGTGCAAATAGTAAATGAACTTGCTTGCTTGTGCAAATAGTAAATGAACTTGCTTGCTTGCTTAATGATGAGACACATTACATGGAAAAGTAAGAAACACATGTACATAGCCTTATATAAATGGAGGCAAAGTTTGTTGTATATGTTTTTAATTACAGTATGATAATGTTTGCTTGAAAAGATCTTTAAAATGTTAAAATATATCATAAATTGCAAGAGTCTTTATATGAAAATTTAGTAAAGTGGTACCTATTTTAAAAGTTCTTGACCAAGAGATTAAATTTAATTATATTGACTTAAAGTACAACTCAATATAAGGCATGATAGTGCAAATGGAAGTCTTCTATTAAGTCTTTGAAAATTAAGTAAAGACTTATAAATTTGCATAAAGTGTAATGTATTAATGGTAATATAGAATTGCAACAACAATTAAATATGTAAGTAATATATGTATAAGTATTTAAATATGTTGCTAAAAAAGTTTGTCATACAAATTATGATTGACCCACTCATATAGGCAATCACCTCTATTGCTTGGAGAGCAAGTAGAGATAAGACTATTTGAGTGAAGGGAACAATTTAGAAAAATTGCACCCAAAGTTGTTGGTAACCTTAGAAGAGTTAAGATGAAGCCTTAAAGATTAAAACAAAAGGTAAAGGCAATATGGATTGCTTACTATCTTATAACCTATGAAAACCTATATATAAGATCTCAGTTTGACACTTTAAAGAAAGGGTACCTAGAGAACTCAGATTAGATGCTTAAGAGCATCTAAGTAAGAATGAAATATGCTTCAAGTTGGAAACCCCATCATAACACATAATTCATACCATGTGTGCTAATTGAGTGACCAGTAAGAGAAATGGAAGAATTCATCCCTGCTTTTTCATTATCTAAGTCCTTTAAAGTACTAACAGTGCTTCTTTTTGGTGCCCTACGTTACTTTCAACTATATCTTGAGGAGTCAACTTAATGATTGCTACCTTAACATGTTACTTATAGTCATGAAATATTCGACCTTTTGGACATATCTAGCAAAGTAGTTGGATTGACACTAATAGCTATAACTGTGGGAGGAAGACTATTATTATTGGACATCTAACATATGTATTCATTGGGCAGCCAGTTACATCATTTAGTGAGGATTGAATGTAATTATGGATATATGATGAGAAAAAGAATGTCAAGTTTAGCTTTGAAGGGATAAGGGAAATTGTCGATGTGACAAAATAAGTACGGGGCATTATGAGATATAATTATAATTGTTATTTTTTCCTTAAGGGTTTTAGCCACTATATTGTCTCCAATTGATGTATAATTTAAGCTCTTAAATACAGGTGTACTTATAAGTTGCACAACTCAATTACCAAGTATGACAGGATGTTTAAGAAAATCAAATAGATACATGGTCAAGTAATAGAAACCCATCATGTGGGGTGGGAGATGTTGATTTATTAATTAAGGTATCCACTTATAATGGATTGATTGGTTTGACATAACCTAATAAATATAACATAAGTGGGCAATTGAAAAGGCAATTAGTTATAAAAAGGGAGTAGTTAGAAGGCTTTTAACCACAATTATATTAATAGCCCTCCTCTTACTCTCTTGATTAACTAATGCAACAAAAATAAAAAAGAGAGGTCTTTTAAGCATTTTATGGTTGTTCTTATGTTTGAAGATACTTAGATTGTAAAAAATGAATAGTTTTTATTGTGTCTCACTATGACAATGCATTTGTGGATGATATTAAAAGACTAATGATTCAACTCCAAGATCCTAAACCGAGGAGCAATTTGTAGTTAGGGTAGTTTATATTTATATTTAATTTTGTATGAAAATTGTGTTTATTTATTATTTGGTTGGCTTATGGTTAATGTGGCATCACAATAATCAATGGGAAAAAGGTTAGTGGACAGGGTAGGGGATGA
The DNA here is from genome assembly GCA_020883675.1 of Bruguiera gymnorhiza. Classification (NCBI taxonomy): domain Eukaryota; kingdom Viridiplantae; phylum Streptophyta; class Magnoliopsida; order Malpighiales; family Rhizophoraceae; genus Bruguiera; species Bruguiera gymnorhiza. Next base: position 1,671,503 of record JAIRCJ010000061.1, on the reverse strand, counting down.
AAGTTGTCAATCTCACTTTCTTTTTGTTTTTTTTTTTATTTCTTTTAAAAATATGTAATATGTATACAAGTAAGGTAAAGTGTGTAAGTTAGGAAGATAGAATAAGTGTATAACTATAAAAAAATTCTATATGTATAAAGTTGATATCTATTTGTACATATAGCTAAGTTGTATGCACATCATGTGTTGTATGAATATTTATCTTATCTATATGTACATCATATATATATATATTTTTTTTAAATACCCATATTTTCTCCTCACTATTTTTGTCTAATCTTGTTTACAAATGAGAAACGTGAATCCCATGCTTTTTTTTCTACTTTTTTATTTTTTTAGAAATATGTGTAGTGGGGTCCTAATCAATGAAGAAATTAATTACTAATTTTTCACTTACCTAGCAATGTACCACAAGCCAATGATATCCATTGACTTAACTCTTAATTAATGGAATCTTAAGAAAACTCAAAAATTCTTTCTTACACTAACATATTAGTAAGTATACGAACTTCTTGATTAGTTCAAATTTTTAACTTGAAGGATTTCTTTGTCAAAAGTCTAAAATCTTAGATTGGAATACATATGTATATAATAGAAGCAATAAACTAACATGGTTACTATCATAAAAGTGCATTTTAAATTTTAGTCAAATCATAAGGACAAATAAATGGTAAATAATACTTATGGAAAACAATATTTACAATTTTTTAAAATGGTGATAAAATGCTTTTCACGTTTTTAGTTTAACTACTTTCTTATGAGTATTTGGGCATATATTGCATATTACCATTTCAATAATTTGATGAGTAAAAACATTTTTTTCAACAATTTGTAAAATTATAAAACCTTAAAATAAAATGAATTTACAATGTGCACGATGTTAACTCACCTATGAGGTGAGTTCTTTCTATTTCACCTCGTAGATATAAATTTAACATCTAAATTTTTTAAAATAACTGAACTCTTAGATCATATTAAAATCTCCCTTTAAAGACAAAATTGACTTTCTTTATTTTTTTTCCCTCATATTTTCTTTCTTTTAGTGGTTATTTTGTTTTTATTTTTTGGCTTATTGTAGGAGAATCTTTAAGCCAATTTGAATGTAAACTAAAATTAAGTTTATTACGGGCGACCTAATTAAGTACTTTTATTAGCCTATATGAGGCATTTAGGATATTGCTCTTCGATAAGTATGTTATGTGTATTATGTTTATTCTCTTATATTTAACCTTTTTAGTGTATTTTTTGTCTTAAATGTACTTTATTCAAGTTGATTTTATGTTTTAGGAAAAGACCAAATGGATTGGAGTAATTTGAAAGTTTAATGATGCAATTTTGAGAAAATATGACCATTTGAGGTTATTTTGGGATTTTCACATTCTAAACATTATTGAATGGATTTGGAACCTTTATTAAAATTAAAATAGACATATAAAGCTTTTAAGAATAGGCTTATTTGTAAAGATCCAAGAATTAGGTCATGAACAGGTGTCCTCAATTTAACTTACACCTGATAGTTGAGAAACTGAAAATTTTGAGATGTTTAAAAAAATCAAATGGATACGTGGTTGAGTAATAAAAACCCATCATGTGCAAGTAGGAGATGTTAATTTATGGATATGGGTCTCCACTCATAATAGATTCATTTGTTTGACCCAACTTGATAAATATAATATAAGTGGACAATTAAATAGGCAATTAGTTATAAAAAGGGTGTAGTTAGAAGGCCCCCTAACCATAATTACATAAATGGCCCTCCTCTTAATCTCTTTATTAATTAATACAACAAAAATGAAAAAAAAAGAGGTCTTTTAAGCATTTTATGGTTGTTCTTATGTCCCAAGATACTTGGACTATAGAAAATGAGCAATTTCTATTATGATCTCACTTTGACCATGCATTTGTGTGTGATATTAAAAGACTAATGATTCTACTCCAGGATCTTGCACTAAGGAATGATTTGCAGTTAAGGTAGTTTATATTTATATTTAAGTTTGTTTGAAAATTGTGTCCTTTAATTTCTAACATTACTATTCAGGTTGAAGATGATAAAAAAGACACAAATAGTTTTGTGCCTTGACCATGGTTATGAATTTAGCTAGTGACATGGATAGTTTTTGATAAGTGCTTATTTATTATTTGGTTAGCTCATGGTTGATGTGGCATCACAATAATCAATGGGAAAAGGGTTAGTGGACAAGGTGGGGGATAAAAGATGTGAATTTCACATTTTTTTGTTTTTTTATTTCTTTTAAAAAATATGTAATATGCATATAAGTAAGGTAAAATGTGCAAGTTGGGAAGATAGAATAAGCATATAACTATCAAAAAATTCTATATGTATAAAGTTCATACCTATTTGTATATATAGCTAAGTTGTATGCACATTATATATGTTGTATGAATATTTATCTTATCTAGCACATTAGTAAGTATACGAATCTAGTGACCAGCACAAATTTTTAACTTGAAGGATTTCTTTGTCAAAAGTCTAAAATCTTAGATTGGAATACATATGTATATAATGGGAGCAATAAACTAACATACTTATTATCATAAGAGTGCATTTTAAATTTCAGTCAAATCATGAGGACAAATAAATAATAAATAATACTTATGGAAAACTATATATAAAATTTTATAAAATGGTGATAAAAATTTACAATAAAGTGAATTTACAATGCGCACGATTTTATCTCACCTATGAGGTGAGTTCTTTCTATTTCACCTAATAGATATGAATTTGATGTCTAAATTCTTAAAAATAATTAAAAATTTAGATCATATTAAAATTTCCTTTTAAAGACAAAATTGACTTTCTTTATTTTTTTGCCCTTATATTTTCTTTCTTTTATTGGCTTTTTTGTTTTTATTTTTTAGCTTTTTTTTTTATAGGAGAATCTTTAAGCCAATTTGAATGTAAACTAAAATTAAGTTTATTTCAAGCAACCTAATTAAGTACTTTCATATGCCTATATGAGGCATTTAGGATTTTGCTCTTTGATAAGTATGTTATGTGCATTATGTTTATTCTCTTATATTTATCCTTTTTAGTGTATTTTTGTCCTAAATGTACTTATTCAAGTTGATTTTATGTTTTAGGAAAAGACTAAATGGATTGGAGCAATGTGAAAGTTTAATGATGTGGTTTTGAGAAAATATGACTATTTGAGGTTATTTTGGAATTTTCACATTCTAAACATTACTAAATGGATTTAGGGCTTCATGATAATTAAAATAGACATATGGAGCTTTCAAGAATAGGCATATTTGTAAAGATGCAAGAAGAATTGGGCCATAAACAAATGTCCTTAATCCAATTTACAGGATGGTCAAAACTATCTTAATCCAATTAGAAGTTATTCTCCAAATAAGCTAAGTTAGTTTTAAAGAAGAATTGTCCATCCTTCTTTGGGTTACTATTGTTGTCCCTTAATGTTATAAATAGACATATTAGGATACCAAAAACACATACATACGTAGACCTCTCTTTTCTTTCTTTTGTGCACATGCCTACGATATGCAAAACAAGGGTTTTATTTTCAATTATAAGGATTAAAGTCATTAGAGAAAGCATTGTGAGACTTATTAGTTTTTATTTCAAATTTGATTCTTTACTTTGAATTTTCATGTTCTTCTATTATAATTGATTATGATTATTCTTTACTAATTTATATTGTTTCATGTATCCTTATGGATGTTCTAATGCTTATTTAGAATTCAAGTTCATAATTGTTTGATAATTCTAATGCTATATAGCAAATAAAAATTGATAATTTTGGTCAATTCTTTATCTAATTTCTATGGAAAATATGGTTTAAAATTAAACAAATTAGCTTATGAATTTGTTGTTTAGATTATGCTATCTTTCTTACCTTAATGGTATTAATAAATCATATCTAAAAAATAGTTTATTTAATAAAATATTAATTAAAGGGTTTATGTCAATTAACAATGAACTAAAGAAAGTTTTAATAATAAAACTCATCATTATTCTAAGTCAAATATTCAATTAAAGAATTGATGATCTTTGGAGTTAATTATCATTGTGTGAATCCAATGGTATAAATATCCTTATTGCTAAATATGTGTTCATCTATTGATTTTATTTGTAATTAGTATTTATATTGATTTTTATTAGTTTAATTAAAACCAAATCCCTTCCCCTTTGCTCTTTCATTTATGTTAACTCAATAGGACTAAGATCATTAGTTAACTAATTAATCAAAACTTAATTTTATAGATTTGACCTCTACTGACCTCAATAACAAAATTGTTAATTGAGTGATTTAGAGTAATTTTAGTATATTTGGCAAACATCACCCTTCATTTATTCTCCATTTTAAGTGAAGTCTAAAGTAGACTAGCCTTTATTGGTTTCTTTCTTTGTTTTTGTTTTTTTTTTCCTTTGTTTACTTTAACAATGTTTAGTTGCACCTCGTTAAATGGGCATCAACAAATGGTGTGGTATGTTTTCTTCATTTGAGACCCCAAGATTAGCATCAAAGGACATGACTACAAAGGACATTTTGGTACTAAAATATTAGCCATTAGTAAAGCTTGTTAATGTACATCTAAAAAGGTCAAGTGCAATTGCTTGCTTTTTATGCATTTGTTGCTTTTCAAATTTCATTCATAAAAGATGAAAGACCTTATAAACTGCCCTTTAAATCACAAATAGTTTCATTGATCTTTGATCTCCTTTTGTCTTTGTCTCTCCTTGATATTGCCCCATTTAAAGCACACAAAATGGCTAATAATCAACTAAACCTGAGCCCTTTTATTCTACTACTTGTCTACATTGTCATTACCTCTTCATCTTCAAAAGAAAATGCAGCAAGATACAATGTCCTTACACATAGAGCTAAAGCAAATGGCAAAACTGACCCAACCAAGGCCTTTCTTGTTGTATGGTCACAATCATATGCCTCAACAAGGCTTACCATAATGTAAGTGCCCTTGGGGAGGTTCTTTCTTAGAAGTGTAAAATTTAAAGGTCCATGCAAGAACAATGCAATCATGGTACACATAAATAGCACATTGATGGCTCCTTTTAATTACCAAGTTTTTGCTATTGGTCCTAGAAATACACAAAAGGGGGATAAATTAGGTTAACAAAGGACACATGTCTATAATGTGTGTAGCATGATAAATAAAATGATTGCAACAAATAAAAAATTTAATGCAGTATACAAATGAATTAATGAAATTGCAAAAATGCTTATCTTGGCTAAAGACAATAAAATAAATCATTTAAATTTCATTTGCAAGACCAGCAACCAATTCGCATAAAGGAAAATTGTAGAATCATTAAAATGTGCTAAGGTGAAGACTTTAATAAATGTGTGAGCTTGTACAATAAAAATATATGAGAGTAAGGAAAGTAAGGCATGATGATTTATAAAGGTTTGAAACTCTTGTTCCTACTTTCTCTCCTTAAAACAACCATCTTGGGAGTTTTGAATCCACTATTAATGTTCTATAACAAGAACAAGACCAACTACAATTGTAACATAATCCTCAATCACAACTACACAAAAATCTATGACCTTATTTTAATACTTACACAAATGTGTTTCTCAAGCTCTTAATCTCTTCACTTTACAACCTCAAAATGCTCACAAATTTTTCTTTAAAGTTTTACTTGTTCTTAACAATTTTTCTCTTCTGTGCACTCTTGATTTTTTAAGAAAAATAACTCAATATAAGGTTCTTGTTAAGGGCTACTTATGACTGTTGCATTGGTTGGTATTTTTAAACCAACGGAATGGTTAATAACCCATTTGAAAAAACTATCTTTTGGAGAGACAACCCAAGTAACCATTGGTGCTGGATTTAAGCTTCTATATCAGGTTTGATCAAAATTCTTTAGCCAAGAAACCTTCATTGTTGGATAAATTTTGAATGTTGCTTTAGTTTTCTCTCCGATGGATAGAATGTAGATAATCAAGGCTTCCAAATTTGGTTTGGATAAGATTTTCAGCTCTAATTTCTTTCCTTATTAAGCCAAAAAGTGAACATTGTGTACCTTGAAAAATTCCAACTTTGAAAACTTGACTTTCTTTCCCTATTGAGTTAAAAAGGTGAATGTTGTGTAGCATTAAAAAAAAAATTACAGCTTTGAAATCTTCATTTCTTATCAAAAAGAAAATTTTTTCAAGTTGGAAAGGTCTTGCTCTAGCTTGAACTTGGCCCACCATAATCATCAATTTGGACTAAGAAATTATTTCCTTATAGGTCCTTTAAAAGAATTAATTTTTCTTTAATCTTCTTGTATGTGTGTATCAAGCTGTAAGCAACAAAATAAATAAAAATTTTGCCATCACAAAGAGTTATTAAAAACAAGTTTTGCTAGCGCAAACTTATTTTTTCAAATTGAATTTCTCCTGCACAAACTTAGTTTTCCAAAATTAATTACATTACATGAACTCCAATATTTTTTTTTTGTTATTTTTAACCCTTTAAGTTAATGTGCAATAAACATGCCGATACTTTATAACGTATGGTCATAATATTATGGGGACAAACATTGTTAGCACTTAATCACTCATTTATGTTGGCATATCAAAATGAAATAGCACATAATTTGACATTCTTTCCCTTTTTGATGATGACAACATAATTGTTTTTATAAGAGTTCTATAAGAGTCCTTAATAATAAAACTTTTAAAAAATGCACTCTTCATATTCATTTGATATAATGTGAAATTCATGAAAGATGCATATGCTAGTAAGATGTGAATGGTTTCTAATCTAGCCACAAGTGCAAAGGTCTCATTGTAATTATTAAGATTGTTGTGATCAATGAAGAGATGACCAAGTCTAATGGGATTATGGGTTCTATTCCATTACTTTATGTTTTGATGTGTCCCTTATACTTAATTGATATGATTACTTGTTAGGCAAATATTATTTTTATTTAGATAGTATTTATTTGATTTATGCCACTATGGAAAGACCTATGAATTTAAATTTTGAATTATGCTAACAATTATGCAAAGATCTTGTTTTCCATTAAATCTTTATTTATAAAAAAAAGTATTAATTGAGATCATAAGCTATTTAAGAGAAAGATGGAAAGAATCTTGAAGATTCAAAGTTGGTAGAAATTTGGGATCAGTTAATTTATAACATCAACTAAACAACAAGAATAAATAAATAATTAGGATTGGTCAACCTATGTTATTGACTAGTTAGCTAGTGAATAAAAGAAGAGATATGAAAATGAATTAAAAAGTTTGGGTTAGTTGATGGATTTGTGGATGTGATTGACTAGACACCAAAGAAGTTACAAAGAGAAAAGAAATAGAAAATTTTGGTTGGTTGACCAAACTAGTGTTTGAGGTTGATTAGACACTAAAGAAGCTAAAAAGAGAAAAATTATAAAGATTTCAAACTAGTCAACTTAACCAATGGTTGTGGTTGACAAAAGGTAGCTCAAGAGTTAAAAGTTTCAATGTTACAAAAGTTACAGAGAACTTAAATTAGTTAATCTAACCAATAGTTGTGGTCAATTGATAGAATTAAAAAGTTAAAAGCATAAAAATTTAAAATAGTTACAGAGAATTTGGGTTAGTTGACCAGTCTAAGTGCTATGATTAATCAATGTCTTAGAAAGAAAGTTTCCTATTTCAAAAATTATTTTTTTTTTATAAGAAGAAATCAATGCCTAATGGATAGTTTGTTTGTCTTTATCTATAATAAGAAGGTTATAGAACTCTCTTGTAGAAGACATGAATATGGGCTAATAAACAAAAAAGGGCTTTGTTATGGTTAAGTTAAAGGTGGCATAATATAAAGGTTTTTCTTCACCTTACAAAAGAAAAAAGAGTTTTAAACTCTTAAGGAATGAAACTCTTAAGAAAAAAGGGTTAAGTTAAAGTTAATTGCTATAAATTGCTCTCTCTTTTCCCTTATCTCTCTACCTTTAGTTATTTGTATTGCTTGTTTGTTATTTGTGATGTGTTATTATTTATCTTATTATTATTACTCTTTAGAGTTATGATTGGGTGTGGGTTAAGTGATGAAATTGAATAAATCTAATTCATTCCCCTTTTAGGTTGCTCTAAGGACCAACAAATGGTATCAGAGCTTAGTCACTATTTCACAAGTCTAACCTCTTAGAGTTAATTCATGGCATCCCCTGTACACATATGTCATATTGAAGATAGAAACATCCTTAGACCCCTTATCTATAATGGTTCCAACTATAACTACTGAAGAAATAAGATGATCATGTATATCTAATCTAATGAATATGAACTTTGGGAAATAATTTAAAGTGATCTAAAAAAAGCCTAGAAGTAAGCACTTGTGAGAAAAAGAGTGAGTTTACCATGGAGGCCTAAAGATCAAAAACCCATAACTCCAAAGTTACTTATATCTTTCATTATGGTTTAAGTGTCAGTGAATATAATAGGGTTTCTTCTTATAAGACAACTAAGGAGATATGTGACAAGTTTAAAATCATTCATAAGGATACAAAATAGGTAAAAGGCATAAAGATCAACTTACTTATGGCATGAATACGAGATCTTTAAGATGAAAAGTGATAAGATGATTTCACAGATGTACACAAAGTTCACCAACATCATTAATCCACTCAACAACCTCAAGAAGGAGATTAAGATTAGTGATCTTGTAAAAAAGATATTAAGATCACTTCTAAAGTCTTAGAATCCTAAGGTAATATGATCACTAAATCTAAAGACTTACTTTAGACTTGGATAAGTTGATAAGGTTGTTACTGACTTATGAGACGACCTTTACCAAGAAGGTTACAAAAAAGAAGAAATAGCTTTTAAAGCCTTCTCTCTCAAAGAAAGTGATGAAGATGATTAAAGTGATCAATACACTTAAGAAGATAAAAAGGAGCTTACTATGCTAATCAAAAGGGTTACACAACTTTGGAGAAAGAAGAAACAAAGTGGCAAGAGATCCTTTAAGAGAAATCTAGATAAAGTCATCATCTGTTATAGTTGTAACAAATTTGGTCACATTGCTCACAATTATCTTACAAATAAGAAGAAGGGTAGAAAGTGAGCAAAGAAAGCCCTCAAAACTACTTAGGATAATCTAAGTGACTTAGAAAGTGATTCTAATGAAGTTGGAGTTAACTTGGCACTTATGGCTATAGCGGATAAGGTGAAGTCTAATTATAATACTTTTAATAATGATGAATTATATAACACTCTAAATTGCATGGATAAGAAAATCAAATTCTTGGCTGTAAAAAACAATGGTCTTCAAGCTAAGAATGTCTTTATGGAGTATGAAGTTAGATCCTTGAAGAGTGAGATTACTTCTTTACAGGTTAAGAATGTCTCTCTTAAAGATAAGATCGAGTCACTCACTAAGAAAAATAATGAGTTGGACAATATCTATAATGAGGAAAGACTCATAAAACTTTTAAATGATAATATTTAACTTAAGAATGAAATTTCTAAGCTTTAAGAATGTCTCCCAAAGTTTGCTAAAAATAAAGACAAACTAGACATGTTATTTAACTCTTAAAGGCCTTATAGTGAGAAGAGTGGTTTGGGATATACATCTCATGCATATTAATTGAAGATTTCTTAAGAAAAGATAGTTCATGCTCACATATGTACACAAGCATTTAGTAGCATAACACATAAGAATGACCCTACATCATATTGTGGTAGAAAAGCATGAGAATATACAAAAAGCCAAAGCATCAAGTAGGCATGTACATGCTTATGAATGATGACATAATCACATTAGATATGATACTTATGCATAAAGATATCATGCAAGAGATTATGTTAGATGCTTTTTTTGTGGTGACTATGGTCACATGTAATATTCGTGCAATTTGAGATGAAGCCTAAAAGGTTATCCTTATATAAGTGCTAAAGGCACCAAAACTAACATTTAAGTACTTGAAAGAATTTAGGTACCTAAATCTAGATAAATTGTTTAAAGGTATGCATTAAAAGCAGTATGAAGAAAAATGAATGGTATCTAGATAATGGCCATCCTAGACATATGACAAAGAATCCCAAAAGTTTCATGTCCCTTAAGAAAATTAATGGTGAAATGATAACATTTAAAGACAATGCCAAAGGTAAGATTATTATCATTGGGAAGATAAGTAGGGAAAAGTCCTAAATGATGGATAATGTCTTACTTGTCAAGGGATTTAAGTTTTGTTTATTCAATATTAGTTAATTGTGTGATAGTGGCTATAAGGTATCATAAGCAAAATGCCTATCATGTTAATCATTCCAAAATAAATGATCCTTTATTTGTTGTTAAGCAATTGAACAAAGTGTATATTATTGATTTACTCACGTGGGCTAACCAAGATGTTAAGTGCTTTGCCTTTATTAGTGAAGAACCATGGATGTGACATCAAAAGTTGGGTCATGTAAGCATGAAACAACTATCAAAGCTTAACCAATATAACCTCGTAAAAGGTCTTCCAAAGGTGAAATTTGAGAAGGATAAGGTGTGATGCATTCCAAAAGGTTAAGCAAAGTAAAAGATCCTTCAAGAGCAAAAAGGTAGTATCTACTTTTAAACCCTTGCAACTATTGCATATAAACTTATTTAGTCCTACTCCCATTTAATCTTTAAGTGGTATGTCATATGCATATGTCATTATAGATGATTGTAGCAAGTTTGCATGGGTTATATTCCCAACTCACAAGGATGAGTGCTTAAAAACCTTTAAGGGATTTTGAAAGAAAATCTAAAATGAAAAGGGTACCATGTCACTTTAATTAGAAATGATCATAGTCATGAATTTGAGAATGAAGGCTTTAAGAACTTTTATAATTCTCAAGGTATCTTTTACAACTTTGTAGCTCCATGAACTCTATAAGAAAATTAAGTAGCTGAAAGGAAGAATAAAACCTTGTAAGAGATAGCTAGAGCCATGTTAAATGAGTATAACTTTCCTTAACACTTTTGGATAAAAATAGTTCATACTTCTTACTACATGTCTAATAAAATTTTCATTCATCTAACTTTGAGTTGTGAAATAGGAGAAATCCTAGAATAAACTTCCCATAAGTCTTTGATTGTAAGTGTTATATTTTAAATATAAAAGATAATCTAGACAATTTTGATTCTAAAGTAAATGAAGGTATCTTCTTAAGATGTTTTTCTAGTGGCAAGGCATATAAGGTATTGAACAAAAGGTTTCTTGTTGTAAAAGAGTTCATGCAAGTTACATTTGATAAAATTTGAGGTGGAAAAAAGAGTTAGATGATCTTGTAAGTACAAGCAAAAGCTTAAAGAAGGAAAATGAATGTTTAAGGAAATAACAATATTCTAATGATGTTCAAATAGAATGGAGTGAATAACTTGAAGTGAATAAATCTAATATTTCAGAGGATGGTAATCTTAATAGTGTTGTACAATGAGTTCTAAAAGAGTGGAAGCATGATAAAAAGGCATTTTAGGATCAAATTATTAGTAACCCTTTTGATCCTTTGAGAACTCAGTTTGCATTTATAAACAATAACACTATATCACTTGTTTCATAAATAAAAACAACATATATAGATGATGAATTGGTTGATTAGTCTTGGGTGTGCATGTAATGAAGGATAAGCTTAACCAATTTGAGAAAAATAAGTTTTGGATTTTGGTACCAAGACCTAGTGATCATCCCATCATAGGAACTAAGTGGGTTTTTAGAAACAAGCTTGACAAAAGTGGCCAAATGGTGAGAAACAAGGTAAGGTTTGTTTTCAAAGGTTATAATCAAGAAGAAGGTATCGATAATAATGAGACCTTTACCCTCATTCCTAAGCTACGAACCATTAGAATGTGCCTTGCATTTGTATCACATGAGAATTTTAGGTTATACCAAATGAACATAAAGAGTACATTCATTAATGGTTACATTATAAAGGAAGTTTATCTTGATCAACCCCTGCACTTTTGAAGTAAAGAATTTCAAGATCATATCTACATGCTTTCCAAAGCTCTATATAAATTAAAGCAAGTGCTAAGAATTTTGGTATGAAAAGTTAAGTTCTTTCTTGGTTAGCAAGAGTTACAATAAAAGTAAAGTTAACACTACTCCTTTTATAACATCCAAAGGTAAGGAATTGTTAATTATTTAAATTTATATTAATGATATAATATTTGGTGCTACTAATAAGTCATTGTGCAAGGAGTTTTCTAGTGATATGGAAACAAAGTTTGAGATGAGTATGATAGAAGAACTGAATTCCATCCTTAGACTCCAAATCAAGCAAATAAAGGATGGAATCTTTATCAATTAAGCCAAGTATGCAAAGGAACTACTAAAGAAGTTTGGAATGGATGATTCCAGACCTTGTAGTACTCTAATGACTACCTCTACAAAGTTGGGCAATGATATAAACAATAAGGTCATGGATAAAAAAAGTAGTATAAAGGTATAATTGGTAGTCTTCTCTATCTTACTATTAGTAAATCGAACATGATAATTGTTATTTGCTTGTATGCAAGATTTTAATCTAGCCCAAGAGTCACACTTAGTTGCCTTTAAAAGTGTGTTGGGGTAAGTGAGAGGAACCATAAGTTTATGACTTTGGTATTCTAAGGAATCAACTTTTGACTTAGTTGTTTACTTAGACTTAGACCTCATAGGAGATAGAATTGGGAGGAAAAGTACCATAGGTGCATTTAAGTTCCTTAGCCCAACCTTAGTCTTATGATGTAGAAGAAAGTAAAGTTTAGTTTCTCTCTTTATAGCTGAAGCAAAGTACATGGCAAGAAAAGCTTGTTGCACTTAATTATTTTGAATGAAACAAACCTTAGGGGACTTCAAATTGCACTACTCTCATGTGTCTATCAATTGCAATAACATAAGTCTAATCAATATGACCAAAAACCTTATATACCATACTTGGACTAAACATAATGACTTAAGACACCATTTCATTGGGGATTATATGTTCTAGAAGATACATCCCTAGAGTTTGTGAACAATAAAAGTCAATTAATTGGCATCTTCATCAAACCCATTGTGAGGATAGGTTCATGAACATTAGAGAGAGATTAGGCATACTTGAGTCAAATTAATTTCTTGATTATGTGATTGTTATGATTTGATATGTTTTTATGTTTTGATAGCATGATTTTATGTGTTTACATGTTTGATACATGTGTTGTATGATGGTTTGGACATATTATGCTTAAAATGTGAAAATTAGTCTTTTTTTATCTAAGTGGGCTTGGTTAATTAGACTAGAAGTATAGGTTGACTAATGTGAATAATTAACTCATGGCTTACTCTAGTCAACCATTGTTAGTTTTTAACTACCCCTGTAGTTGTCCATATCTAAAAATCTCTCTCTGTTTTTTTTTTTTTTGAAATCCACTTTCCTTTTTTGAATTCAAATTGTAAAGTAGAAAATTCCTTTAAATCCAATCTTCAAAAGTACAAATCTCTCAATCTCATCATCTATGAACCTAAATCTGCATCATCTTTAAATAGATATAACTTTGACCTCACCAAGGACATGTAGTGCCACAACCATTCCCCCTACTCCCTCTACAACATCATTAACAACCTCTACTCCAAAGCAAAAAGTCACCATTGAGTAAACACTATCACCAACACCATCTAATTTCTCATCACCATCAATTCGTCCTCCTTTTCCTCCTTTTCTGGTTGTAAAAATTCCAAGGAAAGACCTAAGCCAACTCTTGCCTAAAGGTTTAAGCAAGTAGTTAAAAGAAGAATGGATGAAAAATCTAAGAGTGCAAGGCTAACACTATCCTTATTAGAGATAACCTCCAAGCCTCCATCATTGTAAGCAACACCACCTATGGCACCACTATCCAACCTATCACCACAAATGGTTACCACACAAGGTCAATTATCCTTTAGCTTATTTAATGCATCAAAGTTCTATAGTTTCCATTTTAGAATTTATCCAAGTAAGGATGATTTTTAAAAGTACAAGAAAAGAGGTGTATATCTTAGTGGGCTAGTAAACTTAGATTATGCAGTTGAGTTTGAATTGGATGGTTTTGCTTTGTAAAAGGGAATTAGGTTTAACATTTTTAGAGGAAATTTTTACCCTAAGATGATTTTTCTTTGCAAATATAAAAGTGAACAAAAGTTGCATTGTTTAAAGGATAAAAATAGTGTTTAAAGGATAGGCTAAGCTATATGAAGAAAGTGGTAACATAAGGAAACCCTTCAAAGCATCTTCTTGGTCACTCAAATCAAGGATTATGCAAAGGATTATGGCATAAAACATCAATCTTGAAAGTGGTCACTATGACTACTCGACTTTTCCTAATATATGCCTTTTAACCTACAAATTGAAAAATGAGAAATTTAATCTATGGAAGCACATGATGCAAATGATTAAGAAAGCATAAAAAGAGCCATTCTAAAAGTTCTCTTTATGGTATGCATATGAGTTATTTGCTTATAAAACTTAATATACCTACTATTGAAGAAGCTTTTTCTTATATCAACTTGATTTGTGGTTATGGTTGATTGGACACAAAAGAAGTTACAAAGAGGAAAGAAACAAAAAATTTGGATCAACCAACTGGACTTATGGCTATGATCTACCAGTCACCAAAGAAGCTACAAAGAGAAAAGAAACAAAGAATTTAGGTCAATTAACTGAACCAATGCTTGCAATCAAACGAACACCAAATAAGTTGAAAAGATAAAATTTTAGTGCTTGCAGAAATTTTAGACTAGTCAACTTGACTAGTGGTTGTGGTTAACTACCGGTCAAGAGTTGAAAGTTTTAACAAATGTTGCAAAAGTTATAGAGAATTTAAGTTGTTAAACCTTACTAGTAATTGCAATCAATTGATAGAATTAAGGATTTGAAAGCGCAAAAATCAAAAAAAGTTATAGAAATTTTGGGTTGGTGGACTAGTTTAAGTACTATAATTAACCAATACCTCAAAGTGAAAGTTTTCTACTTGGGAAATTGATTTTCTTTATGGAAAGAAATCAATATCCAATGGCTACTTTGTTTGTTTTTGTTTATAAGAGGGTTGTAAAATTATCTTGTAAAAGACATGAATATGAATTAACAAACAAAAAAGGACTTGGAGATATTACATTGTTTATAATGAGAAAAATCAAAGGAATGAAAAAAGAAAAGAAATTAAGTGCAAGAGCTTTAAAAGGGAAAAGTTACGATTGTGGAAAGAATACTTTAGTTAAGATTGAGAAAAGAGCAAGTGTGTTTTATTGAAAAGTGATAAAATGTAAGTCTCTAAGTTTATGAAAAACCATTGGTTCTTGTGAAAGCTTCACAGAAGCTTTATTATGCTTAAGGTCAAGGTGACATAGTGTAAAGGGTTGTCTTCACCCTGCAAAAAAAGAGAGTTAGTGAACTTGAACTCTCAAATAATAAACCTTAAAGAGTACACATAGGCTCCTAATTTGAACTAAAACACTATAAATTAATATATGTACTCTATCTCCCCTTATCTCTTTACCTTTAGTTATTTGTATTGCTTGCTTATTATTTGTTATTTGTTATTAGTTATCTTATTATTATTACTCTTTAGAATTGTGATTAAGTATACATTAAGTGATCAAACCAAATATACCTAATTTACTCCCCCCCTCTTAGGTTACCTTAAAGACCAATAGTAATCAATTCCCTCCTCTTGATTATATCGCTTACCACTAATCTAGCCTTGTTTTGATTTATCTTTCCATTCTCATCTAACTTGTTACAAAACGCCCATTTAGTCCTTATGATAAGATGACATCTAGGTTTAGGGACTAAAGTCCACACTTAATTCCCCTCAAATTATTTAAACTTATCCTTTATGGCTTGCCCCAATGGTCATCACTTAACACTTCTTCTACCCATTTGGGATATATCTATGAAATGAGTGCTAAGTTGGTGTTTATGTGCCTAAATGATGATCTAGTCCTAGAAGGATTGAAATCGTTACTAATGATTTGATCTCTTATTCAAAAAATTATATGGTTCGTTAGAGGAAGAGTATCCTGAGAAGATACCTTCATTAACCTTTGAATCAAAATTTTCAAGATTGTCTTTAGTGTTTAATATGAAACACTTGTATCCAAAAACCTAGAAATAATTAATTTGTGACTTCCTCCTATTTCACAACTTATAAGGAGTTTTTTAAGTAAGGAATAAATTAAGACCCAATTCGACACATAAAATGTTGTATAGACAATTTTGTCCCAGAAATATTTGGGTAAGTTAAATTCATTTAGCATTATTTGAGGCATCTCTTACAAAGTTCTATTTTTGCATTCAGCTACTTCATTCTATTGAAGCATTCTTAGGGTTAAAAAATTATGAAAAATTCCTTGGGCAATGTAAAATTTTTGAAAGACCTCATTCTCATATTCTCCTCCATGGTCACTTTTAATTGCTTGCAAAGTCTCTCAAATGCTTCCGATGTCTCATCCTTGTGTGCAAGGAATAACACTTATGCAAACCTAATGTAATCATCTACCATAACAAATGTATAATGCTTGATGCCTAAAGTGGAGACCTTAAACGAACCAAAAAAGTGATATGCAACAATTGAAGAGGGTTTAAAAGTAAATAATTCCTTTGTGCTTTTAAATTGACTTTTTACCTATTTGCCCATTTGATAAGCATCTCAAAGTTTATCTTTCTCAAATTTTAGTTTAGGTAGCCCTTCCACAAGATTATGGTTAGTAAGGGAATAAAGATCAATAGCATAAATATTATCATATATATTTATAATGAATAAAATTTCATTTGTCCAAGAATTGGAAACTACACATACATTGGGTTAAAAAAAACTTTGTAACTGCTATCACAAAATTGACTAATACTAAGTAAATTGAATTTAAGACCATTAACTAAAGAGGTGTTATCAATAGTAGGAGAACTTTTCTTACCAATCTTTCCGATGCCAATTATCTTACCTTTGGCATTGTCTTCGAATGTTACATTTTCTTTGTTAATTACTTTGAGAGAAAGAAAGTTTTATGCATTACTAGTCATATGTCTATAGCATCCATTATCCAAGTACCATTTGTTTTTCTTTATTTGATTTTTCAAATGTACTTGTATAAGTTTTATTTAATTTTAGGTACCTAAACTTGTTTAGGTCCTTTCAAGTAAGTTTTGGTATTTCTTGTACCATTATAAAATAATTATATGCAACTTTTAATTTTTTATATTTTTGAAAATAATCTAATTTACAAAATTCAACCATTAAAAAATTTATTCAAACATTAATATTAAATCTTTATCCCTATGATTAAATATCTTTTTTAAATTTTGACTAAAAATAAATTAGTAGTTATGTATCATTAATACTAAATAAATTAAAGGAAAAATATTTTAAAATTGCATTATATAATATCATATAATTAAAAATAATATAACATAAGCTTCCTAAGATTTCAATATATGTTAGACATAATCACTCTACACATTCTAACTATATATAATAGTTTTATAAATTATAAGTATATTGAATAAGAAATTATTAATATTTTATATTATATTTTTCATTAATTTTTTTTAACAGAATCTTAATATCTAAGTTAAGAAAAAAGGAAAAATGTTGATTGTGTATTATGGAAGAGAGATTTAGATTTCGTAAACAAGATTTTAGAGTTCATGGTGATACAACTGTGATCGATGAAAGGGAAAGTATAACAGGATTCTAGTCTACTTATATCATTCAAAATAACATTTTTGTAATTATTTCAAATATTCTCTTATAAAAATTTGGCTAATGATATTTTTTGTTGTTGAGATCAAACATTGGAGTGTGACTTATTAGGCATAAAAAATGAAAGATGTGGTTCATTATCACATACTAAATAGAGGTTGCCTATAGTAAATTTCTTAAATTTTAAATAATATATAGAAAGAAAATATAAATGGGTAAAAAAATCTTTTCTCAATTTTCTTGTATGTTGACTAACTCCTGTTAGTCAAGGAGTGCAGAATGTTACACATGAAAAATGGGGTGCGACTTGTTACCAAACATTATATATAGGGTACGGGATGCAAGTTTCCCTTAATTTAAACATAAACCCTGTAGAATTTACTATATAATGAATACCAAGTGACTGAGTATTAATTTTTTACCTGATTCAATGGCTAGGACCACAAATGACATGGTCCACCAACAAGTTGGTGGTACCGAGCCCAATTGATATGCAATCATCTACTATTTTGATTGTTGAGTTCAAGACAGTTATACTTCTAAATGTTTCAATATAGATGCCATCCGTGTTTGGATTCTGTCGGAGGCGGAGATTGTTACCCCTTCCATTTTAACACTATAACAGTCCTTGATGAGAATGTGGAACAACTGGTTGTCTAGTGAAGTCAAGCCATTGATAATGATATTAACCAACAAAACTTAACCACTACAAAACTCAAATCATTGCAAAAATCAATAATGTAAGTATTATCCTCCAAGCCTAATTTTTTGATGAAGTTGCTTTTGATACGCGATTAGATTTAACCATTGGCTACAGTATCAGTCAAACAATAAGCATATATGAGAAATTTTCATGAGCTACAGTGACCATAAATAAATTAAAGGAAAGCATAGGATACTCTTGCAATACATATACACTAATATTATACATGTACTATATTTGTATTTATCACTTTTATCAAAAAGAGTATTTTTACTTATATTTTATTTAAACACAAAATTAAGAAAAGACTTAAATTATGAGTATTTAAAAAAATGAATTTGAGAAACTTTTTTTTCTTTTAAGAAAACAAAAAAAAACAAAAACTTCAAAAAAAAAGTAAATTTAAAAATAATTTTTCTCTAAAAAATAAATGGAAGAATTAAGGAATTTTTTTAGAAATTATCCTCTTTTTTTTATTTTCCTTAATTATTAGCATTTGTATTATGTAGATCTTAGATATATGTGAAAGTTATTAATATAAATTAAATAAATTATAATATATGTTATATTATAATTAAGTACATAAGATAAATCATATACAAGTTAAAATTTTAATTTTATTAAAATATTAATAAATATTACAAATGAAGTATTAAATTAATATCAAATATTATAAATTATGATAGTATGTTAGAAAAAATAAAATTTAAATGAAATATGTAGATATTTTTAAAATTAAATAAATGTCATTACATAAGTTTTCATTAGCTTTTTCTTTTCAATTTTGGTAATATATACTCACACTAGTATTATATCTGTAAGATGCACAAGTTTATCATATTTATCAAAAAGTACATTTTTAATTGTGTTTTATTGAAATCAAAAAATAAAAAATAAATTAAATTATTAGTATTTTTTTAAGAAAAAATAAAAGATAAATTTGAGAGTAGTTGTATTTTTATTTTTTAAGAAAATAAAAAAGAAAAAAATTAAATTATAAGGATTTAAAAAAATATAAATTTGAAAATATTTTTTTATAAAAAAATAAACAGAGAAATTTAAAATTATTTTTCTTTTCTTAGAAGTTATTTGTCATTTTTTTATTTTTCTTTATCACAAGCATTTGTGTTTCACAAATTTTAAACAAATATGAAAATTATTAATATAAATTAAATAAATTATAATTTATATTGACTTGTACTTGAATAAATTGAGTAAATTAAATATATATTAAAATTTAATTTTATTAAAATACTAAAAACTACAAACCAATTATTAAATTAATATCAAGTACTACAAATAATGAGAATTAATTAAAAAAATTAGATTTGAAATCAAATAATTAGATATTCTTAAAATTAAATAAATATCATTATCTAAATATTTCACTAATTTTTTCTCAATTTTGATAATATATAGTTACATATAGATATAAATAAATATATCCAATGTAGATATAAGATAAAGAATGTTGTATTAAACAAAGAAGTATAAGATATATATTTATAGAAGTAACTCAACAATATATAATGTGTTTTACTTTTGTTTTTGTTTTTGTTTTTTTTTTTTTTTTGAGGAAACATATCATAGGTTGAAACAAAGAAGTATTAAGTGTGAAAACTTTAATCCTCGTGACTTAATGCAAATGAAAGTTTAGGGACAAAATTTGTAGATATAGAAAAATAAGGGTTGAAGTAGAATTTAAAATTTTTTTCATAAATGAACTACATGTTTCGAAAGTCAAAACTTAAAGGAAAATATTTTTTTAATTATCCCTAATTATTGTGGGAGAAATAATAATTTTCGTTAGTTTGGTTGCAACGTGCGTACCATGGCTCCATCAGGGCAATTGCTACTCCCATTACTAGTGTTGCAAGACCAGAGAGCAAAGCCTTGTCCATCAAGTATCCCACTCTGAATCCTAAGCCCGCAAACATTCTCAAACAATAGCCAATGGTCGGCATATTCAATGGTACTCCAATGATTTCAAGGAGCCACTAGTGTGCCCTATAGATGTAGTTTGATGTTGTTCTTGCATTGGCCTCAAAAAGCAACATTACGTAGCAAGAACTTCCCCGTTGGTACGTATATGGTGGTATGCACCCTACTACTACATGCATTTGCCCATGCGTCAAGCAAGGCCTTTGTCGAGTCAGTTTTGCCCTAAATTCCATCAAATTATAGTGTTTTCTCATGTTGCTTACATAAACAAAAATGAACAAGAGAAGAGAAACAACATATGGAATCATATATGGTTGTGCCACATTAATTCTTGATATTGTCATACTATGGATATATAAGGGATATGTGTATTTTATAGACTAGAGAAAAGAACATAGGAGATACAGCACGAGCAAGTATGGCGATTATAGTGTTTTAATAGACATTTATAGGAGTTAATTTTAGCTCAATTTGATTTGGCTGCAAGAATTGAAGGCAAGGCTTGGCTTAAGGCCTCTTCCCTAAGAAGGGTCTCCTAACATGTTCAACTTGCATGTCCCACTTCTGTAAATAGCCTATGTGGCTTCCCATGCACTTGGCAAGGATTGCACTAGGAGCAATCCTTCATGGAGGATACCGCGACAGGAGATTTAAGAAATCAACGAACGAGTTCGTGTATTTACATGCCATCTTGTATATGAAACGTGTGCCTTTATATGTCACTTGTCTATCTTCTCATCAATATACATAATGCAAAATGTTGGCTAGTTAAATCAATTAAAGATGTTCGCCACTATCGTTGATCGATCCTATCTTCCTTTGGTGGATAACGTTGATCTTATCGCTTCCAGCAATGAACGTGATACTTCTAAAATGCTTTTAAAGGTGACTAGTGGCCTTAGCCACAAACGCATTGCACCATGGTTTTCGTTGCTTTTTTTCTTGTACCATTGTCAAGCACATTAAAAAGTCTCTTCAACTGCTACCATGGGGTTGCCGCATTGGATGAATCACAACACAGGGATGAAGATGTTGACAAGTGGTGGTTTACTTTTGATTCCCTTTAGGCTGCCACCCCGCCTTTGGCTTGATGCCTCCAGTACGGCAGTCGATAGCATTATTTCCATATAGATTAATCAAATGCTAGTTGTTAAGACTAAGGGTGAGATTATTGTGATCAATAAAGAGATTATTAAGTTTAGTAAATCATGTGTCATATTCCATCACATTGTATTTTAATATGTCCCCTATAATTGGTTGATTTGGTCACATGCTAGACAAGTATTATATTTATTTAGATAGTCATTATTTTAATTTATACTTATTAAGAAAAGATATTTAAATTTCAAATTTGATTTGATCTAACAACAATACAAAGATCTTGTTTTCTTTTAAGTTTTAATTTATAGAAAGATATTAAGTGAGATCTTGAGTGATCTCGGAGAAAAAAAGAATTGTGAAGATCTAAAGTTGGTAAAAATTTAGGATCAATTAACCTATGGTATGAACCAATTAGTTAGTAAACAAGAGAAGAGAAGTAGAAAAGAAATAAGAAATTTTGGTCGAATAACTAGACACCAAAGAAACTGAGAAGAGAAAAGTTATAAAGATTTCAGATTGGTTGACTTGATCAATGGCTACAATTGACCTGAGTAGTGGTTATAGTCAATCAAAGGTAATTTTAGAGCAGAAAACTTCAATGTTGCAAAAGTTAAAGGAAATTTAGGTTGATCTACTTGAGTAATAGTTATGGTTGACTAATGAAACTGAAGAGTTAAAAGCACAAAAGCTTGAGAAAGTTACAAAGATTTTGAGCTAATCGAACGGTTTAAGTGCTGCAGTCGACCAATACATTAAAGTTAAAGTTTTCTATTTTAGAAATTAATTTTTTTATGAAAAGAAATCAATTTCCAATAGCTAGTTTGTTGTTTTTGTCTATAAAAGTGTTGTAGAACTTTTTTTTGTAAACAATGGGTGCAAAAGTGGAAAAAGTATAGAAAAAAGTGGAAAGATACGAGAAGCTTTGTATTAAGCCTAATGATATATTAAAGAAAAAAGCAAGAGAAAAAGAGATCAAGAGTAAGAGCTCTAACAAAGAAAAGCTGAAATTGTGAAAGAGTAAAAGTATTCTAATTAAGATTATGAAAGAGCAACATAACTTAGTGAGTAACGATAGGGCATAAGTCTCTAAGTTGTGAAGAATTATTGATTCTTGTGAAATTTTCGTGGAAGTTTTGTTATAGTTTAGGTTAAGGTGACTTAGTATAAAAGGTTATCTTCCCTATGCAAAAGAAGAAATAGTTAGTAAAATTGAACTCTTAAGGTATAAACCTTAAAGAGTGAACATAGACTCCTAATTTAAATTAGACTATTATAAATTAATGCCACACTCTCTCTTCCCTTATCTCATTTACTTTTAATTATTTACATTGCTTGCTTTGGTATCATTATTGGTTATCTTGATTATTAATGTTTGGAGTTAGGATTAAAAGTGAGTTGAACAATCAAACTGAATAAATCCAATTCTCCGCCCTCCTAGGTTGCTCTAAGGACCAACAAGTGGTATCAAAACTCAGTCTTTGTTTCACAAGTCTAACCCTTTAAAGTTGATCAATAACATCTCTTATATCCATGTGTCATGTTAAAGGTAGAAACATCGTTAGACCCCCTATCTTTGATAGTTCTAATTACAACAACTAGAGAGATAAAATGGTCATGTATATTCAATCTCATGATTATGAACTTTGGAAAATAGTTACAAGTTGTCTCAAAAAGGCCGACAAACAAGTATTAGTAGGAAAGAGAGTAAGTTCATTATAAAGGCCAAAATGTTCAAAGCCCTTAACTCTAAAGTTGCTTACATATGTTATTGTGGTTTAAGTTAAAAAATACAATGAATTATCTTAATGTAAGATGGCAAAGGTGATTTGGGGTAAGTTTAAAGTCATTAACGAGGGTACTACATAAGTAAAGGACACAAAGATACATGTTGAAGTTATTACTTATGATTATTATTATTATTATTAACTTGTGTTAAACTTATAGTTTAATTAGCTTTAATACTATTGTTAAAGCTAGAGTTCAATTAGCTTTGATATTTGTAATTTTATTAATATGATAAATGTCACACAATAATTGAGAAGTACACATAAATAACATAGATATAAAGTCATGCTCACCATTCATACAATAATATAAATATTATGTCCTGCTCACCAATCACACAATAAACCAAGATACTCAAATTATGATATATTAGATAATAATACTATTTATTCTTAATCTAATACAAAAATCATAACAAATAAGACTTAATTATCTAAATTCTACTTAGACACTAATTTTGAGTTAACTTGGCATTCATTGCTATAAAGGATAAGGTAAACTCTGACTGTGACACCTCTAATAAGTCTTTGATTGATGAATTGTATGACACTCTATGTTTCATAGATAGGAAACCCAAAGGCATGACTATTAAGAACAAAGTTTTCATGCTGAAAATGTCTTTATAAAGCATAAAATTCAATTCTTGAAAGTGAAAATGCTTTACTAAAAAATGAGAATGATTCTCTAATAGACGTGGTCAAATCACTCACTAAAAAGAATAGTGAATTAAATAATGTCTACATTAAGGATACATTAAGGAAAGATTTGTGAAACTCTTAGATGATAACATTCATTGTAAGAAAGAAATTTCAAAGCTTTAAGAGTTTCTTTCTAAGTTTGTTAAAAGTAAAGACAAATTAAATATGTTACTTGACTCTAAAAAACCTTAAGGCAAGAAGAGTGGTTTAAGCTATGCATCTTATACATATTAATTGAAAGCTTCTCAGGGCAAGAAAACTTATGTTCTCACACATGCATAAGCATCTAATAGCACATCACATAATAATACTCATGCATCACATTGTGGTAAAAAAAACATAACACAAGTATACATATATATACACGAGATACACACAAGAGCCTAGAGTATCTTATAAGCATGTATATTCTCATGATAGATGGCATGACTATGATAAATATGATTCTTATCCAACTAGAGATCATTTTAGATGTTATTTTTATGCTAACTATGGTCACATGCAATATTTGTGAAATTTGAGGTGAAACCTAAATGGTTATCTTCATATAGGTGTTAGAGGCAACAAAGTTAACATTTAAGGACTCTAGAAAATTTGGGTACCTAAATCTAAATGAATTGTCTATAGGTATGTTTTAAAAGCAATATGAAGAAAAAATAAAGGTATCTAGATAATGGTTGCTCTAGACATATGACAAGAAATCTTGAAAGCTTCATTTCCCCAAAAAAGGTTAATGGTGAAATGGTAATGTTTGGAGACAATGTCAAAGGTAAGATTATTGGCATTTGTAAGATAGGTAAGGGTAAGTCCTTACTAAATGACCATGTCTCACTTGTCAAGGGATTTAAGTTCAATTTATTGAATATTAGTCAATTATCTGATAATGGCTATAAGGTGTCATTTGAACAAAATGTCTAACGCGTTACTTATTCCAAAACAAATGATCTTTTATTTATTACTAAGATGTCAGTCAATGTGTATATTATTGATTTACACATTTGGCCAACCAAGATGTCAAGTGCTTTGCCTTTGTTAGTGAAGAATCATGGATATGGCATCGAAGATTAAATTATACAAGCATGAAACAACTATTTAAAATCAACCAACATAATCTTGTAGAAGGACTTCTAAAGGGAAAATTTGAGAAAAACAAGGTGTGTGATGCATGCCAAATGGGTAAACAAAGCAAAAGCTCTTTTAAGAGAAAAAAAGTAGTATCTATTTCTAGATACTTGTAACTATTACATATAAACTTGTTTGGTCCTACTCAAACTTCATCTTTTTGTGTTAAGTCATATGCATATGTCTTTATAGATGATTATAGCATATTTGCATGGGTTGTTTTCTTAGTTCATAAGGATGAATGCCTAAAGGCCTTTCAGGCATTTTGTAAGCAAGTCTAAAATGAAAAGGGATATTATGTCACTTCAATTAAAGTGATCGTGGTTGTAAGTTTGCGAATGAAAGCTTTAAGAATTTTTCCATTCTCAAGGCATCTTTCATAACATAATAAAATATGGTTACAATCATATTAAATGAGTATAATCTTCCTCAATAATTTTGGGTATAAGTAGTCCATACTATTTATGTATCCAATAGAGTTTTCATTCATCCAAATCTTACTAAGACCCTTTATAAGTTATGGAATGGTAGAAAGCCTAAAATAAACTTCATGTAAGTCTTTGGTTTCAAGTGTTATATTATAAACATGAAAGACAACCCAGGCAAGTTTGATTCTAAGACAAATGAAAATAACTTCTTCAGATATTCTTTTAGTAACAAGATATATAGGGTGTTCAACAAGAAGTCTCTTATTGTCAAAGAGACCATACATGTTACATTTGATAAAACAAACTCTTTCTTTCTTAGAAATGAATAGTTAGATGACTTTATAGGAACAGGCAAAAGTTTGGAGAAGGCAAATAAGTCATTGAGGAAATAGTATTTGAATGATGTTCAAATAGAGCAAAGTGAACTTGAAGCAAAGGATTCTAATCCTCTAAAAGATGATGATCTTAATAGTGTTTTTTAACAAGTTCTAAAAGAATGGAAGAATGTTGGAAAGACATTTTAGGGTCAAATTATTTATAACCTTGTTGATCTTTTAAGGACTTTGTCTATATCTAGGAATATGAGCACTAAGCACTTGTTCATAAGTAGAACCACCATATTTAGATAAGGCATTAGTTAACCAACCTTAGGTGTATGTAATGGAGGATGAGTTCAACTAATTTGAGAAAAACAAGGTCTAGACTTTGGCACCAAGACCTAGTGATCATCTTATTATTGGAACCAAGTGGGTCTTTAGAAAAAAAGCTTCATAAAAGTGGCCAAATTGTGAGAAACAAGGTAAGGTTAGTTACCAAAGGTTACAATTAAGAAGATGGCATCAATTATGATAAGGCCTTCACCCCTTTTGATAGGCTAAAAGTCATTAGATTATTACTTGCATTTGTATTGCATAAGAATTCCAAGTCAAACCAAATGGATATGAAGAGTACATTCTTCAATGGTTACATTATAGAGGATGTTTATGTTGATCAACCTCTTATGTTTAAAAGTAAAGAATTTGTAGATCATGTTTATAGGCTTTCAAATGTTTTGTATAGGTTAAAGTAAACACCAAGAGCTTAGTATGAAAGGTTAAGTTCTTTCTTAGTTGATAAGAGCTACACTAAAGGTAAAATTGGTATTACTTTTTTTACAAAATTAAAAAGTAAGGATTTATTAATTATTCAAATTTATATTGATGACATCATATTTGGTGATATTAATAAGTTATTGTGCAAGGAGTTTGTTAGTGATATGGAAATAAAGTTTGAAATGAGTATGATGGGAGAATTGAATTTCTTCCTTGGACCATAAATCAAGCAAAAAAAAGATGGAATCTTCATCAACCAAACCAACTATGTCCAAAGAAGTTGGACAATGATATAAACATTAATGTTATGGATGAAAAGCTATATAGAGGTATGATCAGTAGTTTTCTCTATTTTATTCCTAATAGACTAGACTAGATATTTGTTGTTTGTTTGTGTGCAAGATTTCAATTTAGCATAAGGAAGTCACACCTAATTGATCTTAGAAGAGTGCTTAGGTATGTGAGAGGAACTATGAATTTATGACTTTGGTATTCCAAGGTATTGACCTTTGACTTAGATTTTGTAGGAGATAGAATTGAAAGGAAGAGTACCATAGATACATGTCATTTCCTTGGTCAAGTTTTAATCTTATGGTGCTGTAAAAAGCAAAGTTCAATTGCTTTCTTTACATCTGAAGTAAAGTACATCGCAGTAAAAGCTTGATGCACTTAATTGCATTAGATGAAACAAAACTTAAAGGACTTTCAATTTCATTACTCTCATGTGTCTATCCAGTGTAATAACATAAATGCAATCAATATGAGTAAGAACCCTATACACCATGTATAGAGCAAACATATTGACTTGAGACACCATTTCATTAGAGATAATGTGTTCAAAGGAGAAGTGTCCCTAAAGTTTGCGAACATCAAAGATCAATTGGCTAATATCTTTACCATGCCCTTGAGTGAGGATAGGTTCATGACCATTAAAGAGAGATTGGGTATCATTAAGTTGGATTGATCTCTTGATTGTATGATTGTTATGATTTGATATGTTTTTCTATGTTTTATGGCATGATTATATGATTTTATATGTTTATTATTTATATTGCATGATGGCTTGGACATGTTATGCTAAAAATGTAAAAATTAGTTGTTTTGTTCAAGTGGAATTAGTTGGTTGGACTAGAAGTACAAGTCAATCGATGTTGATTTTTAAACTGCCTTTGCAATTTTTCTGGATTAAAAAATCTCTCTTTCTTGAAATCCACTTTCCTTTTTCAAATCCAAACCCTAAAACCAAAAACTCTTTTAAATCCAACCTTTAGAAGGATCAATCTCTTAAACCCACAAATAATGGCACCAAAATTGACATCTATATCAAGAAAGGAGAAGCAAGATGCAAAGAAATTGACTTTAACCTTCACAAGGACACATAATACCACCTTTATTCCTCCTCCCTCTACCATGCTGTCAATTACCTCTACTCCAAGGCAAAAAGTCACCATAATGTATACACCATCACCAATGCTATATGATTCATCGTCTTCCTTTGGTTTTCAAAATTCCAAGGAGTGACCAAAACCAAACCATGACAAAAAGGTTTACGTGGTTAGAAGGAGAATGAATGAAAAATCTAAGAGTACAAACTTAATACCATCCTCATCAGAGACATCTTTCATACCTCCACCATCTCCAACACCACCACCTATGGTACCATTATCTAACTTATCACCATAAATAGCTATCACACAAGGTCAATCATCCTCTGACTTATTTGATGCGTCAAAATTCTATCGTTTCCATTTTAGAACATTTCAAAATAAGGATGATTTTTACAAATACAAGAAAATAGGTGTATATCCTATTAGGCCATTAAACTTAAATTATGTGATTGAGTTTGAATTAAATGGTCTTTTGGATAGTTTTGTTTTCTAAAAGTGGATTAGGTTTATCACTTTTTAGAGGAGAATTTTACTCTAATATTATTAAGTATTGTTTAGCAAATATGGAAATGAATAAGAGTTGTACTATGATCATTTTATACGTATATGGAAGAAAAGTGAAGATCACTCCTAAAGTGATTGTCAACTACTTAAATTTGTTGTTAGGTGGTGGTTGTGTTATATGAAATGATTCATGGAATATAGGTAAGTTTAATGCTAAGGAGCAAATGAATATAATGTTTAAAGGACTGTTGAGCTAAGTTTGGAAAGTGACACCATCAAGAATCCCATTAAGGCATCTTTCTTGCCACTTAAGTCAAGGATCATACAGAGAATTGTAGCTTGTAACATCAATCTTAGAAGTGGTCACTATGACTATATGACCTTTCTTGACATATGCCTTGACCTATCTGTTAAAGAATGAGAAATTTAACTTGTTAAAGCATATGATGCAGGTGATTAAGAAAGCTCAAAAGGAGCCAATCTAAAAGTTTCCTTACAATATACATCTGAGTTATTTTCTTATAAAACTTGGTGTACCAATTGTTAGAGAGGCCCTTTCTTATATCAACTTGGATTAATTCATCAGTTCTATTACACTTAAGTAGATGCATTTGGTCAAAAACATTGAAAAATGGTCTACACCTTTAAGGGAATCATGATTAAGCCAAGAGTCATCAAGTATAGTCCTTACACCAACAAGTTCTTTAGCTCCTTTCTAAGTCTTCTCCAATGGTGATATGACTTCATTGACCTAGAAAGTTGATGAACTCAAGGAGAATGTAAATGGGCTTAGGGATTATGTGGCTGAGATTGAGGTGGAATTACAAGATTTCATGAAAGAGTCACGAGACAATTTTGCCTTCATACATTGACCACTGAAGAAGGAAGGTTCATCTAAAGGGAGCTCTAAGGAGCAAAAGCAATAAAGAACTTGAGGATGTTGAAGCTTGCTTTTGATGATGCTAAAAGGGGAGAGATGAATGATTGATAAGACTTTGATCCATTGCTCACCTTGCCTTTAATTCAACTAAATCTTTGATTTGATTTGATTTGATTGAACCTTTTCACCTCCCTTAAACCTTTAAACATTTTTTAAGTTTTGGATGATTGTACCTTAATCTTTTACTTTGATACTTATGCTTAATGTTTGCTTTGTTATTTATGATTCCTTAATGGTTGCTTGAATACTATGTTTTGCCTTTGCTTGATTGATTATTGATGTTGAATCTTGTTTGGTCCATTACTTGCTTGATCCATTGATGTCTTATTGCTTTGATTACATTAGCAAGGGAGAGAGTATACATTCAAGAAGAATTATTGCAATTTTTTTTGCTCATCTTATTACATATCAATCAATCATGGTTGTGATCATAAAAGAAAGGGAGATTGTTAAGACTAAAAGTGAGATTGTTGTAATCAATAGGGAGATTACTAAGTTTAGTGGGATCATGTGTAATATTCCATCACATTATGTTTTGATGTGTCCCCCAAATATTATTTCTATTTAGATAGTCATTATTTTGATTTATATTTACAATGGAAAGATCTTTGAATTTCAAATTTGACTTAAGCTAATAATAGTACAAGGATCTTGTTTTCTACCAAATCTTTAATTATATAAATGTATTAAATGAGATCTTAAGTAATCTTAGAGAAAGATAAAACAAATCATGAAGATTCAAAGTTAGCATAAATTTGGGATTAATTGACCTATATTATCAACCAATTAATTAGCATACAAGAGAAAAGAAGTAGAAAAGAAACAAAAATTTTAGGTTGGTTGACTAGACACCAAAGAAATAAAGAAGAGAAAAGTTACATAAATTTCAAACTAGTCGATCTAACCAAGGGTTGCAATTAACAAAAAGTAATTAAAGGGTTGAAAACTTCAGCTTTGCAAAAGAGGATTGGTTAAAAAAATTTCAAATAATGAATATGGCTTCACAAGAATCATTGTGAAAACAATTAAGTCATACATGATATGGTAAAAATGCCTCCATATTAAACAAATAATTGAAATACGCAATACTAAAAGTGATAAATATTAATAAACTAGTATAATTCCAAATTAATAGCACTAAGGATGCAACAAATGTAACATATGTAAATATTATTATAGTCTTTCAAGCTAATAAATATTTCAATTGTTATCCAACACCACTTTACCATTACATTTAACCAATAAGTTAATACACATAAAACATCAACTTATTAATAAGAAATAAAATTTAAACCACACAAAATTAAGAAAAAAAAAGAAAGAATATAATTCAACACAAAACTTCAAATGAAGAAATCAAGGTACTCTATGACCATAATGCAAATTTCTTATCTGTGAATTAGTATAATCTTATTGGGCATTTGGTCAAACACTTTTATAATCCAGCATAGAAATTAGATTGGGTAAATTTTATTCCTACTATTTGGTGAAGTAAATTCTTAATTGTATTCCTATTGATAGATGAAGTGAAATCTCAATCTCATTCTCAATCCCATTAGGAATGGAATTCTCCTACACATTATGGCTCTCTTTTTATTAGGTAATCCCATCCATATTTAATATCTACCTTCTCTATTTTTACATAACATATATACATATATATGATACCATAGACACACACACACTTCTTATTTTTCAAAACATGAAAGTAGTTTTAAATATAATTGAATTTTTATAATAAGTAATGTATCTATATATGACTTATAACATATTAAAAATTGAATAAAAAATAATATTATAATAATAAATAAAGTAAGATAATCTTTTTTATTTAAAGAAAGGAATGTGATAACATACATGTTAATAATAATAATAATACTAATAATAATAATAATAATAGGTAATTTTAGCAACACTATAATGACAAACTAATTTAAGAGATTATAAATTGTTTAAAATATCTATTATATAGTAATTATAATTATTAACAAAAATTTTTAGGTTAATATTTTTATTTTAAATTTAATATTTATAGTTATTATAATGTGGTATATATTATTATTATTACTATTTTAATTAATTGTTATAAATTCTTTATATAAGTAATTCATTATTATATTTTCTACTTATACTTTAATTTTTATTATAATTATAATATTTTTTATGAAAAAATTGTGTGAGAGTTAATGATACTTAAAAACGTCAAGAAAAAATATGAACAAAAAAAATAACCAAAGTGAGCTAAGATAGAGAAACAACTCAAATTCTATTACAATTTAAAGGCCTACTATCTATATAAAATCCACAGACCTAAACAACTCCTAATCTTGACTAACAACTAACATTTATGGACTAATTATGTTAAAGGGTGCATTCCACCCCAAATCCCCCTTAATGTTGAATTGTTGTGGAGGTGATGAGATTTAATCTTGTAACCCTTACCTAAGACCAAATACCATACCATTTTATTTATTTGTTTGAATAAGACAATTCAAATTGGATTCATTGGTGTACGATACTACTCAGCAATGCACGAGATAGTGTATTAATATGGGTGTTTGAACACCAATCCATCACTTAGAGACAATAGATTGAGAGCACTCGTCACTAAATAGACTTATCTCCACATTTGCACTTGTACCCTCATAACCTATACAATAATGTAAGTCACACTTCATCAACTAGGAACTCTATGCTACATCTTGTCATTTGATTTTAAAATGCATTTTATAGGTCAATCTCATAATCACAAATAATTTTGATAAAAATATATAAGCAAACTATAATTGGATATAAAGGAAATAACTAAATAAAAGAATATGAAATTAGAAATGTGTAAGTGCATTTTCTTTACAGATAATTTTTCCCTCATAGAGAAATTGTCATAATGCAGTAAGTTATGACAATTATCCTTGCAAGATATGATAGATCTTCTCATTGGTGTGCACCCAATAAATGAGGCAACAAAAACAACATAAACTTGATAAACCAAACAAAGTTTTGTAAGCAAGGTAAAAGAAAAGGGAGAGAACGCTTACGTGTATCTAGAGGGGAAGGAACGAACTCATTTATACTAGTTTAAGTTTAAAGTGTCATAAATAGGAATAAAGAGGAAGTACAAAACTGTTATAACAAATAATGGAGTAAATGTTGAAATGACTAATTCTTAATAACTATAAATGCTCAATTTAATAGTTATAAAATAACTAGTTTGACTAATGATGACCTAATAAGTCCAAAACACAGACTCAAAGTAAACTAGCCAAGGCTAGTCCATTATATGGGATCACATTAGGACAAAGCCTTACTTAGGTCATTTCTTTTACAAAATATAAAACAAATAGTCTTATATATAGGTGAAACAAGACTTTTATTTTTAATATAAGATACAAGTCCTTTAAAATATCCTTGTTTCCAACATTTCCTCACATATTTTAAATGGTTGAGTTTTGTTGGGCTTTAGTGAAAATATAACACATCATCTTTAGCACCTTTTGGGCTATGAACAAAAGACTAAGACATATGAACTTTGATAATAAAAAATATGGTGAAATAAGAATTTATATAAACTAAAACTTCTTAATGAATATCAATGAAATTTTGTAACTCTTCTTGACTAATTTGACCTTAACATATACATCACTATTACTCACTTTATCGTGTAAATTTTTAATCAAATCAAGTTGTTTCATTTTCATAATATAAGGATCACTTATATGTCCTAATTTAACATATTATAAATTATAAGAATAAACAATCTAAGTAAAAGAAGTAAATGCATTTCCATTATTGATAACATTAAGTATATTCATAAAGTCCTTAGTTGTAGTAGTCCTTTCCCATAAATACATCATTTTTTATCATGACAACTTTGTCAAATTCAAAAGAGACCTTTACTCCAACCTTTCCTAGTAAGGACATAAAAACTAGATTAATGAAAATCTCTTAGACATAAAGTACATCATTCAAGGACAACACCTTTTATAATGTAAGCTTGATAAGGACTTTGCCCTTACCTAAAGTAGGTGTCGTTCTTAAATCTCCAATGAAGAAATTTTCTTCTTCATCCCATAATGGTGTGTAAGAGATAAATGTTCTTCTATCCCCACAACTACGCCTCATAACACTAGAATTTATTGGCCATTTTTTTGATTTGATAGCAATGTTAACTTAGGAAATGACAGCAACAATAACATTTACTTCCACTAAATTGGCATTTAGTTTGACAAGTATGTCACTTCCTTTCTCAAGCTTGCACTAAGAGGCATGATGCCCTAGTTTTCCACACATATAGAAATGCCCTTCTTTTTGAAGGTTTTATTACTAGTCTTAGGTTATCATACCTTTAGGACTTATTATCATACATCTTCTTGCTATGATAATGGCAATGATTGTAATAGCTTTTAACTCCTTTCTTATGTTTCACCATATTTAACTTTGTCTTCTTCTTTGCCTTTGCTTCCCTTATTTAGATTATATTCTTGTCCTTAATTAGTATACACTCCAATTAAGGTTGATATTATTGCCCTTAATAACGTAATAATGTAAAAAAATAGTTCTTCAAGTCATATTATGATTAAGTTTTTAATTAAAATATTTTCTAGAAGTATTCTAATATAACTAAGTGAAAAATTTTAACACATAAACCCTAGGCAACTTAACATGCTCTCAATCCTATCAGATCTAACATTAGCACTTTAGATTGATGAGTTAATATAGCTTAGAAGTAAAAAGAAAGAATTCAATTTGATGAACCAAGCTCAAATTATGACAACATAAGGGTGGGCCACTCATACGAGTAATTAGTGACATGTATTGTGCCCATTTTAGTCACCATGATTTTACTTAATCCCACCATTGTATTCAAGCAATACAAACCTCGTGTTTTGATTAAGTCTAGATCCATCATACCATTGTTGTGCCCTTACATTCATTGACCATCATTACCACTTAAAGGATTATTTTGTGTCCATTTGTCATTTCAGTCCATTGAGAATGCGTGTTGATGTGCTACCATTAAAAAGGGTCTAAGAAAAAAAAAAAAAAGGAACTCTTACATGGGATAAGGTTTAGAAAGTTAGCTTCTCAATGCCCTAAAATTTACTTCTCATGATAATTGGGCAACCCTACAATCTACACTTTTTGCACCGATATAGCCACTACTAAAAGCCACCCTAATTTAGTGGTCCTAACCTCAATCAAGAGGCTAAAAAGAGTGTTAATTGTAATTTGACGTAAGTTAAATTAACTTATACATTTTAAGTAGTTGGTCAAATTATTTGTTTTTTTATTCAAATATGACTTTTATTTTTTTTCTTTAATTTTTAGTAACTTCTTAAATTTCAAAAATTATTTAAAAGACTCAAAATTTTAGAAATGATATAATTCATTTAAGCAATTACTCAAATTAGGCATTTTCTTAAAATTCAAATATAGCCTTTTTTATTTATTCTTGAATTTTGAGTAACTTGTTACTTAAATTAAGAAAATTACATGTTAAGACCATAAATTTGAATAACATTAAGATCTATTTAAGAATTTATTCAAATTGGATGCTTTTAATTCAAATTTGACCTTTTTTTTTATGAATTTTGAGTAACTTATTACGTAGATTACATAAAATATATAAAAAATATTCTAAATTTGAATAGCATCAAGATTCACCTAAATAGTTACTTAAATTAGACAATTTTTTTATTTAAATCTAACCTATTTTACTCTTTCTTAATATTTGAAGAACTTAGTACTTAAATTGTATAAATTACATAAAAAGAAACTATATTTAAATAACGTTAGGATTTATTTAAGTAGTTACTTCATAAGAAGTGTAGTTATGCTAGAAGGGTAAATTTAATTTCTAAAAAAAGTCATAAGTTTGCCTACTTGCATTAAAATAAGAGCAAGATTTTCTTTTTTAAATTTTACATACATATCCATTAGCCTTACTTTTTAAAGAGTATATATATACTATACTCATGCTATTTAAAAGTAAAATTAATAAGCGCCTATAATTAGAGTGGTAACTAGATGCAAACAATAGGAATAATAAGATGTTCTCTGAGAACCCAAGATAATGATAACTATTTGAAATAAAAATTTGATAAATGTGTGCTACTAGAAACTTGACACCTTAATCATATACGATACTAATGATTAGTTGCAATAATGCACACGACCACAATAAATCACTATTCTAAATAACTAAATGGATAAGTATTAGTCAAAATTCTATACTTTACATAGGCACTTGTGATAGATAAATATTGTGCATTAAACTACAAACAAAGAAAAAAAAAGGTACAACTATCTTATAGGGAGGCATGCTAGCAAACGTATCCAACAAGCCATCTCATTATAAAAACAGTTAGCACTAATCACAAAATCTAATGATAAAATACTTGTGTTAAAGTTAGAG
Source organism: Bruguiera gymnorhiza (assembly GCA_020883675.1). Lineage (NCBI taxonomy): Eukaryota > Viridiplantae > Streptophyta > Magnoliopsida > Malpighiales > Rhizophoraceae > Bruguiera > Bruguiera gymnorhiza. The sequence goes on along the minus strand of JAIRCJ010000061.1, from coordinate 1,635,744 downwards.
TTTAATTAGCTCTAATAACTATTAGTAAAGTTAAAGTTCAATTAGTTATGATATTACTATTAAATAATTATATAAATATTCATAATTTTATTAATTTGATAAAATGTCACACAATAATTAAGAAGCACACACAAATAACATAAATATGAAGTCATGCTCACGAGTTATACAATAATATAAATATTATGTCTTAGTCACCAATCACATAATAAACCAAGAAACTCAAATTCCTATATACTAAACAATAATACTATTTATTCCTAATCTAATACAAAAATCATAATAAATAAGACTTAATTATCTAAATTCTACTTAAACACTATTTTATAATTTGTAACGAATCTGAATTAATTTCAACATCCTCTATTAATTCTAAGTCAATCTCATAGTTATTCATAACATTTGCTTCAACTTGATAAAACCTTCAAAGTTTAATGAATAAATTTTCAAATTATCATCAACAAGACCATCAGGAGTTTTGTTGACAATTTTCCTTAACTAACCTTGGTTAATATTTACTTAACTTTCAAATCTTCAAGGAACTTATGGTATATGACATTGAATAGTAAAGTCTAGAACTTCATTCTCTATGACACTTTATAAAATATGGTATTTAAAGACTACTATTATATAAATACTCTACCTTTTTATTTTCCATCTCACAAAGAAAATTGAAAAGAGGTACTTTTAACTCTCAACTCAATAATTCCTTTTATTTTCGACTTATAAGTTTCACTAACTTAATACCTTTTATATCAAAGTCTTATATCTGAACTACTTATATCAATTGATCTATTTATAGTTTTAGACCTTAATTCAATTCTTGAATTCCTTTTCAAGTCTAAATATTTCTTGTTTTCTTAATAGTTGCACTATTGACTCTTGTAAATTAGATCATTATGCTCCTTATTTTTATTCGTTTTCTTCTTTTTCTTTTTCCTCATACTCATGACTATCATATCAATATATCTCATTGTCCCTTTTCTTTCACACATAACTTTATTCCTTAGGGCACGTGGTAACTAGAAACAAGCAAATCAACATTTGGCTAATTTAGATCGAGCTTTCAATGATTAAAAGGGCAATATACAATCGTGCATGTAAGTTCCAGTGATCCAACGACGATGAGCAATGACTCTAACGAGAATTATATGATTCTTCTCCTCTCAGTAAAATATTCACTTTGATACAATTACTAAATCAATTACTGACTTCGAAAAATTCTCTGATCAAATTGCTAAATCAATTACTAAATAATGGCAACTTTCCCCTTTTCTTTGGTTCACAAATCAAACCTACTCTTATATGATCTTACATGATTCTCAGATCAAGTATTGTCTCTTATATGATTTTTAAATCATGTGATTAGTTCTAATGGTGACTCCTGAATTAAACTGACTCTAATACCATTATTAAAGTACAATAACTTTGATACTACTGTTACAATTAAAGGTCAATTAGCTCTAATACCACTGTTATAATTAGAAGTTAATTTGCTCTGATTTTACTATTAAATAATTATAAAAACACTCGTAATTTTATTAATATGATAAAACGTCATACAATAATTGAGAAATACACAGAAATAACATAAATATGAAGTCATATTCACCAATTACACAAAACTATAAATATCATTTCTTACTTATTAATTACACAATAAATTGATATACTTAAGTTCTTATATACTAGACAATAATACCATTTATTCTTAAGTTAATATGGAAATTATAACAAATAAAATTCAATTATCTAATTTATATTTGAACACTAATTTATAATTTTTTGTGCATATAAATTAACTTCAACAACTTGAACACTTATGCAAGTATAGGATTCAAATACTATACCCTATAAACTTGAAAATAAATGTAGTATGTGGATGATTAGAGGAAAATAGCTCATTTTTTTTTTTTCAAAGCTTGGTGTTGTTGTTAGGTAGTAGAATCTAAAAACCTGATGTTGTTGTTAGAAAGTAGAATCCAAGAACCTAGATGAATGGGCTAGAATGTGACATGGAGAATAGAAAGTGGAGAAGAGATTGATAGTTTTCTTTTGATTATTATTGTTATTATTTTTTAGTACACTTTCTTTGTATTATTACCTAGAAGAACATGCATGCTTATATACAGCTTATGCCTTTATGGCTCATTAAATCCTAATGGATAACCACATTTTAGATCATTGTTATTTGTTCCTATTACCTGCACAAATGAAATGCTTGATAATGATCTTCCAAATTATATTACTAACATAAACTAAATTGAAAAAAAGAATTTTAAGAAAAAGGTTTTAGCAATGAAGTGATAAAAAAGTAGAAGAATTGAAAAAATAGAGGATTGATTAAAGAATCAAATTTATTATCATTTCTATTTTGAAAAATAAAATTGTAAATCATCTTATATCATCATCATACCAGCATAAATAGAAGGGTGAATTCAAACATTTGATATAATGAGAGAAGAGTTTACGAGAAGTGTAAGGCTATGCTTATTATGTAACAAAGGCCCATTAAGTCCTCTCATGAATTGAAAAAAAAAAAAAAAAAAAGAGGAGAAGGTGTTAGGAAATTGGACTTGACTAAAATGCTTTAAAAAGTTAGGGGACTTGAAAAGGAAAAAGGAATTTAAAGGACCCAATTAGAAGAGCTAGAAAGTTTGGAGGACTTCTTAATTCTTTTACACTTACCCCTTTTTCTTTCTAATGATTCATGATGTAAAATATGCAAAAAGTAGTAGTAACTAGTGATGTGTATGTGTGTGCAAAAAGCCACTTTACGCTTGCTTGATATTCTATTGGAAGCTTTTTTCTTTTGTGGTTTGATTAACGTTAATTAAAACTCGGACTCAAAAATTTCTGCCCTAAAAACAACTCTAGTGTCATCGAGTTCAAGAAGACTTCAGTATCATTAAATTAAAGTTTATTAGTATTGGAAGCATGTTTGTAAATTTAGAGCCACTAATTAAACTAAAAGCTCTGTAACTTGATAATTTGAGAATATTCTATGAGAATTATGCAAGCATTTGATTTTTTTTGTTCTATAAAGGCCCAGCATCATGCGCGCATCTAACCAATCATCTTATTTGATTATTGATGTGCTAATGGCAAGTCACTTTAGGGAAAAGAAAATAGATTATTTTGGCATTTTATGTGTATGGCTTACTCTAGTATCCTACAACTTCTGATTGATTATCATAATACTAAACGTTACTCAATTATTGGGGACTGTCATGAAATGATATCATAAAATATGACATGATTCATCATTGGAGGAAATATATAGGCTCAATTATACCAACTCAAATGTCATAGCTACACAATAAAAAAGCTCACTAATGTAAGAAAAAAAGAGACGTAAATTGGACTTTACTAATGTCATAATAAGACAAGTTATAAATGAAATTAAATATTTTTAGAACTCAAATAATTTGTTATTATTAGCCATACTACACCAATGTGATAGAAATTAGTGTATCATACCAAAAATTGAGATTTTATGTTGTATTAATTATTTTTTATATCTTGCGGAAGAGATTTAATTATAATTATAATTAAATAATTTTTTAATATTGATAATACCATAACTACAAAAAGTAAAAATTGGATTGCTTTTTGTAAATTTTTATTCTCAAGTACAAATGAGTGCACGAGAATTAAGTAAAAGAAGGATTTCAGAGGATATCTTCTAAGAAAAATTACAAAAAAAATTCTATTTAATATGAAGATATAATCATCTAGTTGTATTGTGTCCAATAATATAGTAAAAAGAGAATAACTGATCAAACAAAATTTTTATAAAAAAGAACAAATATTTCAGCTAATTAATGCAACTTAAGCCATTCTTTGTAGGCTATCCCATGCTACGTAGTGTGTTTAAAATATTATACTGTTGACAAAACTGAGAAGGGGAAGTCCCGCAATGAGTGTTGGGCATTCAAGAATATCCTTTTTAGTAACATCTATATATATATATATATATAGATATATTCCATTTCGATGGTCTGATATCAATAAAATCCCCAATTCTCTTGCTGTTAATCAAATTATAGCCGTGTCTGTGAGAGAAACTTCTGTACTTTACATATTGCATTTAGACGGAGGTGGCGCAATCCTTGTTTGTGTGCTGACTGGGATGTTGATCGATTCTCTCTGTTTCGGGGAATGCATGTATCCATGTTTCAGGTAACTTTTGTCTCTACAGGCAGCAAGAACTTTGACTTCTGAGTTGCTTCGTGAACGCAAATGGCGGCAGACACGTGAACCAGGGTTTCCCAAGTCGAACACTAAGCACTTGTAAATTCCTGTGATAAGGTAAATTAAATATTGCATACAAATGCTCATTATCATCTCATTAGCTTTCTGACTTTATTATAAGCGCCAATAAATTGACATATTATAATTAGATGGAATACTTATTCCATGTACATTTTCATTAGTATTAAATTGTTAATGTGCAGTTTTTTGCTGTTTATTCATTTCCAAAAAGCCATTTGTTTTAAGATAAATTAACAGGACTGACGGATTTCTTTCTGTCATTAATTTGAAAAGCGAAAAGGCAAGACAATATTGATTAGAATTAAATATTACGCCACTGTATTTTGTGTTACGAGTGACTTGCTGGGGGACTTTGTAAAAAATCTTTATTGACAAATATACAAACGTTACGGAGACATGTGATTAGATAGGTGTGGTTGTACGTGATTCTATAACTGTCCAATCATAAGCTGCAGTTATCATATTTTTTAATGTATAATAAACAATAATTAAAATTAAATAAATAATTTAAATTTGTATTTATTTACATCTATTTAGCGGCCGCATGCTCTAATGCGTACCCCCGCCCAACAATAAACCGAGAGGATATAACTAAGTTGGAGGGTGGGACACGGTGGGTAAGGGCACATTCATCTCAAGTCAATTGCTTTTCGGGTATTAATAAGCTTTAGGTAGAAGTGATGTGACTGCACAAAAAGAGTTACACATATACAAGAATTAGAGGCGAGAATTAAATGTAAATCTATATTATTTAATTTTAACTATTTTTATTTAATAAAAAAATACTTTTACTCATAATATATTAAATTTTAATTATTACTTATAATTAATACGTCATTTAATAAATAATAAATTGATTACAAATAATAGTTAAAATTGAATAATATGAATTTATATTCAGCTTTTGTATTCATGTAATTAGATAGATTGCACATTGCTTGTGCATACATTCATGGATGTGCGGGAATATGTCATATGCTTTCCTCTGATTAGGGATCGGCCTAAGTTTACCATGTGGAGATTTCTTGATGAACCATCCAATTGAAAAAGTATCCGAAAATTAATCCTTCGACAGTCTAGTATTTTATCCAAGATATACGGTTGAAATTTCAAGTTAAGTCACGTGCATAAATACTTGCATTGCTAACTAATGTTCAATGTCAATGTATGCTGTGCATCTTCTTTTGTGTAGAGCATGCAAGCCAGTCTCATGGGTTATCCTCGTGCGACTACAAAAGACACGATTTGATGTATGCCAAAAATGCCTGGAATATATCCACATTGATGTAAAAGAGGAAAGTTGTTACGTTAAATGTTTATCTTAAGACCATAAATTAAATCTTAGGAGGGGTCATAGGATTTATGAAAAATAAAAAAGTAGTTATGTTATATATTTAGCATATTGCTCAACAAATCCCATGATAAACCAAAAAGAATTTTTGAAGTAACGAACAATCTCCAACAACGCTTATCTTTGAAAAGTACGGTCTGTCAATAGCTTATCTTTGTTTTTGCCTATCCTTGAGAGGCAATTGAGAGTTGTTGGGATTCTCCTTGTATGCTCATAGGATGTTTCATATTTCCCAATTAAAAAAAAAAGTAAATATTGATTCATCAAAAAAAAAAAAAAAGAAGGGCAAATAAAAACTAGTTGCACCCGACCTTCACTGTAAGCAATAAACAGAATAAGGACACGTGTTCATTTTTCTTAATGGGACTTTAATTATCCGGAAGGCAAGGAAGATTGCATGGATTCTTTGGCCTTAGTGAATGCGAAATAAGGTCACCAACCAACAAAGGATAAAGAATGTGCCCGCAGATTAAGGTGTCCATATTTCCTTTATCCTTGTGATTGGATCATATTTATGACCAAAGTCAGCCCTAATTAACTAAGCTTGCGGTTTTTTAGTGGTGTATGTATACAAATGTCAACAATTGGTACTCTTTATTTATAGTGTTCAAATAGTGATTGAGGTTATAATAATGTTGAAATAATGGTGGCTAAGCATATATGTCGTAGGAGGTTAGATGGTAGAACTGTTAGTACATAGTCCATTAATTGCGGAAAGTGGAAATATTCGGTCAGAAAATAAAAAGAGCAAATTAAACTTACCATTCAATTGATCTTGAAATCGTGGACTAAATAGAACATCTTGATTTATATTTGATGTCCATCGATAGACAAGGAACTTCCTCGGCCCACGAGTCAAAAGTTTGGCCATTGCATGTGTATATGCCTAACAAATTAATCTGGCCTTGCCAGTGTAAATGTCAACAAGCATCACATGGGGCGGGCGCAGCACCCCGTGGAATCAAGCTGCCCGGCAGCCATAAACTTACCACCCTCAAAACTCCATTTTTGCTCATTTAGCACGACCACGGCCACATTAAGAACGTCTAGGTTATAAGTTTGCTTTTCCATTGATTGGTAGCCTACGTGGGCGCAACATGGTTTTGTTTTTCTTTTTTTCTTTTCCGAATAAAAGCACATGCAGTTTCTGTTTCGTAACTAATGTGGTTTTGCTTAGTTTGAATGTGTATGAAAAGGTCAAACCCCAAAGAATTCCTGTTCATCAATCACATAAATACAGTATGTTCGAGATTTGTTGTTACTATTTGAACTCAATTAATCATGCCAATGTCAACATGCATATGCAATCACGGGTAGAGGGACACAAACTAATTAAGATTTTGCGGATTACCAAGAGTCATGGGAGCATCATGTGTTCTCTAAGCAACTAGATTCCCACAAATAACATAACGACACTGGAAAAGAGGCAGCCGCAGTGGCAGCTTAACGGGTGTGCATGTTTGCTGTGCCACATTAACGGGCGGTGAAGATGGAAGCCCTTTAATTAGTTATTTATAATTATTTTAAAAATTATAGTATCGAAAACTTTTATCTCAAGTAAACACTAACATTGTACGCACATGCATGTAGAACATGTTTGTCCTAACGCAACAATGTTACCTAATTTGTCCTCTAGAGAAACAGTAATTTATCCCTATTGGATAATGTTACTCACATGCACGTTAAGCGCAAAAAAATAAGAGCACGGTAGAAACAGCAAGTGCAAGGCACCCCGTAGTTTCAAGGAAAAACAGAACACGGAAATTGGAAAGTAAAGAAACCTTTCTCAAATTTCGGCTCATCCTTGCTTTTGATTTATTCAATTCAAATCAATTAAATCCATGTCAAAAATCCCTATAAATACCCCCGAATTCCTCCATACTCACCAACTTCCCAGCATATCTCTAGCCTTCTATACATCACATCCAACACAACTAAATGGCAACTTCGATGAGTTCTGTTTTCCTCCTTGATCTTCTCGCCATCTTCTTGATCTCATCTTTGGCAACTGCAACACAATATAATGTGCTAAATTATGGGGCTAAACCTGACGGCACCACTGATTCCACCAAAGCCTTTCTTGCTGCTTGGACGAAAGCCTGTAGCTCTACTAATCCAGCTACCATTTATGTACCGCCAGGCCAATTCTTTCTGCGAAAAGTGGCATTTCAGGGTCCTTGCAGGAACAATGCAATCCTAATCAGTATAGATGCTACTCTTGTAGCTCCATCGGATTATAAGGTTATTGGCAATGCAGGAAACTGGGTTTTCTTTGAACATGTTGATGGGGTTACCATTTCTGGCGGTATTCTTGACGGAAAAGGTGCTGCTTTATGGGCATGCAAGGCTTCTGGCAAGAGTTGTCCTAGTGGTGCCACGGTATACTTGTTAATTAGCTTACTTTACTAAACCTTTGGAGTCAAATTCATGCTTAGGTCGTAATAATTAAGGAGCTAAATAATATTGTGATTGAACTTGTTCTTTTGTTGTTTACATGTGTGCAGTCACTAGGGTTTTCGAATTCAAACAACATAGTGATCAACGGATTAACATCCCTAAACAGCCAGATGTTCCACATCGTCATCAATGGCTGCCACAATGTCAAATTGCAAGGGGTTAAAGTCTCTGCCTCTGGAAATAGCCCCAACACTGACGGTATTCATGTGCAATCGTCAACAAGCGTCACGGTCACGCACTCAAAAATTGGAACAGGCGATGATTGTGTCTCAATTGGTCCCGGAACTACAAACTTGTGGATTGAAGATATTGCGTGCGGTCCTGGGCATGGTATAAGGTAAACAGAATTCGGCCGTGCCAATACTATCTAATAGTAAAGATTACAATAAATAATAACATGTAGATGGCGAGCAATTAATTATGTTTATCTTTCGTCGGTAAATATGCAGCATTGGGAGCTTAGGCAAGGAACTTAAGGAGCCCGGGGTGCAAAACGTGACGGTTAAGACCGTTACATTTACAAACACTCAGAATGGGGTTAGAATCAAGTCGTGGGGGAGACCTAGTAGTGGTTTTGCAAAGAACATACTTTTTCAACATGCGGTCATGAACAATGTCCAAAATCCCATTATTATTAACCAAAATTATTGCCCCGGCAACAAAAACTGCCCTGATCAGGTGAGCACATTAGATATCAAATCATTATTTTACGCTATGATTTTTATATAATCCACCTTTTGTTTTTTTTTTTTTGGAAAATTCAATTAATGTTCAAGCCAAGCACCCAAGTTGATTAACTAAACGCGTGACGTCACGGATGCATTTGACATGATTAATGGGCTAACCTAGCTAACTCACCTAGTCTATAATCCACATTGAACTGTAGGTTTCAGGTGTTAAGATCAGCGATGTGACATTTCAAGATATTCATGGAACATCTGCAACCGAAGTTGCAGTAAAGTTTGATTGTAGCAAGAAGTATCCTTGTACTGGGATTCAATTGGAAGACGTAAAGCTCACTTACAAGAATCAAGCAGCCGGTGCATCTTGCCAGAATGCAGATGGAACAACTTCAGGTTTCGTTCAGCCAAATGGCTGTTTGTAAGTTATTATGAAGGAGCAAGGAGGAGAAGTATACAAATAGTGGGTAATTATATTCATATTTGTTCTAATATTGATACCAAAGTCCTCAAATATTTAGCAAGGCATACAAAAATGAAAGAATAGAAAAAAAAAAAAAAAGGCACAATGTTGGTCTACAATATATACACATATAGAAGAGTGAAGTTTACTGCTTGAGTCGACCTGTGGTTTTCTGGCACATTGGAGTTGCCCAGAGCCCAGCCTCCCTTTTCTACGACCAATTCTTTTATGTATCATGCAGCATATATATTGATTATTCTAAGACAATACTTTGGTACTGGTTTGTTTGATGATGGATTCTTACAAGTACCATAACCAATCATATCAGCTTGCACTGCCACACACAACCCCAATAAATTTAAAGCCATGGATTTTCGAAGGGGAGTCAAGTTTACTTAATAACATATGTGAGTAGGAGAAAAAAATTAAATAAAATTTGATAAAACAAAAGGTGAAATCCAATTTTATGAGATATAAAACTAGCTATTTGCTATATATATATATATCATAGCAAACAGAAATTAGACAAATAAGAAGAAATAAATTGACAATATTCCTATTCTATCATGAAGTCAATGAATCCAATTGAAGTTTTAGAAAATAAAAATATTAAATCACTTGCGTCTGGATACACATACATATATACATGAATCTTGTGATCTTGACATTAATTCTCAACAGGATTATGGAAATAAAAGAAATCAAGATTGGTTGAGAGGAGAGAAGGAATCAAAATTTCAAGAAAAAGTACCAATTTTTTTATTTTCATTAAAAAAGAGAGAGAGAGAGAGAGAGAGAAAGATGGATATCATTCAAATAAGGAAATTTAAACAAAACACCATGTCTAATTATGCTAAAAGTCAACAATTTTTCTAAGTATTTCCCACATCTATTTTCTGTTAAACGGATTAAATTAGACAAACTTAAGTTGGGTCACTTTAAATTAGACTATTCGTGTGTCACGTCACATTTGAGCCACTCAGATTCAAGTGGTTTCATATTACTTGCAGATCGATATGCTAAATTTTAAGAAATTAATTTTTATATTTTTTATATTATCATATATTAGAAAAAATTAATAATATTATTATTTCTATACATTATATATATTTATATCAATTACAACATGTGTATAAAGATATGTATGTTTGTGTATATATATATATATATATATATATATATATATATATGGATAAAATTTTAATAATATAAGTATAAAAAGATAAAATAGATAATTATATAAAATAAATAATCTCATGTTAATGTAGAATAATTAAATATATATTAAATCAATAATTATATAAATTAAATTTAATATATGTTTATATTATATATAAAAAGAAAGTAATGCATGTGTAATGTGTATTGTTTTTGTGTATATATAAATAAAATAATAAGAATAAATATTAAAAAAATATTATAATTATTTTTTCCTTAAAAAATATGTTCAATTTCAAAAAAAAAAAATGATGTTTTTTTGGGTCAATCCATCAAGTTTGAGTCATATTGGTTCAAGTTATTAGCACATCACACTGTGTCACACTGTGTTTGAGTTAATTTAGGTCAAGTGTTTTTTTTTCTTTTTTTTTTTTTTGAATAAGTTTAGATAGATTTGTTGAGTGAGGTCAAGTTTTGGTACCTTTGAACTACATACTATTGACCAATCCAATTCAACTTTGACATGTCATCAAATAACGCCACATCGCCATCTCATTAGATTACTCTCTTGCTAAAACCCAAAAGTGTAACTAACATTAATGAATTATCCAGCAATAAACTTCTTACTCTAGTAAATTTCGCAGAATGTACGAATGGATTTAAAGTTGCCACATCGTGGACTAATTAAGTAAACTTCCTCGACATGGATTTTGGATTACTGTATGCAAGGATTTGTTGTGGGCTCCATATTAACAGAACATCAAAATAAATGTTGAAACCCATTTATCCAAGATGCAAATAATAGAAGAAAAAGAATTTTTAGCATTAAAAGCAATAGGCGGGGCAGTTTACAATGGTTGATTGTTGATTAAGGGTTTGGGTATCTGCTTATAACTGATTATGTGATCTAACTTAACCCAATAAATATAATATAGGTTGAAAATTGAAGAGGTAATAAGTTATAGAAAGGGAGCAGTTAAAAGTCTACTAACTACAACTCTATGAATGACCCTCTTCTTACATTCTTTATTAACTAATGCAAGAGAAATAAAAAAAGAGAGGAATTTCAAATATTTAATAGTTGTTCTTATAGTTAAGGTACTTGGACTATGGAAGATGAGTGATTTTCATTGTGATCTCACTCTAGTCATGCATTTGTGCATTATATTGAAAAGCTAGTGATTTAACTCTAAGATATTAGATTGAAGATGACTTGTAGTTAAAATATTTTATATTTATAATTATTTTTGTATATAAATTTTGTCCTTTAATTTCAGTCATTGGTATCAGTATGAGTTGTTTTCTAGTTTGATTGCATGTCTTTTTTGAAAAAAAAAAAAAATCACATGAATTTGGGTTTATTTTTGCAATAAACAAGACTTTCAATTCATTAATGGCAAATCTATGTAAAAAGGGTATTAAGGTCTAATTTTCTACATAATTATAGCCCATAAGGAGGGAAGTAAGCTTCCAACACCATATTGTATGCTTCACTAAACACTTAAGTGAAAGTGTTAAAAAAATGTGTGAAGTAAGAATTGATTGATATCAATTTAGATCTCTATTCAAGTAGTAAATATGAACTGCTATTTGATCTTTTCCAAAGTTATAAGCACATAGAAATTATGATACACAATGATTGCCTTAAGTCATTTTATGACATTCAATGTCATATGAACTTAAAGACAAACAATTAAAAGTTGCTCAATCTTCTTATATGTGACTTAATTGATTATGCAAATGCTTAATACTTTTATATGATTCAAGTGATTAGTCTTTTGATATAAGTAATTTGGAAAAGAATTAAAAAAGGAAAAATTAGTTGATATGAGAAGTGAACATGTCAATGAATAAAAGGACAAGATTGATTGTTGAGGTTATGAAAAAAAGGGTCAAATGCTCTTAAATGCTTAGAGTGCATGTAAATGACCTATTGTCTACTTTTTATGCTTAAGATTCTCAATTGGTATTACTTATTAAATCTTATTTTAAGTGGATAATAGATTTTGAGTAATGAACTATATAGTATAAGAACTTAGAGTATAAATGAATGCTTTAGGGTATAATAGATATATAGAAAATTGTTTGAATATCAAAGGGTACTATCACTTGCAAATGAGATTGCTTAGTGGCTAAATCTTATTTTTACATGAGATTTCTTACATGCCAAAGTTAGGAAAAATTTTGTCTTTACCATAGTTCTTAATTTGGCTTATAACTCAAACTTTTATGATGATAGGATAAATGTTCAAGGTAATACAATTTATTATAGTTGTTGTCTAATAGATTCAATTATGTGGACAATGAATTTCTTAATATTGATTGTTTTTCCTCAATTACATTAACTTAAAAGGAGTATTGACATCAAAATTATGTATGAGAGGTTAAGACATGTTAGGCAATAAAACATTGATAGTTAAGTTGGAGAAAATTCAATCAGACTTACTTACTTATGTTGATTAGCCCATATATAAGTATGACTTAATTGGAAAATCAAAATGAATATATGTGAAAGGCAATTAAAACTATATTTCTATTGTTATCAATTTACTTTGATATCTATAGGCTATTAAATGCAAGAACAAGGTAATGGACTCAAATTTTCATTGTATTTATAGATGACTTTAAACATTTGGTCATATATATGATCTCCCATTAGTCTAAGCAATGGAGTGCTTTAAGACAAAATTTTTGCTATTGAGAATGACAAATTATAAGAAAAAGGGCTAATATAATGACAAAAAAAGGTCCAAAAGTTCGAACATATATTCGAGCATTACAATGGGCTTTATAACAAAAATAAAGAAGTAATGTCATTAGTTATTTAAGGAAATTAGTAATAAAGTGTTATTACAGTGGGAGGAATATAAAGTTGTAAAAACCTATATGGTCAAAATGATATTAGGATACTTAATGGGTGCTGCAAGTTGCTCTTTATGTCACTAGGAGTGATACAAAGAGAGAAACTTCATTTAACGTGGTATTAATTTATTATTAAAAATAATAACTTGATTAAGTACAAATAATAAATGAACTTGCTTGCTTGCTTTACATGGAAAAGCAAGAAACACACATACATATCCTTATGTATATGGAGGCAAAGTTTGTTATATATTTTTTTAATTATAGTAAAAGATAATATTTGCTTGAAAAGATCTTTAAAATGTTGAAATTTATCATAGATTATAAGAGTCTTTATATGATTATTTAGTAAAGTGGTACCTAATTTAAAAGATCTCGAGCAAGACATTAAACTTAATAATATTGACTTGCAATACAACTCAATATGAGACAATAGTGCAAATAAAAGTCTCCTATTAAGTCTTTGAAAATTGAGTAAAGACTTATAAATTTGCATAAAGTGCAATATGTTGATGGCAATATAGAATTGCAGCAATAATTAAATATGTAAGTGACATATGTATAAGTATGTAAATATATTGCTAAAAAGGTATGTCACACAAGTTATGATTGACCCACTCACATGAACAAAGGGAATGATTTAGAGAAATTGCACTCCAAATTGTGGGTAGCCTTAAAAGAGTTAAGATAATGCCTTAGAGATTAAACAAAAGGGAAAGCCGATATGGATTGTCCACTATCCATTTAACTGTGAACAGTTATATATGATATCTTAGTTTGGCACTTTGAAGAGAGGGTACTTAGAGAACTCAAGTTAAATACTTGAGAGCATTTAGACTAATATTTGTATGGTGCGATATCACAAAACAAGTAAGAATAACATATGCTTTAAGTTGGAGAAAACTCATAATAACACTATATACCATATATGCTAATTAAGTGACCAATAAGAGAAGTGGAAGAATTCATCCTTACTTCTTCACTATGTGAGTCTCTTGATGCAATAATAGAACTTCTTTATGTGTTATATATTATTTTCAACTATATTTTGAGGTGTCAACTTAATGATTACTACTTTAACATATTACTTATAGTTATGAAAGATTTAATCTTCCAAACATATCTAAAAAAGCAGTTGGATTGACACTAATAACTAGAAGAGTCAAAGGAAGACTATTATTGTTAGACATCTACCATATGTATTCATTGGCCAGCCAGTTACATCATCCAATGAGGATTAAATGTAATTACAGATATATGATGACAAAAATTTCAAGTTTAGCTTTGAAGAGATAAGGTAAATTATGATCGATATGACAAAATATGTTTGGGGCATTGCAAGACATAACTATAATTGTTATTTTTTCCTTAAGGATCGTAGCTAATATGTTGCCTCTAACAAGCACATAATTTGAGCTCTTAAATACAAATGTGCTTTCACATCATAGAACTTATTTACCGAGTATGAAAGGATGTTTAAGAAAATCAAATGAACATATGATCGAGTAATAGAATACCATCATATGTGAGTGGGAGATGTAGATTTATGGATTTACGTATCTACCTTTAACAAGTTGCTTAGTTTGACCTGACCTGATAACATAAGTGGCCAATTAAATGGGCAATCAATTATAGAAAGGGAACAGTAAAAAAGCTCTTAACTACAACTATATAAATGGTCCTTCTCTTATTCTCTTTATTAACTAATGTAAAAGGAAAAAAAAAGTTTTTCAAGCATTTTATGGTTATTCTTACATCCTAAGATACTTGATTTGTAAAAAATGAGTGGTTTACATTGTGATCTCACTCCAACCATGCATTTGTGCTTGATATTGGAAGACTAATGATTCAACACCAAAATTCTAGACTAAAGAATGATTTATGGTTAAGGTATTTTATATTTATAGTTAATTTTGTATGGAAACTTTGCCCTTTAATTTCTAACACTAAAATTTGGGTTGAAGATGATCAAGAAGACACAAATAGCTTTATGCCTTAACTATGGTTATGAATTTAACTGGTAATGTGGATAGTTTATGATGATGTGTTTATTTATTAATTGGTTGGCTTAAGGTTAATGTGGCATCACAATAATGAATGGAAAAAAAGTTAATGAAGGGGGGAAAGGATGGGGGATGTGCATCTCTTCTTTTTTGTTTGTTTTTTTATAAAAATATATAATATGCATACAATTAAGGTAAAGTATATAGGTAGGGAAAATAAAATAAGTATATAGCTATCAAAATATTTTATATATACAAAGTTGATACCTATTTGTACATATAGTTAAGTTGTATACACATTATATGTGTTGTATGAATATTTATCTTATCTATATGTACATCATATATTTGTTTTAAAAAAAAAAATACACGAGACCCATATTTTCTCCTCGCTCTTTCTATCTAGATCTTATTTATAGATGAGAAATGTGAGTCCCATGCTTTTTTTTTTCTTATTCTTTTAGAAAAATCTGTAGTGAGGTCCTATAATATTCATTAACTTAACTCTCAATTAATGAAGGCTTAAAAAAACTCAAAAATTCTTTTCAATACTAACACATTAGCAAGTATATGAATCTAGTGATCTGTGTAAATTTTTAATTTGAAGGATTTCTTTGTCAAAAGCCTCAAATCTTATATTGGAAGAAGATTAAGTTTATCTAAGAAGGTTAATATGCTTATTAATGTCTAAATTTTATGACCCATCCATTAAGTGTGCAATTTCTTTTGTGAGGATTATGTTGGACCAAAGACAACATTCTATGTGTCTTGCTACAAGCAAAACAATAAACATTTAGGCCACCTAATTTTTCAAGCAAGTAGATATGGTTTATTCTAATTAGTAATTAATGTATTTAATTACTATTCAAAAATTAGAATGAGATAAATAGCAATTTCTAAATCATTTCTACTAAAACAAATGTGACTCATAAATTGCCTTTTTTGTTATACCTTTTCAAGTTTTTAAGGCTTTTGAACATAAAGTAATAAAGGACTTTTTTGAAATAGCTAATATCTATCCCTATTCAATCAATAGAAAAATTCATTTACATTAAACCAAGATAAGAAATCTCTACATATTGAGTAAAAAATTGTCACATCCTAAATTTGAGGCTTATAACTGGTGCAACAATCTCAAATGGAAGATCCACTACAAGGAACCCACAAGTCTCAGGATAAGACTAAATATCACATATTGATAAAAATACAAATAAGTCAACATAAAAATGATAGAAACAATAATGGTCTTATGACAAAAGATCTTAATGTCTAGTTGAACATCTAAATCATCAATACATTCAACTCAATAATATTGCCCCTAACATTATACATGTATATGAATAACTATACAAGAAAAATGTTAGAAGATAATGAGTGAGATATGAATATCTTAATGGGTAAGCCAAGGATACATAAAAAGGGAGACAACTCAATTGGTTAATATATCAAAATAATTTTCAAGTACTTTACATGTATATGAATAACAATATAGGAAAATAGCTCTAATATATATCTCATATAATAAGTCAAAAAAACATTAAACTTAGACATAAAAGGAAGGTGCAACAATTAGCATAATATCATAGTAACACTTCATATATAACAACAATAGTCCAACCATCCACAACCACTCCCTAACACACTAAAATGGTAACACCCACCTACCAAGATAACCATATATTATCAAGAAGTATAATGTGTATACTGGCTACCATGGTCTTTAGCAATTGAGTGCCATATAACTCTTCTCAACTCAGATACATCCATGAATGGAATAAACAAGGCATATGTAACATTATAACATGCTTTATCTTTTCTATTCATGAAATGTTCATTTTATAATTATATAACTCTTCAATAAGTAATTAGGGTAATAATAGATGTACTCATGTATCAAAATATTAGGATATTAAAAAATTCAAGATTTTTTAAGTAATAGAAATTCAAGAAAATATGATATTAAAAGAGTAGAAGGATAAAAAGAAATTAATGACACATGTTAACAAGAAGGCCATAAGAACAAATAATAAAAGGATGAGTTTCAAACTGAGTTAAGGAATCACACAGGTTTCACGTAATACATTTACGATACTAGGAACCAATGTCCTTTACTCAAGTTACTAACCAATTATAGTAAACTCTTACCAATAAAATTAAATTTATTAGCCAATATTTAGGAAAATAGGAATTCATATCATTTAATAAAAAAAAGCATTATATAACATACATCTACAAGCCATAGGATAACTCAAGATTTTATATATGGTTGGATTACTCATAGTTTATAAACAAGATAATATGTTAACTAGTTGTGTCATCATACATCCCTCAAATCATGTCTCATGCTTAATACCTTGAATTCCATCCTCTTAAACCATCTTTCATGCTTAACACATTTACTCTGCATAAGCTATCACTAATGTTATGAGCTATAAATTGAACTCCTAATGGCTATTTTTTAATTATCTTATGGTGTTTATAGGTTTTGTAATTGAGAGATTAAAGGCTAAAGAGAAACAAAAGAGGATAGAAAGAAAGATAGAAAGGTGAGAGAGACTAAAGGTTAAAGGATATATATAAGGAAGAATAAGGGTGATAAGTCAGCATGAGAGAGAGCTAAAGTGTGACATGTGGTAAAGGTCGTCATTTGTTAGAATGCATACTTGCCATATGTCACAAGATCATTGGTTAACTATCATAAACTTATGTGGTTATCTTATAGCATGAACTCCTATACTTACCTTTAGAATACAAATTCAATTATCACTCCCAGTCCAATTCCCTTGGATGCTTGTTTCAATTCCAGTAATACCTTCAATTATAAAGTCATAATTATCATCCCTACAATACCTACATAACAACTTTTATTCTCACAGAATCACTCTCATCCAATCATTAAGGCATACTTATGCCTCAATCAAATCAATGGACAAATTAGAATAGGTTTCATCAAGGATACTAATCTTAACATTAAATTTTTGCTTAATAGCAAAAGTTGAAACAGTAGTTGTTAAGACTTGTTTGGTGATGAGAGTAAGGACTGAACGGTCTTTTTATGTCACATCCACCACTTAAGAATCTGGAAATCCTCTTTAGATGTCACATTATAACTAAAAATTCATGTTAAATAACTATCAAACTCTTCATTTGAATTTAATGTCTTTAGATGCTTTTGATTTTGAATTTGAAGTAAGAGCTATTTCAATTTAGTAAACTTACCTTTAGATGAATAGATTTAACTACTTAAATCAAATTTTTATTTAGACAACAAATGAGATTGGAACATATAAAGTTCATCATATAACTAAAAAATATGTTGACTAACATAATCATTTACCTTATCTATATAGTGTTTTTCTTTCCAATGTAAAAGATCATAATAAGTATTTAAATAACTTTATAAACTAAACATTTTAGCTCATAGATCTAAAAAGTAGTAACTAATGCAATAATAAGAGTAGTTTTAAAATAAACTAAGTGCTTATTATTCATGTATGCAATTAGATTGACTATTTCTTCATTATTTTGATTTTCTTGTATTATAAGGTTAACACATTTTATAACAACTAAATGTATAGTTAGATAATACACATGTTGTTCCCACAGCCTTGTATGGGTTGTAATTGTTGTCAACGAGGGTTAAGTGTGCAAGAGAGTAAAGTCACATGGAAGGGCAGCAAAGTCACATGGAAGGGCAAGAAAGTAAATCTGCAGCATAAGGGCAAGAACGTAAATCTGCCATGTAAGCCCTATTAGGGTTTCATGGAAGAGAGTATATAAAGGCCTTGGAAGACAAAACTAGGAAAGAGGGCCAACACAATTGAATAAACAGCAACCCTACAGCAACCGGCCAAAAGGAAGAGAGAGCAGAACGGCAAGAGATCAGAAACAACACCACCAGGAGAGCAAACCAGAAACGTCACCACTGGGAGAGCAAACCAGAACGTGCAACCTCCTGCAAGCAAACTAGAAACGCCTCCTGCAAGCAAACCAGAAACACCTCCTGCAGGCAAACCAGAAACGCCTCCTGCAATCAAACCAAAAACGCCTCCTGCAAGCAAACCAGAAACACATCCTGCAACCAAACCAGAAACGCACAACCAGCAAGAGGAGAAATAAGAAACAGACCACCCGGAAGAGAAGACAGCAGACCTGGTATCCGTGAGACCACCCGGAAGAGAAGACAGCAGACTAGAAGCGTGAGGCAGGGCAAGAGACGTGAACTAGAAAAACCAGTAGTGTGAGGCAGGCCAAGAGACGTGAAACAGCAGACCAGGAGCGTGAGACCAGAACGTGCAACGGCGTGACTGATCAGAAGCGTGGGGCAGGCCGTGAGACGTGAAACGGCAGACCAGAAGCTTGAGTGCAAGCTGTGAAACCGTGAGACGGTGAAAGCAGGAGCTGTGTGAGACAACCTAGAGAAGGAATTTGGCGAAGCATCGGAAAGAACTCAACGTATTTCTAGATTTCTTCAAGAGAGGTTAGAGAGCGTTGCGGTGAACTTCTAAGCGGCAGTGGAGCAGCCTTTCAATTCAACAGAGGCAAGACAAGCTAGAAGAAGAGTAGACACAGTAAGTGACACTCTTTGTATTGTACTTGCTCAGTAATTGCAATAGTGAAAGGAGCAGAAGATTAAGACATCCATTGTAACTATAATTCTCAAGTATAGTGGATAGTCTCGGTAAGGGAGAGTCCCTACCACCGTGGATGTACGTCACGTTGACGGAACCACGTAAATCTCGTGTGTCCTTAATTTGCTTTACGTTCTGTGTTTTGAATTGAGTTGTGAACGCAGCTAAAGTATCAGCCAACCCATAACCTAACGAAGACCTAAACAAGAACATCCGAATTGTTTATTAGGCAAGGTGTCTGAAAGGTGACTTTGGGGACTATTGTGATTAGTAGGTAGCAATAGATCTACCTTAGTCGAATCTGAGAAAGAGTTCGCTTTTAAGAAGAGATTGAAGTTGTTCACTTTCCTGCGAATTGTGAATTGTGGTCATACTGATTCACCCCCCCTCTCAGTATCACAAACTAGTAGATCCTAGGATGAAGTTGGGAACTTCAACACATTTGAAAAAGTGTAGGTTATATCATTAAAGAATTTCAAAATCTCATAAACTCTATTACATTCAAGAAAGTATTTCTACTTCAGGATTAATGAAAACACACAACAATTATTAATACTCTGGTGCATCATTCAACATTTATATGTTAAATTCCTTATTTATGTTTTCAATTTAATTATATTAAAGTTTACAACCTTTGGAAAACATTGTGAATTGATTGATTGATGTTTATTTTTAATTTTAAATTTGATTATATAATTTTTACACTATTAAAAATAATTTTGAAAATATATCTTAATAAAAAATTAATATTTATGCAAATTTCTCATATTTGTGATAAAATTTTTTTTGAAGGACAAGTGTTGACTAAGTTTACACTAAGTAATAAATTTAAATTGTAAAAATAGTTTTTTTTTATAAAAATAAGAATAAAATTATACTTAATTTTTCTTCACACCTCATAATATAAAAGTCACATTTTTTAGAATACTCATTTTCATTTTTTAAATTAGAAACTAAGTTAAATATTTTATGTTCACAATTTAATTGTGATGGATACATTATCAAGGTATAATTGAAAGCTACTTAAGAATTTTGTTCATAAACTTAAAATTTTCTTTTGATATACTTCTAGGAGAAATTTATACAATAGTATAAAAGGAAAAAAGTTATTTTCTCAAAAATTAAGATTTCTGCAAACTACCTTTCTTTCCTTCTTTCTTTCTTTTTTAATGCACTTCTACATTTATGTGCATTTATTTATTAATATATAATAATTGTGTCTAGTAAAACTAACTTGGGAATAGTAGTCCTTGAAAAATGTAAAAAGAAAAGCTAATATTTTTAAATAATAATTTAGTTAGTAATTTGATTTTTTTATATTAGTTCAAATTTAAGTTTACACATTAATATTTATTTCAACAAAAAATAAGTTAGGGAATTTTTAATATATAGTAATAAAAGTTTTAAATTTGTTAATACTAAAATCGAATATAAAAGATATTGTTATGATTTAAGAGTATTTGAGTACTAAATCTTTCTTATAAGAGAGATTGAATAGTAATAATAACAAGTGTATTTTAATTTTAATTTATAAATACAATGACCTACATACTTATGACATGTTTATTTTTCTTTGGAAAAAAAGGAGACATCCTTTGATCATAAGACACGTGTTACATCATTTGTTAGGATTGAATAAATCAAATACGTATTAAAATTTTAATTCTATTAAAATATTTAAAAATTATAAATTAATTATTAAATTAATATTAAATATTATAAATTATGGAAATTTAATAAAAAATTAAAAGATTCTTATAAAATTAAACAAATACTAAAATATAAGAAGTTTATTAGTTTCTTTCTTTGATAATACTAATATATCTATATATATATAATAGATTTACTATATGTAGAATTAATAATATTATTATAATTTTCTATCGATATCAATCTTAAAGAAAAAGTTTTTTGTAAAAATATTCATATCTAAAATTTATTAATTTGGTTTAGAGAGAGTAAATATAAATTAAGTATACATAATTTTATATTATAAAAAATAAGATTATATGTAAATTAAAATTTTAATTTTATTTAATTTTTTTAAAAAGTATAAATTAATATTAAATACTTTAATAATTCGTTAAAAATTTTAAAAGTAAATAAATATTATCCAATAAATATTTTTTATTTAAAAAATTATTTTAAATCACTAATTTTCTCTCAAATTTAACAATATTAATATATATAGATATAAATCAGTTTAATTCAAATCTTTCATAACACTTGAAATGTTTAGATTAAAACGCATCACCATTGATTTCTTTATTTAGTACATTTTTTTTGTTCACTTTTGTTATCCTCAACATAGCATTATTATTCCTAACCTATAATTGGATAGTTTACTCTTTGAAAAAATATGAACTAATTATTTATCACTCAAAGTTATTTCCCTTCAATGGTACCCGAAAAAAATTCCTTTTAGTACTAAATTTGTAAAATAAAATTTAAAAAAATAATAAAAAGTTACAAATATATATATATATAGTTTGTAGAGATTAGAGATTAAATTCTAAACTTGAAATTAAAATTTTAAGTAAACTTATTACAAGATCTTATAACTAATGGCTAAAGTTACAAATAATTTGAAACAATGACATTTATCTAGGTTGAACTTAAAAATAAAAAATAGATAGAGGAACATTATGTTTGTAAAATTATTTTTATACTAAATATTTATTATAATAAATAAATAAAATACTACCAAAAGTCAAGATTTTGCTAACTTTCCTCTAAAGTTAGTTTGCCTTATTAACTTTACAAGATCTTAATTTAACAGTTTTTTACTTGGTATATAATTTAAATTTTAAAGTAGTAAAACCAATTTAAAACTTCATTAAAAATGCAAAATGAAGGGACTTTGAAATCCAAAATTTAGACCATTTTGAATCATCAAGTGAAAAGAACTGGAAATGGGATACCACAAATTCTGAAGTTTTGATCCAATTTATACTTATTTCACGTATTTGTTTTTAATGAGAATGTTATCGATAAGAATAATGTTAGCATTATTGATCTATTTTTTATTATACAAATCAATGCTCGGATTGGACATTTGTTATGGAAAGTTGTATGCTGCTTAATAAATTTTTTTTAAAAAAAATTATTGTCTTTTTTTAATTAGATAGACTTTTTTTTTTTTGAGAAAAATATTATGTTACTTTTTATCTTATCTTCTAATTATAAAATATAAAAATTTTGGAAAATACTAAGATACTATTTTCTAGTAATTAATATCTTAAATATTTTTAAGATACATCAAATTTAGAAAGTAAAAACTCTGAGTGATACAAGTACAACAAGTATGCTAGTCCATGGAAAATTAAAATTTCAAGGGTTGAACTAAAAGTAGATTAATTTTAATTTATTTTCCTCATATGGTACTATTTTATTATTATTATATTTTTATCAATTATCATTGTCATCCACAAAAATATGTTAAAATTGTGTCAATAATAACTTTACCACATATAAGTATGTATAGGTGACCGGAAGTGCATATAACCAACCTTTACTTAACTATTATATATCATATAAACAAAATTGCAATAATGGTACAGTGTACAACTAATGGAAGGAAGCGATAAAGATGCACATGCGTCCTCGTACCCCTCTCTTTAATTTACAACTCTTAATTAGCATGTCCTTCCATCTTTTTAGGGATAGACCAGCGGCAAGGTCTGGGTAAAACAAAAGTTTCTTGTTAAAAGCCGATTAAGTAATAAACTATATAATACTAAGAGTATTTTTTTTTATTATTTTGATAAATTTTACATATTTTTTCACATAATTAGAATTTGAAATTTCAAAAATAGATGTCCAAAAATGAGAGTATTTTTTTGGATTCCTTGGTGGGTCTTGAAGAGTGAATTAGAACAGAAGGAAAGAATCTAGATGGTTGGTGGGTCAGTGAGAGGTAAAGATTTGAGCTTGGGCTTATGGTTTTGCGAGGGAATGGAACTGGATTGTTTCTTGGAGCTATGGAATTGAAATTGCCAAGAGAATTGACTGTTAAGAGATTGTGTTTCATTTTCTTGATTAAATTTGCCGTGTAGAGGAGACAGTTCCCATGCAATCGGAAGTTCTAAGAATAGTATGTCGGTTCATTATTGTCATCTTTGAATTTTTGTAATTATTGTGTTTAATCGGGAAAATGTACTGTAGAGTGTGTTGGAACAAATAAAATCATAGAACATTATTTTTATTTGGAATAGAAACACCTTATACATCAACGTACGAGGCACCGTCATCATATGCAATAGGGAGAAAATTCTGTAATTAAGCTGGTACAATGGTACCTTATTTAGTTACGAAACACTTTTAACTAGAAGGGATGGAGCCCCCAGACGATCAAAACAGTTTTGTTACAGCTAGTAAAGAAACATGATCAAAAAGACTTCCATGAAACTTTATCTCCCTCTCTCAAAGTGACATTAGACAAATAATTGCAGGGTTATAGACGTGGAAAGCTGCCGCCTTGGTGGGGGTTGGGGGTAAATTTGAGGCACTGTTCATCAAGTCAAAAAGCGCTCACAGCATAAGAAGTGCTCCCATATCAGTTTCAAGTTGTCTTTGAGCATACTAGAGACTGAATCAGTATCAGCCCTTGCCTCCTGAAAGATGCAAGAAAGAAAACTATAAGGAATTGAAAGATCTTTAAAATGTGGAGATCAATTAAAGGGCTTGGGAAACATCGTTAACGTGGGAGGAAACAAAACATGCACTTGAGTTCTGAAATCATTGAAGCACGGCGATGAACCCTTTCAAATCTCTAATGTGAGTTGTTGATTATGCCACTGCACATAAATTGGACACGTTATTTGTCATATGCGCTAGGTTAAGCAAAATCAGGATATTTCAATTCAATTAGCAGCTCCTCCACCCTCATGGTTCACAGTAGAGTGTAGCATGGAGGACAAGGGATTCCATAATGATCCATGCAACTCAGGCTGTTTCTGTATGCGGAAGTACCCATCACCAGTAACACCACCAACACAAACACAAGTGTCAGGAGTATGTTAAACATGCACGATTGTCAAAGTGAATAGCAGTGGATCAGCAAATCAAAAACTAGATATAAAAGGGATGCAAATTCCCTGTGCTTAACAAGATGTAGACAAAGAATACTTGCCTTGAATTCTGAAATCACTCCTTTCAACTTCAGATAACTTTCTCTTGATGCTTCCCCAGTTCCACTTCTAAAATCAAATCGATCAGCATGTCTTACTTTGAGCCTGAGTGATGGACCTTTGTAGGCTTTACCTACAGTGTGCCATACACCAACCACACTGTATCTATCTCCAGAAGATTTCTTACCCAGAGGCCATCTCAATCCACCCTTCACATTTGAATCTAAGACTGCAGAGTTGATCAAATCTCTTATGCTATTTGTCTGATCGTCCTGCAATAATGTAAACTACTAGTCTGATCCTGAATAATGCAGATATACAAGCCAGCTGCTAATAATTTAAGAAATAAAATAAAGCTTCAGTCTTCAATTTTCGGTTCCAAGGAGAACACTATTGTGTGGTTGTATTCTGCATGAAGTGTTAAAAAGCTTACTCTGAATGACACAACTATCAACTTTAATATCTGATTTGTCTAAGGATTCTACCCTAAATTAGGTGAATGTTAATCCATCAGATTTATTCTTCATGAGAAAAACACATGTAGGACTACGGTTTCTTCTCACATTCATCGCTATTTTTTAGCAACAGCTAACACATCACTAGCTCAAGCTCATGTAATGCTGGCTATGAAAAGCTCCCAGAGGAAATTATTGAAGATAAATGAAACCATGTGCTTAGAGACGTGTGCCTTTCATTTGATTGGAATTTTTATTATCATTCATTGTCTGGCACGGCTACAAGACACCAAGATGGCTATTGAGGTTTGTACTAAAAGGACGATGTTACATTGCTACAGATTTGTATGGGAGAAGCAAGGCCATTACTGTGATTCAAGCAGGGTGCTTCTAATCTACTCTGGCAGTAACTAGGTACCAAGTTCCAAAAATGACCTGGTTAAGTAATTACTATTTCTAGCAGGCGATGGCAAATGAACTTACAGTAAGAGCTGCTAAAATCCTCTTGGTGCATAGCATTAACCTCAGGTCAAGATTTGTATCAAGGCAGGATATATCTGTGACCAGATGGCGCACTTGGTTAAGTTCAACCTACAAGAAAGTTGCTTATGTTATGACATTGCATCTATAAAGAAGTGAAGGTACACAACAAAAATGGCATAAATGCAAGAAAGGGAATGAGGTGCCTAAAAATCATAAAACTTGCAAGAATATCATGCAATGTCATTCAACTGACAAAAGGAGTAACAAGGACAAATTCAACACATTATGTGATAAATTGTTACAACAACCACATAGGTGAAGAATCTTGCTAAGTATCCAAGAAACCTGCCTTGTAAAGGAGAAGCTTCTTATCTTGTCTGACACGACATTTGCATGAAACCGTTGAGTCTGGGCGTGTATTATCAGACAACTAAACGAAAGGCAAAAGAAGTAAGTACCTCAATGAGAAGTATAAAGAAATCAAGACAAAAAAAACGGACCAGTTATAAAGCAAAAAAAAAATACCTTTACATGGTATATATCCTTCTCCTCTTCAAAATCAAGTTCAACTGTTGGGACAACTCTTTCTATAATATTTTCCATGTATGAAGGGGGAATATTTGTGTAAAATGATCGCTTCATTTGTCTCAACATGGTATCCAAAGACTCACTCCTTTCAATACCTCCTTGCCTTGTTTTGCACAACAAATATTAATATTATATAAATTACGCAAAACTTATTACTCAACAATTTCAATTGTTGAAAGCGAAAAATATTGCATCAAGGAAAATTCAGAGACAGTCTTTTAATAGATATCCAGTAACCATAAGTGAATAAGAGCTCCACACTAGTTGTGCAAACACGACTATCTCCAAATGCTGCAAACCAATGATAGGCCCTCAACATGTGTGAATTATCCTAAAACATTGCACTATAGAACCAAGGACTGTAACAGTATAAATGCAACTGGCAGATCAATAGACACACCCTTAGGTCAAGCCTTATCCAATTTTCACTAGCAACAAGTGAGAGGGTACACATTTAGAATTTAAAATGCAGGCTAACAGACCAAATGAAGCCATAACAACCTAGGCAAATTGAAATGCTTACCCATGAAAAAGAAACTTTCCAAATCTAGCAACCAATGTTGGCTTCACAGTTTCCAACCCTTGATGCTCAATTTCGTTTCTTAAGATTTCAAATGCAGACAGTAGATCTAGCTGCACATTTTCCGCTATAATTACCCAGGGATTTCTTGCATAAATCCCTTGCAAGTCAGTATTCTCTACAACATAAAAAACATTTCACAAAAGTAAAGTTCAAGTCATATTCCACATCAACGCAATAAAATTAGAACATATGTGATAACAATTTCAACAAGGCTAGATTTACAACCTTCATTTAAACACCTGTTCACTAAGATTACAGGTTTTTCTCCTACTTTGCGCTCAACAGGTTCCAAGGAAATTGGCTCAATATGCACATAAGAAGGAAACTGGCCATTATTATCCAAACCAACAGCAAACCACATAGATTTGGCATTTTTTGCATATATAATCTTTCCACTCCTATCTTTTTTAGCATCATGTGATCTGAGATTCAGATTCCTCTGAAATTGAGGAACCAGCAATTCTGGAGTTGGAGAAGGCCTATCCTTGTCTCTTGAATGCCGCTTGTGTGGGGGAACATAAGCCATGGAACTGCAGAACTTTAACAAACTGATTGCATCAAAACAACAAGATTGAAGAACAAAAGAACAAGAGGGGATGGTAGTAATAATCATAAACAAAGTAGGATCCAAAGTTCGCGAAAATATATCCATTTTGACTTACAGGCAAAACACAAAATCTTGGAAAGCCAAACTTAATAAAGTTTCCATTTTTACCTATTGTCAGGAAGTAATTGGCCATCAAGCAAAATGGTTTCAAATTTTTCTAATTCTTCTTCCATCAATTTCTCTTCACTCTTTAATTTACCATAGTAGTATCAACAAAACTTGCATACAGGAAGACAGAAGAATTTGAAAACACTAAAGCCAAAGATACCTTAAACCCAGCTAAACCCTTAAAAATTCCAACAAAATTAGCGAACCCAGATAAACTTGCTCAACATATTCAATAAAACTTTGCTTAACGCAACCATATACACATATTATCCAATACCCACAACAAGTCTCAATTCCTAACTTTGGAATCCCATTACAAATTTGAGAACAGAAAAAGCAATCAAGTAATATTTAACAAAAACTGAAACCCCATAAACAATATCTAAGAACTTGAACTTCAATTAAAGGCTGAATTAGCAGAGAAACGATTACCTGAGAGCTCGGAATGCTGGGTTGTTTGAGAGCTTCTTTCTTTCTGTGTATGCCCATCAAAATGTAAGCTCGTATATATATTTAGAGAAAGAGGAATTTGTAACAACCCCGAATTGAAGCTGCTTCACTAAGAAGGCTTTTGAAGATCAACTTCCATCAGAAGTCGGATGTTTCGATGCCAAAAAGGCTGTGCACTACTTAGTAACTTGTTTTGCGTCGATTGATGTGTATTTTATTTTAAACTCCGAGTTTTTCATAGTTGATAAAAAGGTGATGAGATAAAATCACTCTTTTTAGCAATTGTTTTTATGATGTGAAAATCCCTCGATTTCGGTTGATTATCAATAATTATTTATTTTTATTAGGATATTTCTTGGTTTTATTTAAATTATTGCTGATCATTGAATTTTATTAATATCTTATTAGCTTTTTCATTGTTTAAAAAAAAAACAAAAGAGAGAGAGAGAGAGAAATTCTTTCGTGAATGGTGAGCCTTAGTGCTCGAAAAAAAAAAAGATATTATTAATCATCTTATTTTTGTTAAATTGTGTACCCTTTTAAAGAATTTTATCATTAATTACAAAAATTATATATATATATATATATATATATATATATATATATTTTTTTTTTTTAATTTAATAAATATTTTAATAATTATAATTAAAATTTTTATCTTGATATATAAATTTTTTATCTATTAAAAATTAAAAACATAATTTGAAATCCTTCCATCCCTCTACAAAAAACAACAATTTATTCTAAATATAAGAAGCTCTTCCACACGAAGGTCTTAATAGAATTTGTCATGATCATATTTTTTATTTTATACAATGTTATCTACTATATTCTACAATTATATAATAGGTCAAATATTTTAACTTTTATTAATATATTTATTTAATAAATTACATAAATTTATATTATTTTTTATATTTTAATTAATTAATCTTTATTATGTACATACATATATATTATTTTTTTATATCATAACTCTTAAATTTTTAGACTGTAAAATATTTTTTAATTTTTTTTTCGCTTAGGTTTGATTTGTAAAAGAAAATACAAATGGGTGATTTTTTATTTTTACTTTTATTTTTATTCGTTGTAATTTTATTATAATGTGCTTTGGCTAGTGTTATTTTCTTGTACTTTTGAAGGAGCTGACAAAGGAATCTTTTTATATTTTTATTTGTTAATATTTAATGGGCAGAGAGTCTATCTGTTGTTGGTGAGAGGGGCCTCGAGCTCATCATACTCAAACGATCACCAGCTTGGCAAGAGGGCTCTCAATACCATCTTTAGTTGCTTTGCTATGCAGTTGTCTTTGCTTGCTTACTGGTTTGATCGCTCTATATGCATTGATAGTTTCAACTGGTATTGATTTCTTTATATTACCCCCTCCCATTCTTGATAGTTGTCTGTGAAATTTAGTTCTTTCCATTCTTGTTTTAAAATACAATCAATGTTTGGGATCCTATTGTAACAAATTAAAGTTTGATAATCCCTTTGAAAGCAAGTGACAGTTCCCCGTTTAATAATAGTATAAGTTTTTATTTTACATATTAAATACAAAATTTGGTTCAGTATACGATAAAAAATGAAAATAAAATTCAAGTTAAAATCAAAGTCTAAATTTCGATATTTTCTCTTTAATTACTTTTGAAGGTATTTTTGATTTTTTTAGCGATAAATTGAAAATGGAATCTTGTTTCCATTCTTTACCTTCTGTGTTTATAACTTTAACTCATCATAATTCATGGAAAAAAGGATTTAATCATAGAAATGGAATTTCATATTGTTTCATTAAAACATACTTTTGTTTCATTATAATTTCCTAGCGAAATGGCAAGCTAAATCCTTGAGTTGCATTTCATGTTGTTCTTTGTTACATTGCTTTTGTTGGTATATCATACAATTGCCTCACACATCTCTAGGAGCTTTTTTATTTAACATTTCGGGTTGTATTTGATTCTAGTTAGCAGCACATACCAGTGATAGTAAGGATTCAAGCAATATATTACAATGTCTACCTCTCCCACTAACTCTCCTATAATAATCTCTAGTAATTTTCCTATTAATGGTCATGTTGAGAGACAGATGGTGCCTTATTTTTATATTAATGGGAGTAGTGGGGCTAGCCCATTGAAATACAATGTCAAGAAGATTTTACGACTACAGATATGTTTTCTATCTGTACTTTGTTCCCTACCAAGTTGTTCAGTTCTACATTTACTACCTCCCTTTCAAGTGGGTGGTAATTATTCTTGGTTTTTAGCTGTGAGGCATGATGGAGAGACTATGAAAATTGGTGGAAACGGTAGAAAATTTACGGTGTATGTGCTGGTTTTTTATGTAAACAAGAGAAGAACGGATGTGAAGGACATAACCAAGGCAAATAGGCCCGTGCTCTTCTCAAGAATTTTCAAGAAACTTTTGTGATAATTTCTTTTCTTTTAGTAATTTAATTCTTGTATGATTATTGTTTTTTAATCTCTCTCTTTTTTTTTGATATTACAGGAATGTGGTAAAGGTTTTCTCTATGTTAAGTCCCAGAAATGTGAACTGTGAGTTGGCAACAGAAAACATTTTTATCAACTTTGAAGAGAAGAGATGACTCTTACTTTGATAGGACTTTAGACAAGAGGTACTTTTCGTTAACTATTTGTGATATACTCTTTTTATTTTTTTTATTTTTTTAATTCATATTCATAATAATTTATATAAGAGGTTCAAGGAATTGGGAGAATGATGTGAAACATTTATGAGGGTTTTTCGGGCGCATGATTAAGGATTATAGACCTCTCGTTCATCTAAAGGAAGAACTTGAAGCTTTTTTCGATTGGTTATGGAACAACCAGAAGTAAGCCAAATTCAGTTTATCTCTTCCGTTAATTGAGGGTCTATTCACGTGGGTTAACGTGCTAGATTTTTCCTTGTTAACTCACCATGGTGTCACGGATAGGTTAAGTATGACCCGACTCTCACATCTCATATCGAATAGGAAGAGGAGAATCTTAAATCATATAAGCGTGGGTATTACATACTCCAACAGACTGTTTTTTAAAGAGAAAATAATGATCCCGTGACAGATAGTATCAGAACCAACCTGACTCTAACTCCGGGAAGTAGGCCCTGATTCTCGATAAAGACATCGATGGATTTGGTGGAAGAGAATATCATGGACGGGTTATATTGATTCGATGAAGGAGAATATCACAGATGAGTTATAGTTCAGACACGGACGGGTTAGGTTAGGTACAACTCAACTTCCACATCCCACATCTAATAATTGAGTTATATAAGTGTAATTATTGTATACTCCAATAAGTTGCCTACTTCTACATCCCACATCGGATAGAAAGAGAAGAATTTTAGGTTATCTCACATCAGAATAGAAAGAGGAGGATTTTAAGTTATATAAGTGTGAGTACTATATACCCAATACCCAATAGGTTACCTTTTAAAGAGAAAGTAATGATCCCGTGACAATGAGTTTCCTTGCATAACCCAATTCAAGTATTATGTTGTTATGGGCGTTTTGTATTGTGTTGAAGTTGATTCGATTTAGAAAACAAACTTCGAGAGAGAGAAATTTTAGGGACATGTTTTGGGTTTTTGGAAAAAGCTGTGCAAAGCTGGAAATAGCAGGTCCCAACACTGCCATGCTTAAAATGTAAAATTTTGATATAAGTATTTACTTACACATTTCATATTGTTTCTGCAAATGTTGAGAAATTTTAATTGGGCGAATCATTGATGTCTACATGCATGCTATGTTGTTTGCACAAACAAATTTTCCAGGTATTCGGCTTCAGTCAGCGCGTTGTGATCTCTACATGTATTTATTACTGCTTCTTAGTTATGTACTTGTATATTTTTATCAAATATTGCAGTTGGAAAATGTATTTTGGAATCCAATTTTTTTGGTCAGCGGAGCTTCGTGCAAAATTTCTCTTCATCTTGCTCGACGCAATTCAAGCTGGGAATCTACATTTATAACTCAATTACTGACCAAGCTTTTGGAAGGGACTGGAAGGCAACATTGTGTAGCAATCCTTGCTTGAAAATGTTCCATAAGTCACTTGTGTTCGGTACCACTGAAAGAACAGTGCACCGAGGAAAACAACCAAACCAACAAGCGGAACAGCCCGGCTCCAGCACAATCATTAAATGATGAAATGATTGAATGCGTCGAATTTCCAAGGGACATTGATTCACATTTGTCCCGTTTGAAAGTGGTTCATTCAAAAGAATTCTACGAGGTGAGTAAATCATCCTTTAGATTAATATGTCTTAGGAAGATGCTTTAAATTTAATCTCTGCTTTTTTATTTTTTTTGTTTTAAATGTGTTCGCAGGAAATTGAAATTGCCAATGAAGTTGAACTACAGCACAATATGCTGTTTGTATTTCCCGAGTACATTCGGTTCCTGGCTCCCAAAGCCTTTTCACTAGGAGTCCCTTTTGATGAATACATAGAAAAAGGCTGTTGCTGGCTTGCATGATTGAGCAGGTTTTCTGAGGATTTGAGTGTTCCTTTATTGTTGCCCGAAGTTAACCATTCAAGAGCTTTGAGAGACAAGCCAATAGACTTGCTTTGTTAGTTTGCCGATGAGAAGCAAATTGTGGAGAATCACGTTGTTACCTTAATAATGTGGAGGAACCTTCTCATTTCTACTTCCATCATCCTTATTATTATTACGGGGCGTGACTTTTTGTTTTTTTTTTTTCAAGTTCCAAGTTATTGTCTTATTCAAAGCTCTACATTGCCGTTGATAAGACAATTACAGATTGTGTGGTCTTATTCAAACCATACACCCATATAGTGAGTAAAAGAAAGCATAAGAGTGTAATGAAAATTTCTAGGTGTCATCTACTTGAAAAGGACATGCTAAAAAGGTATTAGAATAAAATATATTAATGTGTTAGAATAAATAATTCTCACTAAAATAACACTTGCATAGAATTTAATTCAATTTACACAAAAAAAAATAACATTCACAAATAAATATAATTATTTTTTAATTTATATTGAAAAGAACATTAATTTTATGATATAATTATTAAATTAAATTACATCATTAATATTAATATGAATTTGTTATAAAATTAATTGAGAAATATCTTCTTAATTATAAATTAATTTAATCATAAATTCTCATAAATTATTTATTGTTGAGTTTAAAACTTAGAGAAACTGAGTTTTGTATGTTAAGTTTTGAAAATTTTCCTTGATTTTTCTTCCCAATATATCACTTATAGGGGAGAGACAACCCGAGGTGACAAAAGCTCAAAAGTTCATTCAATGTAAGTAATTCAACCACCTAATTCATCAAAATTTTGACTTAACTATCAATGATTAAAAAATTCAAAATCTGAAATACATGAATTTGAAATAACATGAAACTCATTGTTGCTATTGAAAATGGGTCAAAAAACACATTACAATTATTAAAAATAGACTAAGGGTGAAAAAGTGCTAGGATCAATTTAGGATCCTCGAAGCTAAGTCATAACAATGATACCAAATGTCAAGTATTGATGTTATGAGTCCCTAAGAGACAATTTGTCCTTGTAGGATTGTTTAAAAGGTTAAAAAGTATACTTTTACTAATCTCAACGTCTTCCAACAATAGGGGAGCACCATGTGGATAAATGTATAAAGAGAGATGAAGGAGCTGGATTATAAAAGGAAGCATATGGCTAGGAATGACATACATACAAATAATTGATCAAATTTTGCAAAAATCAAATCCTTTTCTTATCAACTTGTTCCTTTGACTTTACAATGCATTATTGGTCCTCTTAGTTCTGGATTTACCTTAGCTTAGTTTAGTTCTTAAATAGTTTCCCCTTGTTTTTGCAAAGCAAGCTAGCTTTTACATGTCATCTAGGTTTCCCAATACTAATCTATTCACCTTATGAGCAAGGTGAGCCTCATAGCTCTAACCTTGGTCCATTCCTCACTGTAGACATTGCACTTGAAGGGATCTTTCCCTTCCACAATCGGCACAAACACATTCTTGAGAAAGTTTATCGAGGGGTCACATTAGTAGTGTTTGAAAGATTTATAACAATGTCCTAATACTTCAAGCAATATAGTGAAAATATGTGTAACTCAATCCATTTAGTAGAACCAAGTTCTCTATTATTAGTCATTCCCTCTTTACCTTGCAAGTTGACCTAGCTCAATAACCTAGAGGACATCTTAATATGATTCATCGATTATTGTGTAGTGTCCCAAATAATCAATTGAAGAATCCATTAAAGAAATCAATAATAATGATGAAAAGCCAACACAAAGATCAACTAAAGTGATAATGAACTTCTTTATACTGATATAAAGATAAAAATGTACAATAAAGAGGCCATCAAGACCTTAGCCTTCTTCTTGTTTAACTAATGATAGGGATCATTACATCACGTCATTCTTTATCGTTAGAGGGCTGCCATTTTAAAGAGGTTTACTAGGGCAAGATTGGATCTACGCCAACTTCTACATGTCTTTATCCTTTCATCAATTGCTAAGCATATGGACCCTAAAGGGAACCATTAAACTGGTGAAAGTCAACTAATAACCCCTTACAATAAATTCTAATAGGGTTAAAGTTAAGTTTTATGACTAGCGAATTGGCCTAGTCTATCTAATTGGTAAAGAGATGTGCACTGGCCCCATAGCCTACTCTGCCAATGGGAGTCAGGAAGAGGAGTTTCTATGGAAAGGCACTAGAAACATACTATCAATACTTAAAGGAGGAGTTGATAAATGTGGTCAATTGCATTTATAAAAACTGGTTTTATGATCTCTAGGGACCTTAACCTAAGGAGAGAAAGATTGATGATGGCTTGGTTTTGGTGTAGGATGATCTTAAGGAGATCAACTAGGAGGCATCAATAAGTCTTGAACAATTTACATCAACGAGAGCATAAGTGAGCACTTCTTTGTATCCTACAAAGACAAATTGTCTCTTAGGACTCATAACATCAATACTTAACATTTGGTATCATTGTTATGGCTTAGTTTCAAGGATCTTGTTTGACCCATTTTTAGTGGCAACAATGAGTTTTATGTTATTTCAAATTCACATATTTCAGATTTTGAATTTTTTAATTACAGACAATTCAAGTCAAATTTTTGATAAATTAAGTAGTCAAATTACTTAAATTGAATGAACTTTTAAACTTTTGTCATTTCGAGGTGCCCCTCCCCCATAAGTGATAAGTTGGGAAGAAAAATCAATAAAAAGTTTCAAAACTTAACATACAAAACCCAACTTTTTCAAATTTTAAATTTAATAATAGATAATTTATAAAATTTTATAATTAAATTACCTTATAATTAAGAGGATGTTTCTCAATTAATTTTATGACAAATTTATATTAATATTGATGATATAATTTAATTTAATTAATTTAATAATTATATCATAAAATTAGTTTTTTTTATTATTATAAATTAAAAAAATAATTATATTTACTTGTGAATGGTTATATCCAATTTGCAAATGAAACTCGATAAACCCAACCCATGAGCTTGTTTGCTATGTCAATTTACTAACACAGTTATGTTAGTTTTAGCTTCAGCTAGAAGCAATTCCAGTGGCCGCCTTCGCTACGCCCATAAAGGAGTTAGGAGCTTCAAATGAAGCCTTTCATACTTGACATCATCATTGTGAGATATTAATTACATCGTTTTTTCCAGCAGTTGTTGCCAATATATCTTGGGGGATATAGCAACATAACATTTTACCGGGGTCTCCATGGCTCCAATCTTTGTTTGTAACCATACTACTTAAAATTTAAGACTATTTATCGGCATCTAGGACATTTTGTTACTACAATTTTTTGCGCTTGCTGTGTTATTCTAGATTAATTTTCGAACGATCAAACTCTTGCTATTCTTTTGAATTTTCTGGTCCCTTACTGACAGGCCAAATGAAAGGAAGCTTGGCTGATTGAAAAGTTGAGAAAATTTGATGTTCCCAAAGTCTCTGTTGA
Organism: Bruguiera gymnorhiza; assembly: GCA_020883675.1. Taxonomy (NCBI): domain Eukaryota; kingdom Viridiplantae; phylum Streptophyta; class Magnoliopsida; order Malpighiales; family Rhizophoraceae; genus Bruguiera; species Bruguiera gymnorhiza. The sequence goes on along the minus strand of JAIRCJ010000061.1, from coordinate 1,599,479 downwards.
AGCGTACGATCCTGAAATTCTAACTGAGAAGAAAAAGATGTATGTGCCAGTTGGCAGGCGAGGAGTGTATGTGCCAGTTGGCAGGCGAGGAGTGTTTGGAGGTGTTGTTCTTAACATGCATCTCCATTGGAAGAAGCATGAAACCATAAAAGTCGTTTGCAAGCCATGCAAGCCAGGCCAGGTTCACGATTATGCTGAAGAGCGGGCTCGACTGAGCAACAGCATCGTGATTGACATAAAACCTAACAACACAATTATCTTCTACCGAGGAAAGAAGTATGTGCAGCCAGAAGTTATGTCCCCACCAGAAACCCTATCTAAAGCAAAGGTATGCTTGACCATTTTTTCTTTGATATATATAATTTAAACTTGTGCCCCACCCATGCGGCAAGCTTGTCTGCTGAGTGTGGTTGGAATTCCTGAACTTTCCCCTTTCCTCCTTTTCGGCATTGTACTGGCCCTTCTTTATGATATCTGCATCTAATGCTTCAAATTCCTCCTGCAGATAATGTAGGTCCATTGCTCCAGTAGTAGTGATATTCAGCTATTGGATTTTTTGTCCAAAAGTATTCGCAGTGGGGAATTTATTTCGACATAATCTTACTCTTTGCAGTTTTCTTCTTTCTCTTCCTTTTCTTCTCTCTCTTATTCTTGTTATCATCTCTTGCGAGACAACTCTACATAGCTGATGTCTTAGATGATAGATTGATGCTTGGGGTATTTTCCCTTAACTTTTTTTTTTCCTCATATCTTTTGCAATTTTATTTTATTTTTTTGTCTTTTCTTTTTCATTTAGTTTTCTCTATTGCTCTGGCTTCTTTTTTCCCCTTTCTTTAAATGACTGTAAAGAATGGGCATTGAAAGAATCAGTTTGAGGCAGCATTAGTTCAAGGAATAAGAGAGTACATGTAGTAGGACTTCACGGAAGAAAAAGAAAAACATTTTAGCTAGTTTTGAGCTTCTCTCCCTTTGCTCCATAAATGTGTGCTTATGTGAGCAAAGTAAAAGGAACTTAATCATGTATCTGTAATGAGGGAGTGAATGACTGATGCTGTAACGAATCAATCACTAAGTTGTTGAGCAGTAATCTGGGGGAGGGTGTAAGTTTCCTTCAGATTTGGGCATGCTTCACAGGCTCTAACATTTTGTATATGGTTGATTATCTTTTATGTTTCTGAACATTGGCATTGAAATGATGCTTTGTATTTTATTTTATTTTTTTTCAGTAAAATGTTATTGAAGCTTTGTCTTGTGTAGGCCATAAGAGTGGGAAAGACTCTAATATAACATCTTTGGTCAGATTGGGACATGGAATCCATCATCTCGTAGACAAATAGGGATTGCGGGTTATCATGCTAGTGATCCCCAGCTGGACTTTGCTAGGTAGGGAGCTTTTGGAATTTATCTTGAAGTTGTCTACTGAGAGATATGCCATTGGGAGGAGCAGGGTTTGTGCAGTGGTCGTAGTTTGAATGAGATTTTGCTTCTGACTGGTTTAAAAGTCTGTAGGTTGGAACTCTCACACTTCATCAATTGCAGGGCCATTCCGTCTAGCTTTGTAATCTTGTGGAGATTTCATTTCGCACTTGCTTTTCGTTTTCAGCTCCTTTTTTCTTTCTTTTGGTTAATCATAAAGATGAACAAGTGTCCCTTCTTTTCTTCAATGGTTCAGCCGGGAAATTCATTGGCATTTGAATCTAACAGTAATTCATTTGAAATTTAATTGCTCTGGTTGAGATTTTTCTTTTGAAGTTATATTTAGTTTTTCTGAGTCATATAGGATTTTGATTTCAAATGAAACACATCGGCCATGCCATGTGAGGTTCTTTGTGCACAATGATGTGTGTGTGTGAATGAATCTAATCAATAACTAGTTTCACTTACCCTTTGAACATCATTACCATTGAAAGGATCAAGTTTCTGCTTGAACACGCAATGCACAAGTGTTTCGCTATTATTTCGAGGGGTGTATTGTTGGACTGTCCCCTGCAATCACATTTTTCTGCCGTTGGAAGTGTTCGACGTGTAGCAGAATACATTTTTTATTATTTTGTGGGGGCCTTTGTTGTACTGCTGTAGCACTGCCTATTGATAACTGTCTACTGAATTGCCTTGCGCCCGATTAAGCACTGTGAATATTTCCAATATCATCTCTAATTACTGGATTGAATATTGCAGGCCTTGGAAAAATATAAGTACGGGCGGTCCCTCGAGCATACAAGTCAGTTCATTGAAAAACTGGAAAAAGAGCTCGAAGAGTATTGGGAGTACGTTGCTCGTTACAAGGAAAGGAAAGAAGATGCATCACGCAGCAACCTGTTATACGTCATTACTTTCTCCCCAAAAGGCAGCCTGTACAGTACCCCGCTTATATAAGTCAAGATCCCCCTCTTTCTATCCAACGTGGGATGTAGGAGTCAAATTGTACCTAATCCGTCCGATGTGGGAGTCAGGTTGTATCTAACCCGTCCCTGCCCGAGACATAACCTGTCCGTGACATTCTTTCCTACTAAATCTATCGACGTCCTCGTCGAAATCGAGATCTCCCTGCCTACTACATTCTTATTAAAACAATAAGGGAGAATTTTCTTTTCTAAAATTCTCAATTCTGTAATGTATGATCTTTTCTTTATGTGAATACTAATATGCAAATTGTAACAGAATTTACATACCTCTGTCCATAATGTCAAGTTCCTGTTATGAAGATGAGAATCCTCTTCTAATTTTGCCTTTTGATCAATTTCTCCTACTCTTCCCCTTTCCCTTTCTCTTTTCTCGTTTTTTCTCTAATGGTTGAGAAGAGGTAAAAAAAAACTCTGTTATGGAAAAAATCACGTCCCTTTTATTTTTCTGTAATGGTTGTCTTTAATAGTCTTTAATGGAGAGAGTGATTCTCTCTTCTCTTAATGGTCTTTAATGGGGAGAGCGATTCCCTCTTGAGTGATTCCCTCTTCTCTTAATAGTCTTTAATGGGGAGAGTGATTCCCTCTTCTCTTAATGGTCTTTAATGGGGAGAGTGATTCCCTCTTCTCTTAATGGTCTTTAATGGGGAGAGTGATTCCCTCTTAATGGTCTTATAACTGTTATCTTTAATAGGGAGAGTGATTCCCTCTTTTCCTGTAACTGTTATCTTTAATAGGGAGAGTGGAGGGATTCTAAACCCAATGACCCAAATTACCGTTATATCTAACCGACCATCATATTAGACCTTTTATATTTGGTCATACTTTAAATAATAAGGGCCACTTATGTCAATTAATTTAACAATCTCCCACTTGGCCCATGTTATGACTTGATGAATCAATAACGAATAAGTGTGCACCATACTTAAAGATCATCAAACCATAATACTTGATTGAATTAAGATGATTGGATCATGGCGGTCACATATCTTTTAGCGATATGATTCCTTCCATGTATCACATAATTATCATAATTCATAACAACTTTACCGAGGAACATTGAGACTTTAAATTGTCATTTCCAAATACGCTATTAGTTATCTCATAAACTATAATTGTATACACCTTAATGTAGATAACAAAAGCGCAAACAAAATCATGACCTTAATTGAATTCATAAGTGTCACAATGATATGAGTAGTATAAAACATTTACTTTCAAGAGAATGAGGACCCGTCCAAAATGCCCATCCGTTTAACATGTCCAGTAAATGTTTTCGGTGGCAAACCTTTAGTTAACGGGTCCGCTATCATTAATTCAATACCAATATGCTCAATGGACACTTTTTGGTTTTGTACTTCTTCCTTAACAGATAAATATTTCAAATCCATATGTTTCGCACCTTTAGAATACCTATCATTCTTAGAGAAGAAAACAGCTGCAGAATTATCACAATAAATTCTTAACAGCTTTTCTATATTGTCGACCAAACCAAGTCTTAAGATAAAATTCCGCAACCATAATGCATGAATAGTAACCTCAAAGCATGCTACAAATTCAGCCTCCATTGTGGAAGTAGCAAAGACAGACTGCTTCCCACTTTTCCATGAAACTACTCCTTCGGCCAGCAGAAACATGTAACCAAATGTAGATTTCCTCGAATCTACACATCCAGCATAATCTGAATCCGAGTAGCCTACTACTTCAAGATGACTTAATCTTTTATAAGTAAGCATGTAATCCTTAGTGCCTTGTAAGTACCTAAGTACTTTCTTTCCGGCTTTTCAATGATCTATTCCAGGATTACTTTGATATCGGCCTAACATTCCGACAGCGAAACTAATGTCTAGTCGAGTACATGTTTGAACATACATCAAACTTCTAACCAGCGATGCATAGGGAATGGATTCCATTGATTTTCGTTCCAAATCATTCTTTGGACATTGCAATTCACTGAACTTGTCCCCTTTCTGAATTGGAACTATTCCTGTAGAGCAATTTTCCATTCTAAATCTCTCTAATACTTTATTGATATAGCCTTTCTGAGACAATCCTAACAATCCTTGTGATCTATTGCGAAATATTTCTATTCCTATCACATAGGATGCCTTATTCATATCTTTCATTTCAAAAGTTTCAGAGAGAAATTTCTTAACATTATGCAACAAACCCATGTCATTAGCAGCCAAAAGAATGTCATCGACATATAGGACTAATATAATGAACTTGCTCCCACTGACCTTCATATAGATACACCGATCAACGGTGTTCTCTACAAAACCATATGATGTAATGGTATTATTGAACTTAATATACCATTGTCGGGAGGCTTGTTTCAGTCCATATATTGATTTCTTTAATTTACACACCAAATTTTCTTTCCCTGTGGTTATGAAACCTTCAGGTTGGTCCATATACACTTCCTCTTCTAAGTCACCATTCAAAAAGGCGATCTTTACATCCATTTGGTAGAGCTCTAGGTCATAGTGAGCCACCAAAGCCATAATGATTCTTAAGGAGTCTTTCTTAGAGACTGGAGAGAAAGTCTCCTTATAGTCAATACCATCCTTTTGAGTGTAACCTTTGGCAACAAGTCTGACCTTATACCTTTCGATGTTGCCTTTTGAGTCTCGTTTAGTCTTGAAGACCCACTTACAGCCAACTCGTTTTGATCTTTCAGGCAACTCCACTAGTTCCCAAACTTGATTTACATCCATCGATTTTATCTCTTCTTTCAGGGCATTAAACCACTTTTCAGAATCATTACATTCCATGACTTGTTTAAATGAGACTGGATCTTTATCAATGCTTAAATCAGATTCATGTTCAAGTGAGTAAACCACATAATCATTCGATATGGCTGATCTTTTCTATCTTGTAGACCTTTGTAATGCCATTTCTTGTGGTATCACTTGCTCATTTATGACTTGTATATTGTCACTTGGTTCATCACTTATGTGTTCACCTTGTGTGTTTCGAATATCAATTTGTTGTCTTTGCATGTCGTGTAACTGTGATGCAACAAAAGGAACAACAACTTGAATAGAAACACTTGGTGTGGGGATAACAACTTGAGTAGAAGTACTCACCGTGGATCTTTCATTTTGTAATTCTTTAATATCCACCTTTCGTGATTCCCCACTCCCACTGAACTAACCATTTTCAATGAACTGAGCATTGTCAAACTCAACTATTCTAGTACTATGGTTAGGACAATAGAACCTATATCCTTTAGACTTTTCAGGATAGCCAATGAAGTAACCACTAATGGTTCTTGCATCAAGCTTTCTTTCATGTGGATTATATATCCTTACTTCTGCTGAACAACCCCAAACATGAAGGTGTCTTAAACTGGGTTTCCTACCTGTCCATAACTCATAAGGAGTCTTAGGAACAGCCTTACTAGGAACCCTATTTAGCAGATATGCAACAGTTTTTAATGCATGCATCCACAAGGATAAAGGTACAGTACTACAACTTAACATGCTCCTAACCATATCCATAAGTGTGCGATTCCGCCTTTCCGCTATACCATTCTGTTGTGGTGTACCAGACATTGTATACTATGCACATATGCCTCGACTTTCAAGAAGTTTTTCAAATGGACCAGGACATTGTCCACTTTCATTGAATTTTCCATAATATTCACCACCTCTATCTGACTTAATCACTTTCACTTTTCTATCTAACTGCCTTTCCACCTCATTTATAAACACCTCCAGGGCGTTTACTGACTAAGACTTTTCATACAGTACATATAAATAACAATATTGTGAGTAGTCATCTATAAACGTGATGAAATATTTCTTACCACCCCATGATGAAATATCAAAGAGGCCACAAATATCAGTGTGTATTAATTCTAAAGGCTCATTACTTCTCATGGCTGAGTTCTTTGATGTGTGTCTTGTCTATTTCCCTTTTATACAATCAACACATACCTCCCAATCAGTAAAATCCAATTGAGGCAGGACATCACCTTTCACCAACCTCAATATCCTTTCTTTGGATATATGACCTAATCTTTGATGTCATAAGAAAGCAGAACTGTCATCATGTGCATTACGTTTGTTACCTATATTGTGCTCAACAAGAAATAGAGAATCAGCATACATAGCATCAAGATTAAAATGGTACAAATTATCAACCAAAGTACCAGATCCATAATGGTACGAATGTCTATACAATGAAAATGTACCATTTCCAATCTTAAAGTTAAATCCTACTTCATCCAACTTTGCAACAGAAACTAAATTTCTAACACATTCAGGAACATAGAGACACTTTTCCAGATCTAGGTGACACCTAGTATCCAAAATTAATTTGTACGTCCCAATTCCTTATATTCGTGCCTTCATTCTGTTTCCCATATAAAGGAATTTCTCAATTCCTGTTATGGGCTGGATTGAAAGGAATCCCTGCATGATATGTGACATATGAATAGTAGCTCCAGAGTCTAACCACCAAGTATTATTAGGTACTTCAATTACATTTGATTCAAAACATACTGATATACAGTACATACCTTTCTTTTCGAACTAAGCCTTTCTTTTTGGACAATCTTTCTTGAAGTGACCAATCCTTTTACAGAAGAAGCATTTATGATCCTTGTGAATCTGACCTCTAGTGACTTTCATAGAGGCTTTGTCCTTCTTCTTATCCTTTCTATATGGTATAGACATGCTACTGCTAGCATCATTATGAACAGTAAGATGAATAGAGTGATCCTTCATCTTCTTTAATCTCCCTTCCTCCTGAACTAACATGGCCTTAATTTCTTGAAGGTTCCATTTCTCTTTGATAGTGTTATAATTTACTTAGAACTGACCAAATTCAGAAGGCAGTGAGTTGATGATGAATTGTACCAAAAAGGATTCACTCACATCCATGCCCATTGTTTTCAACTTTGCTGCTAGATTAGCCATACTAGTCACATGATCATGAATAGGTTGTGACCAATCAAATTTCTTGGTCGTCAGCTCACTCATTAGGCTTCCTACAATGGATTTATCAACTATATCTGATTGAGAGTATTCCTTAATTCTCATCATAAATTCCCTTGCATTTTTCGTCTTAGGCATCGATGGCTTGACATTTTCAGCTATTGTCATTCGCATCAAATTCAAACTCAGCCTATTAGACCGTTCCCAAGCCTCATGCAGAGACTTGTGAGATTCTGTACTGGTCTCAGTAATGGCTGCAGGCTTTTCATCTGAGATGACTGCTAAGTCCAAACCCAAAATGCCTAAGTGAAACTAAATATGCTCAGACCATTCCGCATAATTCAGTCCATTGAATTTGATCATCGCATTGCCTAAGGCGAACATATTATTGGAAGCTGTAAACATAATCCAAATTTACACATTAATGGTTTGAGTAAACTTAAATGGATTCAGATCAACTTTGATTATGTATTTAAGTTCACCTTTGGGTGATCCTCAAATACATAACTTTAATCAATGATGATGCTAATTTAGATATACTTTGATAGATCAATCAATCATACTAGAGTTAACATGAATGTTATCTTTGGATATACAATCATATTTACCCAGTATATCAATGAATCTCTTTTAGTATTATTAATTATAGGCAATGATCCATCTTTGGATGATCTCCTAGCCTTATAATTAATAATCACAATTGTTCATTTCAAATCTGTACAACATTTCATTAGCATCTAAAGAAATGAACAATTAAAATTCACAATCAAATATTTGAATCCTTTCAAGTTAGGCTACTTTGGTAACCAACAAACTTTCAATATTTGATTGATGTCAATATGATCTTAATAAACTTCAAAATATTTAATTATTGAGATCATACAATTTGACAAAACATTAATAAACAATCAATAATGCAGAAAATAAATTCATTTTTGGGTCAACACTGGCCAATATGTCGAGTACTATTCCGGTAGCCGGCTAATTCCACATGCCTGCAAATGCTAGTAGGATACCATTCTATTAGCCAGATCTTTACATTTATTAATTTCTTTCTTTCCATTGACCATGACAACTCTAACGGCGCAAAAAATCAGATTCGGAAAGGAAAAAGGCCGACGGGGGACATTCAGGAAAAGAACAATAATTTTTTTTTTTTGGCAAACGGCAAAGGTCGCCGGCTTTTCTTTTCTTTTCAACGCCGGCGGTTTCTTTTCCCTTCAACGCCGGCCGTTTTCCTTTTCTTTTCAACACTGGCTGATTCTTCTTTTATAGCAAAATATAGTATTCACAAACCCGCTTTGATACCAATTGTTAAAACAATAAGGGAGAATTTCCTTTTCTAAAATTCTTAATTCTGTAATGCATGATCTTTTCTTTATGTGAATACTAATATGCAAATTGTAACAGAATTTACATACCTCTGTCCATGATGTCGAGTTCCTGTTATGAAGATGAGAATCCTCTTCTGATTTTGCCTTTTGATGAATTTCTCCTACTCTTCCCCTTTCCCTTTCTCTTTTCTCAGTTTTTCTCTAATGGTTGAGAAGAGGAAAAGAAAAACTCTGTTATGGAAAAAAATCACGTCCCTTTTATTTTTCTGTAACGGTTGTCTTTAATGGTCTTTAATGGAGAGAGTGATTCCCTCTTCTCTTAATGGTCTTTAATGAGGAGAGTGATTCCCTTTTCTCTTAATGGTCTTTAATGGCGAGAGTGATTCCCTCTTCTCTTAATGGTCTTTAATGGCGAAAGTGATTCCCTCTTCTCTTAATGGTCTTTAATGGGGAGAGTGATTCCCTCTTAATGGTCTTATAACTGTTATCTTTAATAGGGAGAGTGATTCCCTCTTTTCCTGTAACCGTTATCTTTAATGGGGAGAGTGGAGGGATTTTAAACTCAATGACCCAAATTACTGTTATGTCTAACCGACCATCATATTAGACCTTTTATATTTGGTCATACTTTAAATAACAAGGGCCACTTATGTCAATTAATTTAACAATTCTCTCCTACCGAATCTATCAACGTCCTCATCGAAATCGGGGTCTCCCTACCTACTACATTCTCCCCCACCGAATCTATCAACGTCCTCGTCGAAATCGGGGTCTCCCTGCCTACTTCTCGGTGAAGCGCTTGGCGAGAAACATCGGAGTCGGGGTCAGATTGGTTCTAATACCACTTGTCACGGGGTTATTACTTTCTCCCAAAAAGCAGCCTATTAGAGTGTGCAGTACCCACGCTTATATGATTTAGGATCTCCCTCTTCCTATCCGATGTAGGATGTAGGAATTGGGTTGTACTTAACCCGTCCGTGACAAACCGTTCTTGATACGTGAAGGTAACATAAGAGAATAGGACAATTTTTAGCAATCAAGCATATTTAATAATCATGGAGAAACAGGACCATAGGGCACAAGAAAAGACAAAAGAAAAAATGCCCCTTCGAAAGGAAATTCTAATATAAGTATTATAGTTGTATTTTGTTATTTTGATGGGTGAAAAAGTAGTTGTTATTATTAAATGCGGAAATGATGTATAACTCAGCGGTGAAACGTACTCTTCAACCATAGCAATGGGATCTTGTTAATGATTGTTCACAATAGAGTAAGATTGTTTTGCAAGTTGTGGCAATATTATGTCGCTGTTCTTGTACTACATTATTAGAGATTGTAACTTCCAAAAACCAAAATTATAATAGACTCGAGGGCGTACATCCAACATAGTTTCAATCTAAAGATATTTGATTTCCATTTATTTGACATTTTTTTATATATGGTTATGTATTTAATTAAATGACAATTAAGTGTAAATAGATTGATTTTATTCAGTTTGACAGAAATGTTTAAATTAAAATATTATATTGGCTTGAAAATTTTCAAAATTTTAATCGATAAAATGAGAAGAAAAATCAATTCAATGGTCGTTGACGAATGAGAATCGAATTAATCAAATTAACTAATACTCATCAGATTAACTAATATTTGTTAAAAAGGAAACTAATGAAATTTTATAAGGTCCAAATATTCAGTATTTAGTAATAATATTGACATGCTGGGCAAATGCACTCTAATATTAACGTTAATTACTTTTGAAGAATTGTCCTGCCTATGGTTCTCAATTGGACAATTTAGATCATTTTAAATTATTTTAAAATTAATATTCATATTTTTAAGTTAAATTGCCTCATAAGCAATTTAGACCCAATTAGTTTGTCCATTGTGATCTCTCTCCACTCCCATTCTGCTATATTACAATTAAATTAGAATAGTCGTGTAACAAGTTTTTTTTTTTTATTATTGAAATATACTTGATGAGATATAATTAACACCGAAATTAGTGGATGACCAAGCATGACTTGATAATTGATCTAAAGCAGTGCTCTAATAACAAGAGATATTCCAGAAAAACAAGGAAGCATTGTAATGAAAAATAACTGAAGCTAATGGCAATTAAGTAACGATAAAGGTGAGAATTTTTTTTTTTGGGTTAACGAATGTGAGGCAATTAGGTAGACTTTAATTATTCTAATATCCAAAAAAACAAAAAAATACATAGAGAGTTTGATCGAGTAAAAATTAAATTTAAATTTTTTATTGATTTAAAACTTTACTTTACCTCCATATCTCTAATTATTAATTTTTATTGTGTTAAAATTTATAATCCTAATTTGGGCAACTTAACTTTTTTTTTTTTTTGGACAAATCATATTTGTCCAACTTTTCCCAAATCATTAGAAAAAAAAAAAACTCATATTTGTTTAACTAAAATGAAATCGACTTTTCTTGTATCTTTTGGACCAAAATGCCAGTTAAATGCAGTAGATTCCGCGACGTTGGCGACCAAGTGTAGGCTTGCACTTTCTGATTTCCTCCCGAATCTTGAGCTCCAGTAGCTTTCTTCTCCTACAATCTCCCAGCCAAACCCACAAAGCCAAAGACCTCTGCAACCAAGTGCACGAGCTCTCCATCCGCGGTCGCCTCGACGATGCTCTCCATCTTTTCTACCACGCAGCAGCGGCGTCGCTCCCTTTTCCCGATTCCCGGAAAATCTATGCGGCCCTTTTCCATGCCTGCGCCTGCCATCGGTATCTTAAACAAGGCCGATAGTTACACCAATACATGCTTAGCCAACATCCCAGTAGCTCGGACGACCTCATTTTGACTAACCATCTCATTAGAATGCATGCTAAGTGTGGTGACTTGGGCTACGCATGCCATTTGCTCGACGAAATGCCGCGTAGAAACTGTGTCTCTTGGAATGCTCTTATTTCGGGGTATGCGCAACGAGGGCGAGCTTATGAGTGTTTTTGTTGGAATATGTTTTGGATTCTAGTTGAGTTAGAATTACTCTTTTGGCCCTTATCTTATATCCCTCATATATATATATATATAGGCATACTAGGGTTATGAGATGAATAGAGAGAGGAGAGTCACACTTTTTGTTTCTTGTAATACTCTCTCTAGTAATAAAATTATTCTTTCTGTCTTTCCCATGGATGTAGGTCACATCGATCAAACCATTACATTCTGATGTTTTCTTATTTGTTTGATTACTTCCGTGGAGTTTAGATCAACAAACTGGTATCAGAGCCCAGCGGTCGCTTCCACCACCACCTCGCAGAGTGAGGGTTCCGATTTGGCTGTCAAAACCCTCTCAGATAATCGCATCCCTACTACGATTATTACCTGTTTCTTTTTTTTTTTTGGGTTCTGTGAAGAGCCCAGCGGCCGGCACACTTCCCACACCAGCAAGCTCCGTCGCACAAACCAGCGACCGGGTTCTGCCGTATCTACCAAATCCGATTTGAATCCCCGCAATACAGATTTGGGTCTCCCACCAATAACAGAAGCGCAGACTTCAAATCCAGAGTTGATCGGAGCCGATCCGCCATACCCAGATCCATCTGGGTTTCAGCGGCGTACAATCCTCGTGGCCGACCTTTCCTTTTTTCTTTCGATGCCGGCCGTTTCGGCAGTCCTTTTATCCACTTAGTTTGGTTGTAACTTGGGTAATTTTATTAATTTGGGCCATCAACTTGTATTCTTCAATTTTCGTTTTGGATGTTTTATTGCAATGGCTTTTTCATCTTCATTAACGGTGAAGTCTGAAATTGAGAAGTTTGATGGAAACACCAGTTTTGCACTGTGGCAAGTTAGGATGATGGCAATTCTATCGCGAAAAGATACAAAAAAGGCCCTACTTGGCAAGGAGAAAAAAACGAAGTCAATGTTCGATGCAGATTAAGATGACATGGATGATAAAACTTTATCCTAAATTCAACTCAGTTTGAGAAATGAAGTTTTGAGAGAAATCCTCGGTGAAAGAACAGCAGCTGGTGCGTGACTAAAATTAGAAAGTCTGTACATGACAAAATCTTTGACTAACAGGCTCCAATTAAAGCAACGCCTCTCTACGTATGTCATAAGGTACTTCTTTGAAATCACATATTGGAGAGTTCAGTTCAATTGTTACTGATTTGAGCAAGATTGATGTTCATATTGACGACGAGGATCAAGCTTTATTGCTATTATGTTCTTTGCCTCCTTCATACAAGTACTTTTGAGATACTATGATTTATAGTAGAGACGATATTTCCCTTGAAAATGTCAAGACTAATTTGCAGGCCAAGGAAAAAATTGATAATAGTTTGACATCTTCTGAGACACCAGATCAGAGTGTTGGTTTGATTATTGATCGAAGAAGATCAAAGGAGAGAGTCGGAATTCAGGAAAATCAAGATCGAAATCAAAGCACAAGAATTTGACATGCAGTTATTGCAAGAAGAAAGGGCACATCAAGTCTGATTGTTACAAATTGAAAAACAAGCAGAAAGTAAGTGACAGTAATCAAAAGAACCATCCACCAGGAGAAGCTCATGTAGTAGCAAATGAGAGTGATGATCTGCTTTGTGTCACTCAAGGCCAAGGCAGATTTCAGGATACCTGGATCATGGACACTAGAGCCTCGCAACATATAACTCCTAATAGGGAATGGTTTACCACTTACAAGTCAATCAATAGTGGTATTCTGTTAGGTAATGATCACGTATGTAAGGTTGCTGGGATTGGTACAGTGCAGATCAAGATGCATGACGGTGTCATTAGGACCTTGTCTGAGGTCAAACACATTCCAGATTTGACGAAGAATCTTATCTCTTTAGGCACTCTTAAGAAGAATGGCTGCAAGATTGGGTGTAAAGGTAAAGTTCTAAAAGTTTTCAGAGGTGCTCTTGTATTGATAAAGGCTGCCAGAATTGGCACATTGTATTTCTTGCATGGTTCGACAGTCACAGATTCAACTGTAGTTTCTCCTTCAGTTTTACATTCAGAAGTGACAAAGTTGTGGCACATGCGGCTGGGACACATGAGTGATAGAGGTATGACTGCTTTGAGTAAGAGAGGTCTTTTGTGTGGTCAGAATACAGGAAAAATGGAATTTTGTGAGCATTATATTTTTGGGAAGCAGAAGAAGTTGAGTTTCAGTACAGCCATCCATAAAACAAAGGGAACATTGGACTACATCCATTCAGATATTTGGGGTCCTTCTCAGGTTCTCTTTAAAGGTATGAGTGCTGCTTATATGCTCACTTTCATTGATGATTTTTCTCACAAAGTTTGGGTCTATTTCTTGAAACAGAAAAGTCAAGTGTTTGGAACTTTCAAGCAGTGGAAAACTTTACTTGAAAAGCAGACTAGAAAATAGATTAAGAGGCTGAGAACAGATAATGACCTTGAATTTTGCAATAACGAATTCAATGAGTTTTTCAAAATTGAAGGCATTGTTCAACACTGCACAGTTGTAAAAACTCCACAGCAGAATGGAGCTGTAGAACGCATGAACAGGATTTTGATAGAGAAAGCGAGATGTCTGTTATCCAATGCAGGTTTGGGCAAGGAGTTTTGGGCAGAAGCAGTTAATACAGCTTGTTGGTTGGTAAATCAATCTCCTTCTACTTCCATTGAATGTAAAACACCAGAAGAGGTGTGGTCAGGCAAACCTGCAGATTATTCTGATTTGAAGATATTTGGCTGTTCTGCTTATGCTCATGTTAATGATGGAAAGCTTGAACCGAAGGCTAAGAAATGCATTTTCCTTGGCTATGCTTTTGGTGTGAAAAGTTATAGGTTGTGGTGTCCAGACCCTAAGTCTCCAAAATTCCTCATCAGTAGAGACGTGACATTTGATGAATCCGTTATGCTGTATCCAAAAGAGGAAGTCTTAAGGCCAAACAATGAAGATAGTGGGAGTTCCAGACAGCAGGTGGAGTTTGAAAGTGATATTCCTTCCAAGTCAGTCAACAAATTCGGGTTGACACTTCAGAAACAGACAAGGATATTCTAGATACTCAACAGGTACAGTCATACAGTATCGCTAAAGACAGACCCAGAAGGACTATCAAGCCACTAATCAGGTTTTCATACTCGGATTTTGCTTATTGTTCAGCAGTAGCGGAAGAGGTGGAGTACAATGAACCTAGAAATTACTCAGAGGCTATCACTTGTGCCAAATCTTCCTAGTGGAGTATTGCTATGACCGAGAAAATTGAGTCCCTGCATAAGAATCAAACTTGGGACTTAGTGAAACTTCCCAAAGATAAGAAGACTATTGGCTGCAAATGGATCTTCAAGAAGAAGGAGGGAATCCCAAGAGTTGAGGATGCAAGGTACAAGGCACATCTGGTTGCAAAGGGCTATAGCCAAAAAGAAGAGATTGACTTCAATGAGGTGTTTTCTCCAGTTGTGAAGCACACTTCCATTCGTGTGCTTCTAGTTATGATTGCTATGTATGATATGGAATTGGAGCAGCTTGATGTCAAGACTGCTTTTCTACATGGCGATCTTGAGGAAGTCATTTATATGGATCAACCCGAGGGTTTCAAGATTGAAGGCAAGGAGGATCATGTTTGCAGGTTGAAGAAATCTCTATATGGTTTAAAGCAATCTCCTAGATAATAGTATAAGAAGTTTGACAACTTTATGGTTGGTCATGATTACTTAATGAGTGAGTATGACAGTTGTGTCTACCATAGGAAGCTTCCTAATGGATCATTTGTCTATCTGCTACTATATGTCGATGATATTCTTGTTGCCTCTACAAGCATATCTGAGATCAATAGTTTGAAAAGTTACTTGGTAGAGATTTCGAGATGAAAGATTTGGGGGATGCAAAGAGGATTTTGGGCATGGAAATCACCAGAGACAGGAAAGCAGGAGAGTTGCACCTTTTACAGAAAAGGTACATCGAGAAGGTTCTTGATCGTTTTGGGATGATGAGTTGCAAACCGGTAAGTACTCCTTTGGCATCACACTTCAGACTTTCAGCCTCTTTGTCACCCAATAGCCTAGAGGAGGAAGAATATATGTCACGTGTTTCATACTCTAGTGCAGTGGGCAATGTTATGTATGCTATGGTTTACACTCGTCCAAATATTTCACAGGCAGTCAGTGTAGTCAGTAGATATATGGCTAATCCTAAGAAAGCACATTGGCAAGCAGTTAAATGGATACTTTGATATCTTAGAGGTACTACAGATGTAGGACTAATGTTCAGCAAAGGCAGTAGGTTGTTTACTGGTTTTGTAGATTCTGACTATGCAGGTGACCTTGACAGAAGAAAATCAACAACTAGTTATATTTTCACTCTTTCAGGCTATGTCATTTGTTGGAAGGCAACATTGCAATCAACAGTTGCTCTTTCCACCACTAAAGCTAATTACATGGCAATAGCAGAAGCAATCAAGGAAGCTATTTGGTTGAAAGGTTTGGTCACTGATTTGGGTTTATCACAGGAAACTACCACCGTATTCTGTGATAGTCAGAGTGCTATACACTTGACCAAAAATCAAGTGTACCATGAGAGAACCAAACACACTAATGTCAGATACCATTTCTTGCAAGATGTTATATCTCAAGGTTTGATTTCAGTGAGAAAGGTCGCTACTGCAGACAACCCAGCTGACATGTTGACAAAATTAGTTTTAGCTAGTAAGTTCAAGTATTGCTTGGACTTGATTAGTGTTCATTTTATTTGACTGGCCCTAAGGGGCCATTTGGAGGAGAGACAGAAGGATTCTATTTTGTTGTATATTTTGAGAATACAATGCAAGGTGGAGATTTGTTGAAATATGCCTTGTATTCTAGTTGAGTTAGAATTACTCTTTTGGCCCTTGTCTTATATCCCTATATATATATAGGCATACTAGGGTTATGAGATGAATAGAGAGAGAGGAGAGCTACACTCTTTGTTTCTTGTAACACTCTCTCTCTAGTAATAAAATTATTCCCTCTGTCTTTCCCGTGGATGTAGGTCACATCGACCGAATCACGTTACATTCTGGTGTTTTTTTGTTTGTTTGATTACTTCCGTGGAGTTTAGATCAACAGTTTTGCAGTATGTTGGAGGATTGCCGTCCGAATGAATTTGCGCTTGCGAGTGTGCTTGCTTGTTGTGATTATGAGCATGGCAAGCAGGTGCATGCATTTGCATTGAAAATTGCTTTGGATTCCAATGCTTTTGTAGGGAACGCTCTTTTAACCATGTATGGCAGGAAGAATACTTTTGATGTGAATGGTACTTATATTTCTAGTCTAGATGAGGCTTGGAGTGTCTCTGAGACCATGGAATCACATAATCTAGTTTCTTGGTATTCCATGATTGCAGGGTTTCAGTTCCATAAACATGGAGCCCAAGCTTTTGACCTTTTTAGCCAAATGCACGGTATTGGAGTTGGGTTTGATTGTGCCACATTAGTTAGTGTATTTTCGGGTTTTAGTGGAACCTATGGTGATAATTTTGATTTGGGTCTTCGACATTGTTTTCAGTTGCACTCTCTTGGTTTCAAAAGTGGACTTCTTTTGAATATAGAAGTGGCAACTGCTTTGATAAAAGCATATTCAGATCTTGGAGGACAGGTGTCCAATTGTTACAAGCTCTTTTTGGAAACTAGTGGCTGTCGAGATATAGTCTCATGGACCAGCATTATAACTGCATTTGCCAAATGTGAACCAGAGGAATCACTCTTCCTCTTCCGTCAGTTGCATAGGGATGACCTAGATCCAGATCGGTATACTTATTCAATTGTTATAAAGGCCTGTGCAGGTCTTGTTAATGAGAGACATGCCTTGGCAGTTCATTCATTGGTTGTTAAAGCTGGATTTGAGGTTGACATGGTGCTTGCAAATTCTTTGATTCATGCATATGCCAGGTGTGGCTCCATTGATTTGTCTTAGCAAGTTTTTGATGAGATGCAATGTCTTCATATAGTTTCTTGGAACTCAATTCTTAAGGCTTATGCCCTGCATGGCCAAGCTAAGGAGGCATTGGATCTCTTCCTACAAATGAATATTCATCCTGATTCTTCAACCTTGGTTGCTCTTCTTTCAGCTTGCAGCCATGTTAGACTTGTGGAAGAAGGAATCAAAATCTTTGACAGCATGTTTGTGAATTACGGTATTTTGCTTCAAGTGGATCATTATGGCTGCATGGTTGATACCCTTGGACGAGCTGGACGAGTTTTTGAGGCACATGATCTAATAACTAGAATGCCAATGGAGCTTGATTCAGTGATTTGGAGTGCACTACTTGGCTCATGTAGGAAACATGGTGAAATGCAGTTGGCCACATTAGCAGCAGACAAATTGAAGGAGTTGGAACCTAGAAATTCATTAAGCTATGTACAAATGTCAAATATTTATTGCTTCAGAGGTAATCACAACGAAGCAGGGGTAACTAGAGAAGAAATGAAGGGATCAAGTGTGAGAAAGAATCCAGGCTTAAGTTGGATTGAGATTGGGAATCGAGTGCATGAGTTTGCCTCTGGAGGCAATCACCATCCATTCAGAGAGTTCATATACTCTGAGCTTGATGCATTGGTTAGGCAGCTGAAAATGATCGGTTATGTGCCAGAGACAAGCTTGGCTTTACATGACATAGAGGAGGAACACAAGGAGGAGCAGTTGTCTCATCATAGTGAGAAGCTAGCTTTGGTTTTTGCTCTTATGAATGAAGGTGCTTTATATTATAACGGAAGCATAATAAAAATTGTTAAGAATATTTGAATTTGTTTAGACTGTCACAACTTCATGAAATTGGCGTCAGATCATCTTCAAAAGGAGATCATTGTGAGAGACTCAAACCGTTTCCATCATTTTAAAAGTAGGATATGCTCCTGCAATGACTATTGGTAGTACATGAGCACTGCCTGAGCCAAGATCATCTTGTTTCCGTGAGTTTCTTTATAGTTATCAATTTCAATTGTTGTTGCAAGAAGAGCCAGCAATGATCATTCTAGACGAGGATGCTGTTCATAGTGAGAAAATGAAACTCAAATAGCTGCTTGAGTTTGTTTCTATGCAGCACAAGGTACATTGGGGAGACATAAATATGGCCTTGTTGGGAAACCATTCTTTGGAGACTTGATATTTTCTGAAGTGCAGATTTCTATTGTCATGGTAGCAGGCTGGAGTTAACCTAAATTGCCCTAGGAAAACAGTTGCAAGAGATCCAAATAATGTCATGGAACGGATGCTGTCCTCATCTTCAAAATTAATGTACAAAAGCAAAAAAAAAAGGATTCTGGCTGAAAACATGCTTTTTACCTGTGGGACTCTGCTTGTCAGGATCTAACTATAGCTGCAGACAACTGGTTAAGGATGACCAGGTGAGTACTCTACTTTTCAGTAGTTCAGCGTGTTTTACGCAACCCTTTTTTTTTTTTTTCTCTCTGCATATAAATTGACATCAGTGCATTAATTCCAACACTGACGAGCAGGGTGTAAACAATCTCCTGTACCAAAAAATGAGTGCAAGAAATGATTTCTTGTTTTTAGTAAATTGAATAATCCCATTTAAAATGAGCAATTAGTATGTAGATCTCATTTGGCCACGACAAAGCCACAAGCAAAATTTTCAATTTTGAAAATTTTAATTTATAATTTTTTCCCATGGTGATTAGTGTTATATGACTAAAAGTAAGGCCACTGTCTCCAAGGCACGCCCATGAATTTGTCTATGTATGTATTTTTTCTTCTTAAATAGTTGGTCAATGTGAATACATTGGGAGGCTGGTGAAACTGGTACATTTGGTTGTTCAAATGCTCCAGTTGCAACTTGCAACACATTTCAAATACAAGCCCGTTGTAAGAGAGCTGGGCATGGAGTTAACAGTATTTTCAAGTAATGTGGAAATTTATTTTCTCCAGTTATATTTTTATTAGCCCCGTCCTGAACAAAATCAAAGTACATATTCCTTTGAGTTATGTTGCTACAATCAAATTATTAGTTATATTCATTAAGTATAATCTAATAGTGGTCATTGGCCACTACTATAAAACTTAGAATGAGATTTAAGATTTGAATTTAGATCTCACTTATAGTTGAATTTCCTACCTCAATCTAATTGGACTAAAAAAATAAACCAAATTATTAGTTATTAAATGAAAATTAAATTATTAGAGAGAACCATCTCAAAGGAAATGAAAATCAAATTTGCCTATGGTTGGCTATGGAGGTTTTATTTTTTTATTAAAAAAATTCTGTATATTTTGGATGTCTTTCTGCAAGTATGCCATCTAACAAAAAAGGAAAAAAAAAAGAAAGAAAGAAAGAAAGATAACTAGTTGTACAGGCGCATTGCATTGCTTGAAGTGATTGTATGGCATTCAGATTTGATTCATGATGCTGTAGCTGAAAATGGCAAGAGCAGATCTTAATAAGCTACACAGAAAAGTTGATTGTGCGTGGTCTTTTGCTGAATGTTGAGTGAATTTTTTTCAGGAGGTCATTCGTTGCAAAGAATGCAAATGATGATGCTGTTATAAATCATTTAATGATAGCTGCAAGCCAATGGTACGTGGCTGGTTAGTCAGCCATTTGGTTTGATGGCTGGCATATTTTGTACTTCAATGTCATCCCAAAAGTCCAGGCCTAAATATATATATAAATATCATGACAAAAATTTCTGATAGGTCCAGCTTCTTCATATCTTCTCTTACTAGTTTGTAAGTCATAATCAATTACTTATTCTGGCTATCAAATGAGCTTACCTACTAATGGTTTTTATTTTTCATCCCAAAATTAATACAAAACATATGCTACTAAATATCAATAACTCTGGAAATTTCCAAATATTTTGAAGCTGCCGGACCACTAATATACTCATGCTGTCTCAACATAGAGATGTATACAGACAGACAACATTGGAAAGGTAGGGGACCTGTTGGTTGAGAGAATCATAGAGATGTATACTCATGCTGTCTCACCGGTTTCAGCTTGTTTGTCTTCTTAAACAGAATTCCTCAGTTGGTGAATGTCTTTATGTATATAAGGATTCTCTTTGTTGCTTTGAAATGGATTTGAATAGGATCATGCATGAACATTAAAAGAAGACCAACAGCTTGCATGAGTTCAGGTCTATATGCAGTCAAGTAGAGTAAACATCCAACCAGGCTTCTAAATCTACTTGGATCAACTTTTGCAGTCCCATCTTTCTTCTTAATTTTTGTTCCAATTATGAGGGGAGTATTAGAGCTCTTGCAATTCTCCATTTGAAACTTTCTAAGAACTTCTTTAGCATACTTCTTTTGTTCCTCAATTTCAGTGTAATCTGAATCTCAGATCACATGACGCTAAAATAGATAGGAGCAGAAAGATTATATATGCAAAACATACCAAATCTATGTGGTTTGCTATTGGTTTGGATGATAATGGCCAGTTTCCTTCTTATGTGCATATTGAGCCAATTTCCTTGGAACCTGTTGAGCGCAAGGTAGGAGAAAAACCTCTAATCTTAGTGAACAGGTGTTTCAATGAAGGTTGTAACTCTAGCCTTGTTGAAATTGTTTTCACATATGTTCTAATTTTATCGCGTAGATGTGGAATATGACTTGAACTTTTCTTTTGTGAAATGTTTTTTGTGTTGTAGAGAATACTGACTTAGGAGGGATTTATGCAAGAAATTCCTGGGTAATTATAGTGGAAAATGTGCAGCTAGATCTGCTGTATGCATTTGAAATCTTGAGAAATGAAATTGAGCATCAACAGTTGGAAACAGTGAAGCCAACATTGGTTGCTAGATTTGGAAAGTTTCTTTTTCATGGGAAAGCATTTCAATTTGCCTTGGTTGTTATAGCTTCATTTGGTCTGTTAGCCTGCATTTTAAATTCTAAATGTGAGCCCTCTCACATGTTGCTAGTGAAAATTGGATAAGGCTTGACCTAAGGGTGTGTCAATTGATCTTCCAGTTGCATTTATACTGTTACAGTGCTTGGTTCTATAGTGCAACATTTTAGGATAATTCACACATGTCGAGGGCCTATCGTTGGTTTACAGCATTTGGACATAGTCATATTTGCACAAACAGTGCAGAGCTCTTATTCACTTATGGTCACTGGATATCCATTAAAAGACTGTTTCTGAATTTTTCTTGATGCAATATTTTTTGCTTTCAACAATTGAAATTGTTGAATAATCAGTTTTGCATAATTTATATAATATTAATATTTGTTGTGCAGAACAAGACTAGGAGGTATTGAAAGGAGTGAGTCTTTGGATACCATGTTGAGACAAATGAAGCGATCATTTTACACAAATATTCCCCCTTCATACGTGGAAAATATTATAGAAAGAGTTGTCCCAACAGTTGAACTTGATTTTGAAGAGGAGAAGGATGCATACCATGTAAATGTATTTTTTTGCCTCATGACTGGTCCAGTGTTTTTTTTCTTTTTTTGTATTTTTTTCTTCATAGTTCTCATTGAGGTACTTACTTCTTTTCCCTTTCATTTAGTTGTCTGATAACACACGTCCAGACTCAACGACTTCATGCAAATGCCATGTCAAACAAGATAAGAAGCTTCTCCTCTACGAGGCAGGTTTCTTGGATACTTAGCAAGATTCTTCACTTATGTGTTTGTTGTAACAATTTATCACATAATGTGTTGAGTTTTGTCCTTGTTACTCCTTTTGTCAGTTGAATGACATTGCATTATATTCTTGCAAGTTTTGTGATTTTTAGGCACCTCTTTCCCTTTCTCGCATTTATGCCATTTTTGTTGTGTAACTTCCCCTTTTTGTTGTGTACCATCTGGTCACAGATATATCCTGCCTTGATACCAATCTTGACCTGAGGCTAATACTATGCACCAAGAGGATTTTAGCAGCTCGTACTGTAAGTTCATTTGCCATCGCCTGCTAGAATTAGTAATTACTTAACTAGGTCATTTTTGGAACTTGGTTACTAGTTACCAACAGAGTAGATTGGAAGCACCCTTCTGGAACCACAATAATGACCTTGCTACTCCCATACAAATCTGTAGCAATGTAACGTTGTCTTTTTACCATTATATATTAAAAATTCTCAAACTTATTTTTTGTTAAACTAAATATTAATGTGAAAACTTAAATTTGAACCAATATAAAAAATATGTCAAACTATTAATTAAATTGCTAATTTAAATAATATCAATGTCTTTGTACATTTTTTCTTACACTAATTGTTTACAAGGACCATTATTTTCAACTCACATTTATTAGATATGATTATTATATATTAATAAATAAATGCTTATAAATGTAGAAGTGTATTAAAAAAATAAAAAAAAAGAAATAAAGAAAATTGAAAGGAATCTTGATTTTTGAGAAAATAATTTTTTTTAATTATTATATAAATTTCTTTTTGAAGCACATCAAAAGAAAATTTTACATTTATCAACAAAATTCTTAAATAACTTTCAATTATACCTGAACAACATAACATATCAACCACAGCTAAATTATGAATTTAAAATATCTAACTTATTTTCTAATTGAAAAGATAAAAAAAGAGTACTTTAAAGAATAAGACTCATATGAAGAGGTGTAGAGAAAAATTATATTTTTATTTTTACAAAAAATTATTTTTACAATTTAGATTTATTACTTTTAAATTATAATGGTGTAAGATTAATCAACATTTGTACTTCAAAAAAATTATTATCATAAATATGCAAAATTTGTATAAATATTAATATAATATATGTTTCAAATTATTTCTAATAGTGTAAAAATTATATAATTAAGTTTAAAATTAACAATAAATATTAATTAATCAATTCATAATATTTCATAAAAATTATAAATTTTAAAACAATTAAACTAGAAATATAAATAAAACATAAAATAATTAAAAGTTTTTATCATATCAATAATTTTAAATAACCTTATTTTAATCGTAGAGATTTGATGGTTTTGTTAGCCCAAAAACAATTAAATTAAATTAAAATTTTGATTAAAAATTTTGTATAAGGGCACTGGTGCAATAAGGGGCTCCAATAATTTTGAAAAAAAAAAAAACCACCCACATTATTTTACGAGAAAATATTAGTTTTTATGCATATTAAACATGACAAAAAAGCATTATTGTCTTATAAAATCTCAATATATAGTAAAAAGGATCATTTATTGCATAAATCATTTATAGTATAGTATAAAAGAGTATCCATGTTTTATAAATTCTTGATTTGTTATAAAATTCCAAATAATTGCATAAATCATTTATAGTGTTTTCAACCAAAAAATTATATGTGCATAATATGAAAGAAGTTCAACTTCTATTAAAAAAAATCTACATAACTATAACTATTCGTTTGTTATAAATTTATTAATTAGAGTATACTTAAATATGGCCTTAAGTAAATTGGCATATTGCCTTTTACTACAATTCAATATTCCAATAGTACTTCTAATGAACTCAACAATTTACCACCACGTGTAAAGTTATATAAAAGGGTATATATATATGTTATTACGTTTGAGTGTAGCTATTAGAATTTCTATTTACATATATATACTAACATTATTTTTGTATCAATGTTAAAATTTGATTCAATTTGACTTGTTTATGTTTTTATTGGTTGCATTTCACTTTTGTATTTTATACATGGATAATTAGACATATAAAATTTGTATTAAATTTAATTTTAAATTATTAAATTATAATTGAAAATTTGAAAATTAATATAAATAACTAAATATAAAAGTTAAGATTAATTTTGTTAAATACTACCCTATTTCACTTACAAAACTAAGTTATTGATCTGGTCTCCACCAAATCAAACAACTTATACCCCAAGAGTCATGAAATGAAATGCACTAGCTATTTGCTTGGAATGTAAAGTGACGATTTTTATGAGTTTCTTTTATTATTAACATATATCATTCTAATAGTATTGGTTATTATTTATCATATTAACTTCATGTCAATATATTATTTTATAAAGTAAAAAAAATTATTATTTTTACCTCTATAAGTAAATATTGTGTATATTTTTATTTGTTTATTTTTTCATAAATAATATTATGTATGTTATTTTTATCTCTTGTCGTTGAAGCCAGCGATGATGATAGTGGTGGTTGTCTTCAAGTAATTTAGTCAAACTAAAAATTTACACTTCTAGACCAAACAAGAAGAATGAAAAAAAAGCCAAAAATTGTAAGTATAATCAAAGCTAGAGCCAAGATTCAGTTCTTTGTTGCTCGTGTTTTGCTTTGAACATAATGAAAGTTTAGGTAGAATAGAGGTACATGTATATAAGTGAATGTTGATACGCCTCTATCACGTGACTTATGGTTGCCTTTTGGGATTGGCATGGTGAAGGGTGGGGTACAACCCACCAAGGGACCAAAGCATATATAAACTTTAGGCTTTAATACCCAGCCATAACCCCAGATGGGTGATTGGGTGCCCTTTAAAATAGCAGGATATGGGATGAGGACTCCCTTTCTCCCCTTACTTTTACATGGGTTCCGATAAACTTTATAGTCAGTCCTTTATTGACCAAAAAACAACCAGAGCCTTTTGTGTTACTGGAAGAAACTTAGATGAAATTGGACGGAAAAATAGTGTTGTTTTTAGTAATTATATTCTTCTTGACCTATGTAAATACAATACAAAAAAGAAAATAAAGTTAAGATATAGAACATTCTATTTTAATGTTTTTATTTTATTAAACAAAATTTTTTACACCAATTAAAAAGTTATTTGTACAACTTAATTAATTTATCAAGTCAAAATAAATATCTTTTTTGTTTTCTAAATAAGGAAAAAAAATATAGATATGAATACTAAAATGAATGAGAGAAAAAATGTGTTTTTTATATAAAGGAAAAAGCATACACAATATTATTTATCAAAAATAAAAAAAATAAAAACATACACAATATTCACATATAAAGGAAAAAATAATCATTTTTTTCTAGTTAAAAAAAAAATTGATATGAAGTTAATATGATGAATAATAATAGATACTATTAAAGTGATATATGTCAATAATAAAAGAAACTTACGAATTATCACCTTTCATTTCAAGCAAATAGCAAATGGATTTTATTTCATGACTCTTGGGGTATAAGTGGTTTGATTTGATGGGAATGCGGTTAGCAACTTTGATTTGTGAGTGAAATGAAGTAGTGTTTAATAAAATTAATCTTAAGTTTTATATTCAATTATCTACATTAATTTTCAAGTCTTCAATTATAATTTAATAATTTAAAATTAAATTTGGTACACATCTTATATGTCTAATTATCCTGGTATAAAGTAAAAAAGTGAAATGCAACCAGCAAAAATGCAAACAATTTAAATTGAATCAAATTTTAACATGTTAGGTTTAACCTCAAAACAATGTTAATATATTTCTGTAAATAGAAATTTTGATAGTTGCACCTATACGTAATAATATTATATACCCTTTTATATAACCTTATACACAGTGGCAAATTGTCAAGTTCATTAGAAGTATTATTAAAAAATTGAATGTAATATAAGGTAGATGCTACTTTGCTAAATGTCATACTTAAGTTATATTTTATTTATATTTTTAGTTTAATTAGCTTAAAGTTTATAATCTTTATGAAAAATTGTGAACTGATTGATTAATGTTTATTTTTAATCTTAAATTTGATCATATAATTTTTACACTATTAAAAATAATTTTCAACATATATCTTAATACTAAATTAATATTTAAGTAAATTTCTCATATTTATGATAATTTTGGTAAGGACAAGTGTTGATTAAGTTTACACTATTATAATTTAAAAGAAATAAATTTAAATTGTCAAATCATTTTTTGTGAAAGTAAAAATTAAATTATACTTAATTTTTCTCCACATCTCATAATATGAAAGTCTCATTTTTTTGAATGCTCTTTTTCTATTTTTTAAATTAGAAGCTAAGTTAAATAATTTAAACTCACAGTATAATTGTGGTTAATACATTGTCAGGGTATAATTAAAAGTTATTTATTCTTTATATTAATTCAAATTTACAATTTCACATTAATATTTATTTTAACAAAAAATAAATTTGAAAATTTTTAATATATAGTAGTAAAAGTTTCAAAATTAATAATAATAAAATTGAATATAAGAGAGATTGTTTTGATTTAACAGTATTAGAATGTTAAATTTTTTTTATAAGAGAAATTGAATAATAATAACAAATGATTCTTAATTTTGACTTATAAATACAACTTACATGTGCTTTTTTTCTTTGGTGTCCTTTGATCATAAGACATGTGGTTACATCATTTGTTAGGATTAAATGAATTTAATACATATTAAAATTTTAGTTATGTTAAAATATTAAACAATTATAAATTAATTATTAAATTAATATCAAATATTGTAAATTATAAGAGTTTAATAAAAACAAATTAAAAGATACATATAAAATTACACAAATATTAAAATATAAGCATTTTACTAGTTTTTTCTCTATATATATCTATTACTATATTTTTTTACAAATATTAATCTTGAAGAAAAATTTTTACATAAAAAAATTAATATCTGAAATTTATTACTTTAATTAAGGGAGAGTAAAAAGATAATAATAGAAAATAACTATACATAATTTCATATTGTGAAAAATAAGATTAGATGTAAATTAAAAATTTAATTTTATTAATTTTTTTTAGAAATTACAAATTAAATTATTAAATTAATATTAAATACTATAAATAGTAATAATATGTTAAAAAATTTTAAAATTAAATAAATATTACAATGTAAATATTATCTTGTTCAAAAAATTGTTTAAGATCACTAATTTTTTCTCAAATTTAACAATATAAATATACATTTAGATATAAATTAGTTCAATTCTAACTTTCCATGACATTTGAATTGTTTAGATTAAAATCTCTCACCATTGATTTCTTTGTTTAGTACATTTTTTTTTATTTTCACATTTTTTATCCTAAATTCAACATTACTCTTAGTCTAACATATAATTTAATAGTTTACTTTAAAAAAAAATATTAACTAGTCATTTATTACCCAAAGTTATTTCCTTTCAGTTGTACCAAAAAAAAAAATTTAGTACTAAGTTTGTAAAATAAAATCTAACAAATAATAAAAATTTTCAAACATATATTAGAGATTAAATTTTAAACCTAAAACTAAAAATTTAAGTGAACTTATTACAAAATCTTGTGACTAATGGCTAAAAGTTACAAATAATTTAAAATAATGACATTCATTTAGGTTGATTTAAAAAAAAAAAAGAGAGAAAAAAATTGATAAAGGTTGTAAAACTATTTTTATACTAAATATTTATTATGATAAATAAATAATAATGTGTTTAATCTTAATCATTGAAGGACTACAAAAAGTCAAGATATAGCTAACTTTCCTCTAAACTTAGACAGTTTGATTAATTTTACATGATCTCAATCTAATAACTTTCTAATTGATATATAATTTAAATTTTAAAGAAGAACTAATTTAAGTCTTCTTCAAAAACAAAAAACGAGGGGATTTTGAAACCCAAAATTTAGACCATTTTGAATTGTCAGGTGGAAAGAACTAGGGATAGGATATCGCAAACCCTAAAGTTTTGATCCAATTCACACTTATTTCACATTTTTTTTTATGAGAATGTTATTGATAAGAATAATGCTAACATTATTGATTTATTTATTTTTTTATTATTAAGAGATGAATTGTCCTATGCAAATCAATGCTCACATTAGATATCTATTATGGAACTACTGATAAATTTAGAAAAGGAAAATTTTACTATTTTTTTATTAGATAGACCTATTTTTTTGAAAAAAAAATTATTATCACTTTTTATCTCATCTTTCGATTATAAAATATAAAACCTATAAAAGATGCTAAAGTATTATTTATTAGTAATTAGTATCTTAAATATTCTTAAAATCCAACAAATTTAGAAAGTAAAAACTTCGAGTGACGTAAGTGAAACAAGTACACTAGTCCACGGGAAATTAAAATTTCAACAAAAATTAATTTCAACTTAATTTTCTCAGGTGGTACAATTTCATTATCATCATTATTTTATCAATTATCATTGTTATCTACAAGAATATGCCAAGCTTGTGTCAATAATAACTTTTGATCTTCTAACTTTTTATTTCACAAGAAAGTGAAAGAAGGCACCACAAAAGTATTGAGTTAGTAGCAAGCAAAACAAGTAAAATTAAACCACACATAAGTATGCATAAGTGACAGGTGACAAGTGGTGCACATGGACAACTTTTACTTAAGCATCATGTGTCAAATAAATAAAGTTGTAATAATGGTGTACTGTACAACTAATGAAGTAAGAAATACGCATATGCATCCTTATACCTATTTCTTTAACTTATAGCTTTTGGTCGACATGTCCTTCCATCTTTTTAAGGGTAGAAAGTGAATGTGCCAATCAATTTTGGTCAATTTGCTTCTTAGTCTTGGTAACATTACCAATAACAAGGGCTAGGTAAAACAAAAGCTTCTCGTTAAGAGCTGATTAAGTAATGAACTATACAATAATAAGAGTATTTTTTTATTATTTTTATAAATTTAATAGAACAAATTGACCAAAACTGACTGGTACAGTTACTTTCCATTCCCAAAAATATGGAAGGACATGCTAGCTTGAAGTTGTAAATTAAAGAGACAAGTGCAAAGACGGATAAGCTATTTATTGATTCCTTCCATTAGTTGTACACTATAATTTTATTTATTTGACAAATGATTCTTAAGTAAAAGTTACTTATGTGCATCTCGTATCACTTGTGCATACTTATTTGTGATAGAGTTTCGACTTTACTTATTTTGGTTGCTACTAGCTCAATACTTTTGTGGTGTCTTCTTTCACTTTTTGGTGAAATAAAGAGTCAGAAAATCACAAAGTTATTATTGACACAATCTTAGTGTACGCTTGTAGACGACAATGATAATTGATAAAATAATAATAATAATAAAATTGTACCACTTGAGAAAAATAAATCAAAATTGATTTACTTTTAGTTCAACCCTTGAAATTGAATTTCCTATGGAATAGCTTACTTGTTGCACGTGGAGTGTTTACTTTCTAAATTTGATGGATTTTAAAAATATTTAAGATACTAATTACTAGAAAATAATACCTTAATATTTACTATAATTTTTATATTTTATAATCAGAAGATGAGATTAAAAGTGACATAATATCTTGGTATCTTTTACTATTTTTATATTTTATAATCAAAAGATGAGATAAAATGTAACATATATTTTTTTTCAGAAATAACATGTCTATTTAATAAATAAAGACAATAAAATTTTCCTTTTCCAAATTTATCAGCAGTTAGCGTATGACTTTCTATAACAAACATCCAATCTGAGCATTGATTTGAATAAGACAATTCATCTCTTAATAATAATAATAAACTAAATCAATAATGCTAATGTTATTCTTATCAATAGTATTCTCGTCAAAAACAAATACTTGAATTAAGTGTGAATTGGATCCAAACTTCAGGGTTTGTGGTATCTATCTCTAGTTTTTTTCACTTGATGATTCAAAATGGTCTAAATTTTGGGTTTCAAAATCCTCTCATTTCGCATTCTTGAAGAAGCCTTAAATTACTTCTCCTGCTTTAAAATTTAAATTATATACCAATTAAAAAGCTATTAGATTAAGATATTGTAAAATTAATCAAATTGTCTAACTTTAAAGGAAAGTTAGCTAAATTTTGACATTTTGTAGTACTTTAATGATTAAGATTAGACACATTATTATTTATTTATCATAATAAATATTTAGTGTAAAAATAATTTTACAAGTATAATGTCCCTTTATCTTTCTCTGTTTTTTTTTTTTTTCAAATCAACCTAGATGAATGTCATTGTTACAAATTATTTTTAACTTTTAAACATTGGGCAAAAGATTTTGTAATAAGTTCACCTAAATTTTTAGTTTTAGGTTTAAAATTTAATCTCTAATCTTTACTTTAAAACTTTTTATTATTTGTTAGATTTTGTTTTACAAATTTAACACTAAAAGGATTTTTTTTAGGGGGGTACAACTGAAAGAAAATAACATTGGGTGATAAATAACTAGTTAATATTTGTTTTAAAGAGTAAACTCTTAAAATATAGGTTGGGTTAGGAATAATGTTGTATTTAGGATAACAAAAGTGCCAAAAAAAAAGTACTAAACAAAGATATCAATGGTGACGAGATTTAATCTTAATAATACTGTTATGAAAATTTAGAATTGAACTAATTTATATCTATATGTATATTAATATCCTTAAATGTGAAAAAAAATGGTGATCTTAAATAATTTTTTGAACAAAATAATATTTACATTGTAATATTTGTTTAATTTTAAAATTTTTAATAGATTATTATTATTTATAATATTTAATATTAATTTAATAGTTTAATTACTAATTTAAAAAAATTAATAAAATTAAAATTTTAATTTACATTTAATCTTATTTTTCACAATATAAAATTATATACACTTAATTTATATTATTATTATTTTACTCTCCCTTAATAATAGATATTAATTTTTTTACCTAAAAAATTTCTATTAAAATTGATATTTGTAAAAAATTATAGTTTAGTATTATCAAAGAAAGAAACGAGTGAAATACTTATGTTTTAATATTTTTTTAATTTTACAAGTATCTTTTAATTTTTTTATTAAACTCACATAATTTGTAATATTAAATATTAATTTAATAATTAATTTATAATTTTTTAAATATGTTAACATAATTAAAATTTTAATATATGTTTAATTTAATTCATAACAAATGATGTAACTACATGTTTTATGATCAAAGGATGTCCCTCTTTTTTGGTCAAAGAAAAAAAAGTACGACATGTATGCCATTGTGTTTATAATTAAAAAATGAGAATCATTTGTTGTTATCATTATTCAATCTCTCTTATAAGAAAAATTTAACATTTGAGTACTGTTAAATTAGAATAATCTCTCTTTTATATTTGATTTTAGTATTAATGAGTTTGAAAATTTTACTATTATATATTAAAAATTTCTAAATTTATTTTTTATTAAAATGAATATTAGTGTGAAAACTTAAATCTAAACTAATAGAAAAAATACACTAAATTACTAATTAAACTATAACCTTAAATAATATTAGTATGCCTTTTTTCATATTATGCACATGTAATTTTTTGGTTGAAAACACTACAAATGATTTATGCAGTTATTTGGAATTTCATAAGAAGTCATGAATTTATACAACATAAATACCCTTTTATACAACATGGATACGATAAATGATTTATACAATAAATGATCCTTTATACTATATATAGAAATTTTATAACACAATTCTTTTGTATCATATTTAATGTTCATAAAAATTAATATTTTATCATAAAATAGTGTGGGTGTTTTTTTTTTTTTTTGTTTTTCAAAATTGTTGGAGCCCCTTATTGCATTAGTGCTCTTACACAAAATTGTTTAATCGAAAGTTTTACTTTAATGTAATTGTTTTGGGTTACCAAACCATCAAGTCTTTACATTTAAATAAGGTTACTTAAAATTATTGATGTGATAAAAACTTCAAATTATTTTATATTTTCAGTTTAATTGTCTTAAAATGTACAATCTTTGTGAAACATTGTGAATTTGATTGATTAATGTTTGTTGTTTATGTTAAACTTGATTATATAATTTTTATACTATTAGAAATAATTTTGAATATATATCTTAATAATAAATTAATATTTATGCAAATTTCTTATATTTGTAATAATTTTTTTTAAATGAGGAGTGTTGATTGACCTTACACCATTATAATTTAAAAGTAATAAATTTAAATTTAAAAGTAATTTTTTTGTGAAAATAAAAATAAAAATATACTTGATTTCTCTCCACACCTCATAATATAAGAGTCATTTTCTGTTGAAATATCTCCTTATTTAAAAAAAAAGAAAAAACTAAATGATTATTATTTATAAAAAAAAAAAGTTCCATTGCAAACTAATGTTCAGTGCCAACTACTAGCATTCCCCTCGATGCACTAACTCACTCCCACCGGTTTTTCACCTTGCAGACAACATCATGTGCATTCAATATCACATGATCAATACATATGAACCACTTGATTTCTAGGACCCACATGTTAGATGTTATGGAAGAAAACAAATTCTTGTTGAAATATTACCTACAATAGCTCATAAAAATCACCCAAAGGCTTTTATCCAACTTACTAATTAATTATGGAAACAAACCAAAGTTTTAGAACAAATAAAAATCTTTCTATAAAAGGGAAGAGAATAGTTGAATGCAATTATATGAATAATATTTTATATTATTAATATTATCACAAATATTAAATATTTCTATAGTTTCAATAATTTTTACATATTAATTATATTATAACTCTAAAAGACGAAAATAATATTGAGTTTTAAAATTTTTTTATATAATTTTAATATCTTTATATAATTTTCAAATATGCATGACTCTAATCTCTTTCTTCTTAGAGTATAATACTAATATAATTTTTTTTATTATTAAAAAATGAGAAATATTAACAATGCCCTTATGACCTTTTTTAAGGATAATTAAGTACATCTATATTAGGTAATTATTACAAATTCTAATGGCTCTCATGAAGAATATTATTTAATTTTCATATGAGTATTAAATTTGTTCTGAAATTTTTGATTTGGATAATTTATTTTTTTAAGAAAAATAATTAGTTAGTTATATTATTAAGGCGTTTAGTTTTTTTTTTTAAAATACATAATTTATTTCTTTTATATAAATAATTTTATCATTTAGTTTTTTTTTCAAATCTTTTATTTATATTAAAGATTAACTAATATATATAGATTGAGTGTTTTAAATAAAAATAATATTTTAATTAGTAAATTTGTATGTACAATATATTGAAAAGTATATTTAATATATCAAAAGATGATATATAATAAATTTTTAATAAAATGAACAAATATATAATAGTAAATTTATATTAAAAAAAAGGTAACATTTAAATTGACCTTAATGAGTACACTATAGACACTTGTTAACAAGACCCTTCGATAATTGTTGTCATACCACCAAGTATGTTGTTAATAGAATAAATAAAGTTACAATTAAGTAAAATATGAATTTAAATACTAAATATGGGCTCTGCAAGGTATCACGTGAAAACTAAATGTCAGAATAGTTACTTAACTAGTGGTTTAAGTCTCACACTTGATACCATTGACCGGTGGTTCCTTTACGATCCACAATTCTATAAAATTTAGGCGTAAAATTTATTAGTACTATCTTTGTTAAATCTAGTAATTGGATCACTGGCTTTAATTAATGTGGTAGTTTTATATCAATATCAACATCTTTCCATAGATATATACTATCTGCACTCTTACTTTAATTAATTTGAATTTATTACAAATTAAATATTTTTTCAAAAAAATAAAAAAAATTTTGTATTTATCAATCTTATAAATAACCTATATCAAGATAGTATTTTGGAGAAAAAAAACTTTACACATCCATTAGTGAATTAGAATAATATTAATGAGCTTTCATTCTAATGAAAAAGTAAAGAGAGAATTCAATCTTTGCTTATATTTTCTAGGTTTCTTTCTAGCCTTCGTGTAAAAGTGAATATTTAATTTTAAAAAGATCTTAAATAGCTAATTTAAAGATATGGTGCAATCTGAAATGTTGATAAATGAGCTAAAGCCAACACTCATGATGGTGGTGGTTCGAATTGCATATAATGGCAATAATGTGCTCTATAAGCTAGTTGTAGCTAATAAGATTAGCTTATAGGTCCTCATTGCCACAGATACATATTTGCCACTGCTTTCATGCTTCTTCTTGCCCTATGTCCTTGAAAAACTAGACACTTTCTTTTCTTTCCCTTGTATTTTTTTTCGGCTCTTTTTCTTTTTATCAAGCATTTTTTCATCATTAAATCCTATAGTTGATGAAGAATGTATAGGAGATTAGATAGTTTTTTTTATTTATTTGGAATAAATAGTTATTTCTATTTAATCATAGTTGATTCAATCAATATCTAAAAAAATTATTATTGCATTTTTTTATTTTGATTTTGAATGTTCCAATTAATATAGAGGAAAGGAAGTCATAAGAATAGAATTTTCATCTAAAAAAAATAGAAAAGAAAACTCAATCAACAAAGGCAAGTAATTTTGTGGACTAAATTCTTCAAATTATAACTAGTTCAAATAGTGATATTTTATCCTATTTTGTTGTTTATAGGAAGAGCAAGCCTAAACTTACATGGATGGTACTCTTTCAAGAACTTCTTTGTGGATTACTTGGTTAAGCTTCTTTATGGGAAATTATCTTCTCAATTGGCAATGAGCAAGAAGCTTACCTAAGTAATCCACAAAGAAATCCTTGAAAGAGTACCATCCATATAAGTTTAGGTCAGTTTTTCCTATAAAAAATGAGATAGGATAAAGTATCACTATCTGAACTAGCTATAACTTAAAGAATTAAGTCCACACAATTACTTGACTTTGTCAGTTGAGTTTTCTTTTCTGTTTTTTTTAGATGAAAATTTTATTCTTATGACTCCCTTTCCTCTATATTAATTGGAACATTTAGAATAAAAATAAAAAAATGCAATAATAACTATTTTTAGACATTGATCAAATCAATTATGATCAAATAAAAATAACTATTTATTAAAAAAAAAGTTGATCTTTTGTACAATTATAGGATTTAATGATGAAAAAAATGCTTGATAAAAAGAAAAAGAGACAAAAAAAAGGAAAAAATACTAGGAGGAAAAGAAAAGAAAGTGTCTAGCCTTTCAAGGACGTAGGCAAAAAGAAGCATGAAGACAATGACAAATATGTATTTGTGGGCAATAAGGACCCATAAGCTAATCCCACCAGCCACAACCAGCTTGTAGAACATGTTATTGCCCTATATGCAATTTGAACCACCACCATCATAAGTGCTGGTTTCAGCTCATTTATCAACATTTCAGATTGCACCATATTTTCAAATTAGCTATTTAAGATCTTTTTAAAATTAAATATTCACTTTTACACGAAGGTTGGAAAGAAACCCAAAAAATATAAGCAAAGGTTGAATTCTCTCTTTACTTTTTATTAGAATGAAAACTCACTAATATTATTCTAATTCACTAGTGGATGCGTAAAGTTTTTTTTTTTTTCTCCAAAACACTATCTTGATATAGGCTATTTATAAGATTGATAAATACACAATTTTTTATTTTATTTTTTTGAAAAAAATATTTAATTTGTAATAAATATAAATTAATTAAAGTAAAAGTGTAGATAGTATATATCTATGGATAGATGCTAATACTGATATAAAATTAACACATTAATTAAAGTCAATGATCTAATTACTAGATTTAACAGTGATAGTACTAATAAATTTAGGTGTAAAATTTTATAAAATAGTGGATTGTAGAGGAAGCATTTGCCACCTATCAATGGCATTAAGTGTGGGACTTAAACCACTAGTTCAGCAACCAATTTGCCATTTAGTTTTTACATGAGACTCAATATCTTTTCTCTTGCAAATCCCATGTTTAGTATCTAAGTTTAGATTTTACTTAATTGTAACTTCATTTATACTATTAACGACATGCTTGGTGGTATGACAATAATTATTGAAGGGGATTGTTAGCGAGTGTCTATAGTGTACTCATTAAGATAGATTTAAATGTTACCTTTATTTTTCTTTATAAATTAACTATCATATATTTATTCATTTTATTAAAAATTTGTTATATATCATCTTTTTATATATTAAATATCACTTTCCAATATATTGTACATGCAAATTTACTAATTAAAATTTTATTTTTATTTAAAATACTCAATCTTTATATATTAATTGATCTTTAATATAAATAAAAGATTTGAAAAAAAAAATAAATGATAAAATTATTTATATAAAAGAAATAAATGATGTATCTTAAACAAAAAAACTAAACACCTTAATAATATAACTAAATTAATTATTTTTCTAAAAAGAGTAAAGTATCCAAATCAAAAATTCTAAAGCACATTTAGTATTCGTGTGAAAATTAAATAATAGTCTTCATTAAAGCTATTAGAACTTGTAATAATTACCTAATATAGATGTACTTAATTATCCTTAAAGAGGGTCACAAGGGCATTGTTAACATTTCTCAATTTTTAATAATAAAAAAAATTATATTAGTATTATAGTTTAAGAAAAAAGGGATTAGAGTCATGTATATTTAAAAATTATAAAAACATATTAAAACTATATGAGAAAATTTTTAAAAATTGAATATTTTTTGTCTTTTAGAGTTATAACATAATTAATATGTAAAAATTATTGAAACTATATAAATATTTAATATTTGTGATAATATTAACTCATAATATAAAATATTAATCATATAGTGTCATGCAACTATTTATTCTCTTCCCTTTTATAGAGAAATTTTTATTTGTTTTAAAACCTTGGTTTGTTTCCATATCAACAATTAATTAATAAGTTGGACAAAGGCCTTTTAGTGATTTTTATGAATTATCATAGGTGATATTTCAACAAAAGCTTGTTTTGTTCCACAACGTCTGACATGTGGGCCCTAGAAATCAAGCGGTTCATATGTATTGATCATGTGATACTGAATGCACATGATGTTGTCCACAAGGCAAAAAACCAATGGAAGGGAGTTAAGGCATCAAGGGGAATCTTTGAAAATTTATGCTGGTAATTGGTGTTGAATGTTAGTTTGTAATGAAACTCTTTTTTTTTTTAAATAATAATCATTTAGTTTTTTTCTTTTTATTTTTTCACTAAGGAGATATTCCAACAGACAAAACTTTATGAATAGACATGAAGGGATGGGAAGAGTCTATTTAGTTTATTAAATTATTTATTTAATTACTTGTTTTAAGGAATAAAAATATGTATTTTGAGTACATAAGTTCTAATATTTTTATCCTACTTGCTTAATATTTTTAATTTATCAAAACTCTAGAATTCTTATTTGTTTAAAAGAAAATTGTTGAGTTATTATTATTATTATTA
The DNA here is from genome assembly GCA_020883675.1 of Bruguiera gymnorhiza. Classification (NCBI taxonomy): domain Eukaryota; kingdom Viridiplantae; phylum Streptophyta; class Magnoliopsida; order Malpighiales; family Rhizophoraceae; genus Bruguiera; species Bruguiera gymnorhiza. Next base: position 1,561,800 of record JAIRCJ010000061.1, on the reverse strand, counting down.
TTATTATTATTATTATTATTGTAAATTTTCATGAAAGTAAGTTCTAGTCATTCTCTTTCTTATCACACCTAATTATTCACTTTTTCTAATTAAAATCAAGTTATATATGAGCAATTCACCATAAAACAATTCATCAATGTTAATCCATATTTTATGTGTCATATAGGTAAGCAAAATGACTCTACATTAGTTTAATTCACAATCAAAAACTTGATTACTTTTTTAGTTATGAGAAAGTCTCGAGGATAGTTCAATTATTATAAAAATCTATTTGAAATCTAATTGGTTAATGTGATTTGATTAATAAGAAACACACTTCAATTGGGTTAAAAAAATTTTTTTATGGATTTTAATGAAAAATTTTTATGGTTATGCAAAACAAACCAAAGCATGTATAAAATTTGGTACAAATTCTATGTCTAAGTATCTTTGTATAAAGTATAAAAGTGAAATAAAATCAATAAAAACACAAATAAGTTAAATTGAATCAATTTTAACATGTTAAGTTTGATACAAAAACAATGATAATATATATCTGTAAACAAAAATTCTAATAGCTGCATCCATATCTAATAATTGTCTTTCTATCTCTAATAAAAAGATTCAACAAATTTATGAAGTTGGACTTATCAAATTCAAAAAAAAAGAAAAAAAGTGAAAATAAAGCGTTGATATAAACTACGACCATCAAGATTAGGCACACCTAAAACAAAAGAGAGGCATATGTATGAACAATTCCAAAAATAGTAATTGCACAGAGAAACCTGCAATTGTACGTGCCTTGGTGTGCTTGTGGGGATGTTAGGGAGAGGGAGAGATAAAGAACCTTATGTTTTGTAGAAATTTGTGATGTGAATTAGCAAAACTATTGGGTTAGGCCCCTACATCTGAAATTCAACCAACATCAAACCCTGTTTAATTAAAGAACTTGATAGTGTCTTTGCACAAACAATATTAAAAATAATAATAATAATAATAATAAATTGTATTTGATAGTTGCATCTATATCTAATAATTGTCTTTTTGTCTCTAAAAAAAAAAAAAGGCATATGCCTAAACAATTCCAAAAATAGTAATTGTACAGAGGAACCTGCTATTGTATGTACCTTGATGGACTTGTGGGGATATTGGGGAGAGGGAGAGAAAGAGAGAACTTGATGCTTTGTAGAAATTTGTGCTGTGAATCAACAAAACTATTGGGTTAGGCTCTTGCATCTGAAATTTAGCCAACATCAAATCTTGTTTATTCAGAGAACTAAACAGTGTCTTTGCATAAACAATATTAAAAAATGATAATAATAATAAATAAATGAGACAAATGGAGAAGATAAAGATGAGCAATTAAATTACCTAGTAATCAATCAGAAGAAAAACGCACACACAATAAGATCATGCCACAGAGCCAAATCTATATCTATATATAAAAGTGGAGTTATAAGGAAACAAAGGTGTAGGGTTCCAAATTATACCCTGACAATGTATAAATAATTTATGCAATAGGTGGTCCCTTATACTATATAGAGAGATTTTATAACACATTTGTGCTCTTTTGTATCATATTTAATGTGTATAAAAACTAATATTTTATCATAAAATATTGTGAGTAGGTTTTTTTTTTATTACATTAGTGCACTTATACAAAATTGTTTTATCAAAATTTTTAATCTTTTAATTATTTTTTGGCTAACAAAACCATCAAGCCTCTGTGTTTAAATAAGATTACTTAAAATTATTAATGCGATAAAAACTTTCAATTATTTTACAATAAGTAAGAACATCCTTTGAGATTTGTTTGAGAGGTTCACCATTGGCCTTACAAAATTCACCTCCTGCTTGTATTACTTGTTTGTTGGCTCCCATATAATATATGACTTTTTTAATTAGTGTAATTTTTTAGCTAAGAGCTCTTAGCACATCTTACACACACAAATTTAAAATGTAATGCGCACATCTTTGATGAAAAAATCGATCGTCAATATATGATCTGCAAACCTTTTGCATATCTTCAAGAGATTTAACATTAACACACACATTATCAAATCCAATCAAATCAACTTAAATTTGTAAATAATATTCAATCAAAATAATGTGAATCATATGATGAATATTAATCACAGTATGATGTTAATTAAAATCTTAGAATACAAGTAAACATTTTTGCATATTTGATTTATCATCAATCTAATGTCAAGTCAAAGCCATGTATACATGAATTTGAAATCTATTAATCCAAATATCAAAACACATAGACACATGTTCATTATAAGTTTCTAAAAATTTTGCTAAAGCTCTCTTATCTTCTAGCAAGGTTTATAAAATGTGCATGTGAGTTTGTTCTAGATAAATGTTTGGCTTTGGGATTTAAAGCTTTTTTTATAATATTTAATAAAATAAACTTTCTCACCAAAACTATCAATCCAATTATTCTAATTATTTCATTTCTATTTGTTTCATCAAAAAATTAAAATAACACTCTAGGACTAGAAGAACCGTGCTAGAACTCTGCATTTGTATCTTTGGCTTATCCATCAAAATTAGATTCATTTTTTTCAAGTGCTAAGTTAACATACCATGCCCACTGCTTTTACCCATCGATAACTTTCAGCGGCCATGATGACACTTTACCTACAATATGATATTTGTTTGATAAATAAATAAAATAAAATTTGAAAAAATAACAGTAAGTTAAAAAAAAAATTAAGTTTTGTAAAAGACCAAAATTAATTGAAAAAATTAAATTACCATCGTTTGACCCTTTGCATCGATTTATCCCTTTATGACGTTTGTGGCAATGATGACACTTGATAATATAACATTTATTTGATAGATAAATAAAAGAATTGAAAAAATAATAGTATGCTAAAAAATTAAATTTTGCAAAACAAACTTACTTGGAAAAAGTTAAATTACCATTTAACCCTTCCCATCGACTTCTTCATTCATGAAATATATTACAGAAACATCGGATTGATAACCAGAATTTTCCTTTTCAGGGTCAATTAATTGACTATCCTAAGCTTTCTAAACTGAGCGTCATAATGAAAGAGAAAGGTGGATGTATCCAAATCATACCTTATATTGGTTAAGTCGACCTCAAAAATACAATTTTCTTCAATAACCTTACCCTTGATATTGTGTCTTAAACTTGCTTTTTTTTTTTTTGGATTTTTTATAGATATATAAAATAATAATTGAATTTGAAAAGGGATAATATGTAAAAAAACAATAATTGCAAAATTACTTTTTAAAAAAATACAATTTATGACAACAACAATTAACTTGCAACAAAATAATTTTGCTATAAATAAAATATTAGAATTAGAAATATTATTAGAAATTTAAAATACTTGGGAGAGAGCTCGAGATTAAAGGAGAGAGAGTTGGTGCGAAGAATTTTTTTGGGAGAGGGGGGTGTTTAGTATAAAAAGGAAAATAATTAAAAAAAATTAGAAAGGTATCGGTTATAATGGTTTGCAAACCATTGATCTCCTCTTTTATTTTTTATTTTTATAGGAGTTATCGGTTTAACCATTGGTTTCAGGTTTTTAGAGGATAATCGGGCCACTCCTTCCCTAATTTCGATTCAAATCAAAACCATATAAACTGATTTTGGTTGGATTTCAGTTCCTAGCCAAGTCGATTCTAATTTAAATTGAAGCGGGTCATGGCTAATTTCAACTTCTTTTGATGCATAAACTAAAGTAGGTTTTTTTTTTCTTCTTTCTCCATCCTCCATTGCATGATATAGTCAAAAAGATAACTAAACACAATAGTGGATGGTGACGTCTTGAAAATTTTGATTATCTCTAAAAAAAAAGGCAAACATTTATAAAAGAGAAGACATGTTCTTTTCTTCTCCCTTACGCATCTTTCTAAATTTATTGACATTTCTTCGTATGTTTGATTCAAATCTTTAAATCCTTTTCAAATATCATTAGCTTGTAACATGTCAATAAAAAAATATATATCACAGTAATATTTGTGTGAAATAAGAGCTTGAAATCGAGGTAATAAGATTGAAAAGAGTAGAAAACAAGCCATAGGAAACATAAATTCTATCAAATAAATTTATACCAAATAGTAGAATTGCTTAAGGTCTTCTAATCCTTTTTTTTTCTTTTGGGTCTAATGTCTTCTAATGTTTTCTAAGTAATAAGTTTGAAGATCAATACTAAAAGGAAGTTTTTTTCTTAGACTCAATTCTCATGAACTCGTTAGCAATCGAAATGAAATGAAAAAAAATCAATCTTTTTTTTTTTTTTTTGAGTTATAGTATGACCAATGTTAAATTATGAACATTATGCAAATATTTAAGGTCTTTCTTGATATTCTCCCTCCTTTATGTGGTATAAAATCTTATTTTCCGGTATAGTACACTAACATCTATTATATTACTATCATATAATTAATATTAACTTAATTATTTAGAATTATATAAATATATAATTTTTTTTATAATGCACAATCTCTTTTTTATGGTATTAAAAAACAATCTCAATTTAACTATCATATTTGTGATATTAGCAAATCAATCATAATAACATAGTAGATATATTAGAATTGTTTATTAGACTGAAAATTTTAAATTTTAAATTCAATCAAAAACAATTAATCAAAATTTTTCTTTTTTATATGCAAATGAATCCATTAAATTTAAGGTCATATAATAAAATTTTTCCGTTAGAGAAGATTATTGACCGAGTTTTTTTTTACTCAATGTTTTGATTTATTTTATGTAATGATCTAAATTTTGTAAAATTAAAAATTAAATAAAAAAAAGAAAGAAAGGGAGAAATAGAGAAAATAAGAAAGCCCACAAAAACAAGCTGCATAAAGTTATAAGAAAAAGAAAAAAAAAGAAGAAAATGAAAAAGGAAGTTGAAAACTAAGCCCATTGGACTTCATATCTGGGCCTGTCTCATGCTGAACCTGCAGCGGCTAGTTTAAAAACCCTAACGCAAAAAGATCTGCTTGCTCGACTCAGCAACAATCAATCGAACGGACAGCATCTTCCATGAAAATGTAAAAGCAAATCCTAGCCGCTGAATCTGACACAGAGAATACTTGTATAAAAGGCCTAGCGAGCGAAGGATCGCCGGGGGGCGCAGAGCTTGGACTGCCGTCGACACGCTAGAAGCCACCGCGTCTTCAGAGAGCAGCTTCGACTCTCCGAACGACGGTCTGTCTCGTCGATCTTCCACAAATATCATCGCCCGAGTTCGGTGAAGAGTCTTGATTCCTGTTCAAATAAGCTCTTTATATATTCGCAATTCTTTGTGCGTGAGTGGGTTTGGGGTTTTGAAGATTGATTGAATCTATTGATTTCTCTTCGGTTCGTTTTGTTTTTCGACGCGAAGATTCGTCTGCTGTTTTGGTGCAGATCTCCTTTTTCTTTTGAGAAATAAACGAGTGTGTGTGATGTGTAATGAATAATGTGTATTACTACCAAGTGGTGATTCTTTTCTGTGAGTTGATTGTGTTTGGTGTATTGGGTTTTTCTTATCTTTCTTTTTTTTTTTATGGTTTCTGATAATCAACTATTTTACGGTGCCCTTTTCACGGTGAACATGCTGATGTTGCCACTTTGCCCGTGGGTGATTTGAATGGCTTCCCTTTTAAACGAGAAAAATGTAGTTGCTAATCAAGGCTGGAGTCTCGGAAAGGGCTCCTTCTTATTTTCCCAAAAGCTCCAACAAATGGGCATTTGGAAAGGAATACCTATGTGAGCCCGAGAATTGGCATTATAACTATTTAATTGCCATAGGCCTTTGGTTGGGAAGCGTTTCATTTCATTTGCTGGAGCTTGGTGGTGACATCATTTGTCTGCAAGTTGAGAGGCCCCCATGACTAATTTTTTTCCTCACAAATATTGGCTTCTCTCTTTTAATTTTTACTTATTACTGTTACACTTTAATAGTTCGTAGTTAAAACTAAGCTCATTTTTTATGTTTTCTTTTTCAGTGTTCTGAATTACACTATGGTTTTGTTAACTCTGTGTGTGTATCCATATCCTCATCTTTCCTTCTTTCAAGGAAGTCAGTAAACTACTTATTAAATTGTCTCTGAAAATCTATCTGAATCATTTCAATGCTATTCAAGGGCAAGCTTTGGTGACTAGGGTAAGACTATTTGTGGGAGACTAGTGTGTTGGGACCCCTTTTTATCGTTTCTATGATTTTGTGTTTTTTTGTTTGATGTCAAATATTTTGCTTACTACCGTCCATTCTTCAGTGAAATATTTGCTTTTGTTTAACCTGATTCAAGGAAAATAAGATTTTGAAGTACCTGAGTCTTGCAGAGTGTATCAACAAAGTTGAAGAATGTCTCATCGCAAGTTTGAACATCCACGGCATGGCTCTTTGGGATTTCTCCCAAGAAAGAGAGCCTCCCGCTACAGAGGAAAAGGTTTCCACTGCTTGATATATTGTACATATATTTTTGTTTACTAAATATTCTCATTCACGAGGCAGCTTTTAGCTTTTTATTTGCCCTTTTTCTTTTCTTTTTTTTATCTTTTGCTGAAATGAGGCATTAATGTTATATCGCCATCCAATATCCTTAACCATTGATTATTTGATTCCCTAGTCACTAAATTTCAGTGCATGTATTTTTAAACTTTATCAATTTGCTGTCTTGCTTCCTGTGTCCAATGCTTGTTCTGTACCTACCATACTGAATGTATCAGAAGACTAATGTTATTTTAGGGTGTGTCAAATATTTGCTATCTGTCTGTACTTTTAAGAAATTGGTGAAAGGGAAGTCCTTCCTGGTATTTATTTATTGTTGAATTTACTATGGCAATTTTCATATCAGCTTCTGCAATTGCTTGTAGAATTAAGTCCAATAGGTTTGCTAGATGTCTGAAAATTCCTGTGCTACATTTTTGGTCTTGGGAATCAAATATGTAGTATTCATGTCAGTGTTGTCAAAGGCATGCCTGAGACCCCAAGGAGTCTACTGGTAGGGCAACTTCACCTAGGCATGGGTGAGGCACACAAAACGCAGACTTTTCTGCATGTTTTAAAAGGCACACCATTTGTAGAAAGCCTATTTTTTTCTTGTGCAACTCATGTATTAGGACAGATTAACCCCTTTATTTTAGGATAAAGACAAAATAACCCCTTTATTTTAAGGACTTCTAGGTGATTGTTTTCTGTCTCTCTCGGCCCACACCCATCCTCTCTCTGTTCTGTCAGTTTTTGGTTTTTGTGCTTTCTTACCTTATTCGACCATATCTCAAATTTTCTCCTTCTCTATCTCTGCATGCGCTCTGGTTTTCAAATCTCTTCTCTGTTTTATACCCTTTTTCATCTTGTTATTTTATTCAAGGCTCCAACCTCTCCTGTCTTACTTTTTATTTTATTTTTTTATTTTCTTCAACCAAAATCTCTCTCTCTCTCTCAAACTACTCTCTTTCTCTTTCTCTCTCTTTCTCAAATCACTGTCTTTCTTTCTCAAATTAGTCTCTGTTTCTGTCTCTCTCTCTCTCTCTCCCTCTCAGTCAAATCACTCCCTTCCTTTTTCCATACACTCTATTTGTACTTTGAATTAATAGGCTAAATACCTTAATCAGTTTTTTTGTTGCATTCAGATCTTTATATCTCTCTTCTGGCAGTTTAGTTGACTTTATCTGGTGCATTGCTTCATCTAGACATGTGCCTGCGCACTGTGCCTAGGCCCCAAGAGCTTCATTGCTTTAGAGTGCCCAGTACTTTTAAAATCACTGATTCACATAATCATTGCAGTCCAGGGCGTTGATCATAAACTGTCTAGATGTAGTGGGTTCATGCCGAACAGTGGTGGCATGGACATTCAATGTAGTCTGTGCCTGTTTCATTCTCTTCTAGTATTATAACTATTTTTATTTTATTATTCATTGCAAGTGCTGTCTCCTGGGACTTGATGATCTATAGCCATACTTATCCTCCTCTCAAGATAATTTTTCCTTACATGTGTTGAATTGCTTTGCCTGCAATGCCAGCTCCTTGACTGTCAACCTTGACATTTGCAGTGAAGGCTTTTCCCAAAGATGATCCTACCAAACCATGCAGATTGACTGCTTTCCTGGGTTACAAAGCTGGGATGACCCATATAATCAGAGAAGTTGAAAAACCAGGGTCAAGTAAGTTTTCGGTCCACCTACATTTGTCTTTGGAAGGGACCTGACTATTGGTGTGGGAACATAACAACTTGCTAGTGTATCATGAAATTATGGCATGAATTTTCTGTATTTAGTTGCTACTTGCACTTTCAAAGGTATTATGACTCACATCATGTGTACAGCCCATCTCCCATTTCCTCGTTGAGAAAGCCCTGCCACCCATGACATAAATACCATCCCACACACCTCTTCTGCCTCCAGGCTTGAGATCAACTCCATTTCTGTCACCCACTACCATGGATATGCTCTAAAGCTTTGACACCAAAGTCTCTGCAATTCCCAAATCATGGAAACTAACTGCTGGAAACTAGAAAATGCAATTGCAAATTCCTTATTATAAAAGTCATTGACACATAAAAAATAATGATAAAAAACCTCCATGCCTGTAACAAATTTATGATGCTATAAGAAAGTAGAAGGGCAGCCAGGCAGTTTAGATGGCCTGGGTTCCTGATACTGCCATCCCTACCTTCACAGCTGGAGTCTGTTTACTTATGATGTTTGTTTTTTGAATCTGGAATTTAAGGGTTAATGTCCTGTGTTACTTACCTTGTCTTTCTCTTTTCTGCTGCTTATGTGTTTCTTGCACCCTCTTTAGAGTGAAATTTAAACATCAAATTTTCATAACAGTGCAAGATTGTGCAAATTTACTAATTCTGGCATGGGGGCTTATTGATTCCATTATTTCTGAACCTTTTATTTCCAGAGCTCCACAAGAAAGAAACATGTGAGGCTGTCACAATCATTGAAACACCACCCATGATAGTCGTTGGTTTTGTTGGTTATGTCAAAACACCTCGAGGCCTTCGTTCACTGAACACTATCTGGGCTCAACACTTAAGTGAGGATGTGAGGAGAAGATTCTACAAGAACTGGTGCAAGTCCAAGAAGAAGGCATTCACCAAGTATTCCAAGAAATATGAATCTGAAGATGGGAAAAGGGATATTCAAGCCCAACTGGAAAAGATGAAGAAGTACTGTTCTGTGATTCGTGTTTTGGCACACACTCAGGCAAGCTCTTCCTGGGTTTCTGAGCTGTATCTTCTCATTTATCTGTTGGCTTTCCAAGTTTAAGTTGCTGAACATGTTGAATAATTAATTTCTACTATCTTATGCTTGCAATGTGTTTCCTAAGGGTAAGATACAATGACCTGGCAATGGATTCCAAGCTCCTAAACCTGTCTTCATAGTGCAATTTCATGACAACTCATGATTGTAAACCGTGTGATTTATTGAACTTCCAATTTGTTGTATGCTATTGTTTGCCTATTCCAATGTGCTATGAATCCAAATCTAAAGCTTGTGTTTTCCTTTTGTAGATTAGGAAAATGAAAGGTTTGAAGCAGAAAAAAGCACATCTGATGGAGATACAGGTGAATGGTGGGGATGTTGCCAAGAAGGTTGACTTTGCCTACAGCTTCTTTGAGAAGCAAATTCCTATTGATACTGTTTTCCAGAAGGATGAGATGATTGACATCATTGGTGTTACCAAGGGAAAGGGGTATGAAGGTGTGGTCACTCGTTGGGGTGTGACTCGTCTTCCCCGTAAGACCCACCGTGGTCTTAGGAAGGTGGCTTGCATTGGTGCATGGCATCCAGCTCGAGTTTCATTTACTGTTGCCAGAGCGGGGCAAAATGGTTGCCATCACCGCACTGAGTTGAACAAGAAAGTTTACAAACTTGGGAAAGCCAGCCAAGAGTCTCATTCTGCAGCTACTGAATATGATGGGTGTGTGGTTTTCCCCGATGTCCCTCCGTCCCCTACTTTCCTAATAGTGGTAATATTGGTAGTGCATTTTGTTTTTCTCTCTCCAACTGGCTAATATCTGTTAATAACAACAGGACCAAGAAGGACATTACACCAATGGGAGGATTCCCCCACTACGGCATGGTGAAAGAAGATTATGTGATGATAAAGGGATGCTGTGTTGGCCCAAAGAAACGTGTTGTGACGTTGAGGCAATCGCTGTTGAGTCAGACATCTAGGGTTGCTTTGGAGGAAATCAGGCTCAAGTTCATTGACACTTCCTCCAAGTTTGGTCATGGTCGGTTCCAGACAACACAGGAGAAAACCAAGTTCTATGGGAGGCTCAGAGCTTGATATATATATATATATGCTGTGTGAGAGGAAGAATTCCCCTGAATCATTTTCTAGATTTTTTCCGGATTTCTTGGATTTTTCTTGCAGCTTTTCTGCTCTTTTGACCCTTTTTTTTTTGGCTTCATATATTTTTAGACTATTCTAAGATTTGGTTAATCCCGAAAAACAAAACTATAAACTTTTTTTTTTTAAATAATTTATAATGAACTTTTATTCTTTTTGGTATATATTACGAACTTTTCGATGCTCAAATCTATCCCGCGGTCACATTAGATGGAATTATAAAGTAATAATTATAAAAAAAAATTGCTCAACCTAAACGAGACTAAAATACTGAGTGAGCATCAGTGTTCTCACTCATCAGCCATTTCATGGTCCAACTCAGTACTCCACGAATGCAAAACATTAGAATGCAGAAAAAATAAAAAAATAAAAAATAAATAAGAAATCACGGTAAGAAACTTTGTGGCTGCCCTAATGGTTGAGAGCATCCATCGACTCCCGGTGAATTGCTTGCATCCGAGGAGCCCCTTTCCCAAATATTCCGTCCGCGAACTTAACTCTCTTGTTACTTTGAACCAGCTGCTCCTCCTCTTTCGATGTCTCAAGAGAGCCGCGTGAGTCGGCCCATGAACGCTGTCCTTGCTTGTTATTAGTATTAGATAATTATGTAAATATTTATAATTTTATTAATATAATAATTAATAAATACAAGCAACAATATAGACATCACATCTTTAATTACTTAATTTTACTTCAATAATAAATTAGATTTAACTAATCTAACTTTTATTAAAATACTAACTCACACCTAATGTAGATTAATTCCAACATTCCTCTTAATTTTAATTAAGTGATAATTTAAATTCTAATATCTACTTTAATTTGATAAATACTTTTATATTTCATGAGAATATTAGTCGCTTAATCTTTAGATTCGCAATATTTTAATTTAATTTTCTTTTTATTAACTTGATCTTATAGAAAATAATACTTTATGTGTCACTAGATTCTTAACCAAATTAATTATAAAAATATTATTAACAAATATTTTTGCACAACATTTAATTAAAATGTAGATTTCATTTAGCAAATTAGGTAACCAGATAACTTGATAAGTACTTAAAGGTGTAACTATCTACTTTACTTCATAATTAAAAAACGTAATAATAAATTATTTTTTTGGATAACTATGAATAATAATAGTTGTAGAGTTAAAATAGTAACTAAAAGTACTTTTACAATCATTTATATATCAACCCTATTTACTGTTAGAATAGCTATAAGAATATAACTTTTAGATTATAAATAAAGTAAGTCATGATCTTAAGTACCTTTTATATATTGCATAATCTTTTTAATAACTTACATATGAGATTAATAGAAAGACTTTAGAACTTGTTGATCAAACTCACTTTATAAGATATATTTAATTTGGTGCATGTTAAATATCTCAAACTCTCCACAATTTACTTAAAATATGTCTTCCTTATAAGATATATTTAATTTGGTGTATGTTAAATATCTTAAACTCTCAACAATTTACTTAAAATATGTCTTCCTTGGACAATTTAGTATAAACATCTGTAAAAATTCTTATATGATTGTAATCAAGCATTCAGAATTTCTTTAAGAGCTTAGCAATATATCTCTTCTGACAGGTAAAAATTCTACAATCTCCTTCAGTCACTTTGATACTAGGAAAATAAGACATTAGACCAAAATTTGTCATATCAAATTCAAACATCATAAACTTTTAAAGTCTTCAATCATTTTAAAATTGTTACTAGTAAAGATCAAGTTATCAACATATAAACACACCAATAAGATATCACTAGAATCATTAACTTTCACATCTAAGACATGCTCAAAAATATACTTTTAGAAGTTGGTCTCATGGAAGAAAAAATCAATACACTTATTTCATCCTCTAAGTGTTGTTTTAGGCCATATAATACTTTTTTCAACTTATACACTTTCTCTTCATTTCATTTTCTTCATAAAATTTGGTGTTTACTTAACAAACACTTCTTCAAGAGTATTATTGAGAAAAAATGACTTCACATTCATTTGTTAGAGTTTCCAATTATTTTGTGTAGTCAAAACAATTATAAGTCTAATAATCACCTTTCAAGCAATATGAAAGAACATTCTGTGGTCATTATAGCGAGGTCATTATTCAAACCTTTTTACAACTAATCTTAATTTACAGCTTTATGACCTTACGAAATATTAATAAACACCTATGTATTATTTTTCTCAATTGCCTTATTTTCTTCATTTAAGATATTCTCCCACTTTATATCTTGAATTATCTCATCAAATGATAAGTTCATAATGTACAAATATGAAAAAATGTACCAAACCTCCATCATCATTATTAACATTATCAAGAATTACCTCATAATTTTGCAATTTAACTAATTATTGGTGATTTCTCATTGGTCTTCCATTCTCTCGAAGAGCTTGTGGTGTAAGATTTTAAGCTACAATTAGTGAAACTTTCCCATTTGTATTAAGGACTACAACTTAAGTTTCCTTTTCTCTTAAATAACAATTGGATGTCTTTGAGAGTTATTCTACTCCCCAACATCAAAGTTCCAAACTTTGTCTTCAGCAAAGATTATATCTTTACTTATAATCTCCTTCTTTATGATAGGATTTAATAACTCATGTCCTCTTTTTATATAATTAAGAAAGATTGTCTTAAATCTTCGATCATCTAACTTTGTCTTTATCTATACTAAAATGTGAGCATATACAATAAAACCAAACACCTTAATATGTCTTATATTAAGCTTGAAACCACTTCATAGTTCTTTAAGAGTGACATTTTGAATACTTTTTGCTAAAGATTTATTCAATAAGTAAACAAAATACAAAATAACTTTTACACAAAAAAGGATTAGACATTTTTTTGGCCTTTAATAAGTTTCTCACTGTATTCATGATAGATCCATTCTTTCTTTTAACAACTTCATAATGCTATGGGGTGTAAGGAATTATGGCTTCATGCTTTATTCCCTATAATTTACAACAATCCTTGAATTCATTAAAAACATACTTACCATGCAATTAGTTAGCAGAATTTTCATATAATATTCACTTTATCTTTCAACATAAGTCTTAAATTTTTTAAAACAATCAAATACCTTAAACTTTCTTTGCATGTAATAAATTCATGTCTTCTTTATAAAATCATCAATGAAAATAAGAAAATACCTATTGTCATCATTTGATGGAACATTTATTTGGACATAAACATCAGAATGGGTGAGCTAAAGTGGTTGCCTTGCATGCTAATTACCTATCACAAAAAGTTTTCTACTTTGTTTTGTAAGAATATAAGCTTAATAAATCTGATTAGGATAATGTATTGTAGACAAGCATGTCATCGTGTTTCCTTATGCAAGCAACTTTAAATTGCAAAAATTCAGATGACTAAAACAAAGATGTCAGAACTAAGACTCATCTTTCACAACAGCACTAAGACAAGTATAAACATTAATAGAAATATCAACTCGAAACATCTGATTCTTTGTTAAAGGAGATTTGAGAATGGATGTACCTCTTTCATCAAGAATTAAGAGACAATTATCACGTAGTTGAATGTTATATATCTTTCCACGCAATTGGCCTAAGTTGATTAGATTACTCTTCATGTCTAGCAAACAAAATACATATGAGATGTAGTTAAGATCTTTGTTTTTCAACTTGATAAGAATTTGTCCTTTTCCTATCATTGGAATGTTGCTAATATCAACAAACTTAACTGTGGAGAGGATTGACTCATCAAAATCAATAAAAAGTTTTATCTTTTAGCATGTGTAATTGGTATACCTAGTCTTAAGAAACCATATATTGTAATTTGCCTTTTTAATGTCTAGAGTAACCATCATAAGGGCTTAATTTCCATCATTTACATTTCTTTTTTGTGCACAATAAGTTGTCTAATTATTCTCTTTAGACATATACTCAATAGTATAATGGCTATGCTTGTGGCGCAAATAACACTTAGATTTATCATACCTTTTTTTGCCACGACCTTTTCCTTGGCCTCTAACTTGACTTTTGTGTAGTCTGATCTCCTTTAGTCATTGTATTTAATTGCCTTCATCCTTATAATTGTTGTAATGACCTCTTTGACCTCTATTGTTGGTGTCGTTACCACTATATCCTTGTCCTTTACCACGAGAGGAACCTTGCTTCTCTTTTAATTAATCACTCTACTTGTTTTTGGTAAGAGTCTAACTTCGGAGACCTTGCTTTACTAGCTTCTTAATGTACTTTTCATTTATGTTTTGTTCATGTTTGATTGATCACTCCTTACCGCACATTAAGTAATGATGGTTCTCATCTAATTGCATCAATATCACTATTAGGACCATTTCAAGGTTGTATAGGTCCTCTTGACATCTTGTAGCATGTTATAATCTCTAGTAAAGTGTAAAAAATTTTTTAGGTCTTTACATAAATGTAAGTATATGGACATGAATTACTTACATATGAGATGACATTTAAAAAGAAAGAAAGGGAGAAAAAGAAAGGTATGACATTTAAGTCATCCACCTTTGCGAGAAGTGTGGTTAAAGATGATTAAGAAGATGAAGATGACAATAGTTCATTCAATGAATAAGATCAAGAAGCTTATGATGTTTGCACAAAAATTTGCTAAATTTTTAAAGAAGAAAAAGTAACTTAGTTGAAAGTCATTCAAGTGATCCACCGAAAATGACACGCAACAAAAAGAGGAGACTATCTGTTACGACTGTAACAAACTTGGATTCATTGCGGTAAATTGTCCTAACAAGAAAAAAGGTAACAAGTCGACTAAGAAAGCTTACAAGGTCACTTGGGATGATTCTAACAATTTAGGTGACGAATCTTCTGGTGATAAAACAAACTACATATGCTTTATAGGAAAAAATGATGACAAAAACTCTAACAATGACTCGTGTGATGATATTAAGATGATTGGGATGTTTGAATGCATGAACAAAGAAATGTTCAAGCAAGTAGTCAAATTTAATGATCTCGATGCTCGCTTTAAAGCAATAAAGCATGAAAATGAGATCTTGAAAGGTAAAAATGAATCACTCATACAAGAGAATAAGTATTTGTAAAAAGTACATAAAATAAATTTAAACAAGCTTGAAGAGGAAAATCTTTATCTAAAGAAGGAAAACAAAATCCTTCAAAATTCCCATTTAAAGTTTGTTAAGGGTAAAGAAAAACTTGACTTGTTATTTTGTTTTTAAGGACCAATCAATGATAAATTTGGATTGAACTTTAATCACTCATATCATCCATATAAAGTTCAAGTCACAACTACCCACACAAAAGATCATACATCCTTATTATCTAAAAGAAAAAATGATGTATTTATTATGGACATGCATCGTAGTAGTATGGAGCACCTTATAGTTTGACTAAAAAATCATTTGGACATAGCCACCACACATATAGTGGTTCAGTCATCACCTTTTCCTATGCATTTTTACCTCACATGCATAATTTTATTATAACTTAAGAAATATTACATTAGATGTCATTACTATGGGGATTTTGGATATATGATTCATGCATAAAACATTAGAAAAAGCATTCATGGCATGGGAAATTTTTATGGTGGTACAAGAAATACCAAAACTTACCCTAATAAATTTAGGTACCTAAAATTAGATAAAATTTGTACAAGTACATTTGAAAAATCAAATAAAGAAAAACAAATGGTACTTGGATAGTGGATGATTTGAACATATAACTAACAATGCAGGAAACTTTCTTTCTATCAAAGTAATTAACAAAAAAAAAAATGCAACATTTAAAGACAATGCCCAAAGGAGGATAATTAGCACTGGAAAGATTGATAAGGGAAGTTTTACTATTGATAACGTCTCTTTAGTTTATGGTCTTAAATTCAATTTACATAACATTAATTAGTTTTGTGATAATAGTTACAAAGTTTCTTTTGAGCCTAATGTATGTATTGTTTCTGATTCTTAAACAAATGAAACTTTATTGACTGCAAATATATATGATAATATTTATACTATTGATCTTCAGTCCCTTATTAACCAAAAATGTTAAGTGCTTAACTTTTGTAAACAAAGAGTCTTGGATATAGTATGGGCACTTGGGACACATGAGTACAAGATTACTCTCCAAACTAAATAACCATATACCTTTTTAGTAACATATTTAAATACTTATACATATGTCAGTTACATATTTAATTGCTACTGCAATTCCATATTACCATTAACACATTGCATTTTATGCAAATTTATAAGTCTTTACTCAATTTTCAAACACTTAATAGAAGCCTTTCATTTGCATTATCATGTCTCATATTGAGTTGTACTTTAAGTTAATATAATTAAACTTAATATCTTGCTTAAGATCTTTTATAGTAGGTACCACTTTACTAAATTGTCATATAAAGACTTGCAATTTATGATAAATTTTAACATTTCAAAGATCTTTTTAAGCACAAATTATCATTTACTGTAATTAAAAACACATACAACAAACTCAGCCTCTATTTATATAAGGCTATGTACATGTGTTTCTTGCTTTTCCATGTAATAGGTCTCATCATGAAGCAAGCAAGCAAGCAAGCAAGTTCACTTCTTATTTGCACTTAATCATGTTATTATTCTTAATAATAACTTAATACCATATTAAGTGCTATTTTTCTTTTCGTATCACTTATAGTGACATAAAGAGCAGCTTGTAGCATCCATCAAGTATTCTAATATCATTTTGACCATATTTCTTATGCATGTATGAGATCTAAACTTTTATTGACTTGGAAGTCTATAATACAACTCAAACATGCAACATTGTTACCATTGATTATACTAAACTGTAATATCATTACTATTTTAATATTTGACTTAAGATGTCAACATATACATAATCATACTCAGGCCCTTTAACTTCATTAAGGAGTGTTTATAAGGCTACATTTCTCTAGTGAAATTATTCAAGAATTTTTTTTCTTAAAACAATTAATTGGTTTTAATCATCAAATTAAGGCTAATTTTATTTATAGAGCTCACCATTGTCATTTTACATCAAAGTAGAAGTCAATCATTCTTCAATGATTTTAATGAACTCCTTTTAATCTATAACTACTCATATGTTACCAATATAAGGATATAGAATTATAAACCAAGTGCTTAAATGCCTAACATAAATATGGTAGTCACTATGGATCAACCTAAATCCATATATGAAATTTATCAATTGTAATTTTAATATCACATACTAGTTGATCATTTTAGGTTAAACATTAAACATTAAAGTTTGCAACCTTTGAATTCTTGACTTATTACAATGAATATTAATATGCCTTTTATGCATGCATGTTCTAGTTAGTTCTCCATATAGGAAAACAACTTTTTAGAATGTTTTATGTAATTTTAAATCTAAATGTGCAACTATGGTATGAATTAGGCAAATTAAATATACATCCTTTAGATTTATAAAAGATTTATAAAATAACATATCCTCTTATAAGGCATATTTTCTTCGCCATTAAGTGAGTTTTGTATCATTGTATCTATTTACTTGGCATATATGCGAGTATATACTAATTCTTTATTCTTTTACACCTAAGTAAAAAAACTTTAATGTCTCACACATAATTAGATTCTATTGATTTTTTATTCAATCACTATCTCCTATTCATGATAAGGTAAAAGAGAATATCTTAAATATTTTTAATCTCTCAATTATTTTGGTAAGTAGCTAACTTAGCATCCTATTTATTTATTTATTTTTGAATTGCTTAAGTGGGATCACTTTATGACTACTTACATGTAGTCAAACTTCTTAAGAACCAAATGCTCCTACTCATATAAGTGGGTTGAGACACGTCACTATATATCTTAGCTTAACAACTTAGTATGCCATTTAGTTCATTAATCTTCTAATTCACTATAAATTAGAAGATTTATTCAATTACATTCCTATTAAAAATTCATTCTCTTAAGAACATGATATCTTATAAGTCTAATTTACTTATCTTATCATATGCTTGCTTATTAATGAATATGACGTCTTTTGACAATATTTATTAAGTTCTCAAAGATACACTTCTTGTATCTTTAGACACAAGTTTCACCCTTTAGTGAAAGATTATAAACATAAGCAACTAAACTTTAAAGTTATAAATTACTTAGGTAAGTTTTCATACCTAGCTTTAGCTAATAAGGCAAGGAATAGTACAAAGTCAAAACATATAAGATGCACTCTCCTTTACATCTTGTAAGTATGATATTTGCAAATTGCTTTCTTTTGTTATCATTAACCATACAGGCTTTTACAACTTGTTATTCCTCCTATTACAATAACACTTTATTGCAAAGTTCCTTTAATAACTAATGACTTCATTTCTCTATTTCCAATGTAGAGTCTATTGTAATGCTTAAATAGATGTTCAAACTTTCGGACATTTTTTTTTGTCATTATATTAGCCTCTTTTTTTTTATATAGTTTATGATTTTCAAACACAAAAATTTTGTCTTAAGGCACTCCTTTACTCAGCCTAGTGGGAGATCAAATATATATCAAAATGCTTGAAGTCATCTATAAATATAGTGAAAATCTCAATCCAATACCTTGTTCTTGCATTTATTAGCTTCTTAATATCAAAGGGAATTTACAACAATAGAAATATAGTTTTAATTATCTTTCACATAAACTCATTTTGTTTTTCCAATTAGATCATACTCAATATAGGCTAACAACATAAATAAGTAAGTTTGATCAACTTTTCTCTATCTTAATGGTTTATTGCCCAACATGACCTAACCTCTCATACATAATATTGACATCAATACTCCCTTTAAGTTGATGTAACTAAGGAAAAATAATCAATATTATGAAATTCATTATCCACATAGTTAGATCTTTTAAACAATAGCTATAATAAATTGTATCACCTTAAACATTTTTACCATCATCACGAAAGTTTGAGTTAGGACCAAAATCAAGAAGGACTATAATGAAGACCAAATTTTGCCAAACTTTGTCATGTAAGAAATCTCAGGTAAAAATTAGATTTAACCACCATGTAATCTTATTTGCAAGTGATAATACTCTTTTGTATTCAAATAATTCTCTACATATCCATTATGTCCCAATAACCTTCATTAATGCTTCATTTATGCTCTAATTTCTCATACTATATAGTTCATTAATCAAAATCTATCATCCACTTAGAATAAGATCTAATGAGTAATATCAATTATTAATTTTAAGCACAAAAAGTAGGTAATAGGTCATTTTCATGCACTCTAAACAATTAAAAGCATTTGACCTTTATTGTTATAACCTCAACAATCAATCTTATGCTTTTATTCATTGACATGTTCACCTCTTATGTTAATAGGTTTCACCCTCTTTAATTCTTTTCCAAATTACTTTTATCGAAGGACTGATTGCTTAAGTCATGTAAAAGTATTAAGCATTTGCTTAGTAAATTAAGTCACGTATAAGAAGATTTAACAACTTTTAAGTTTTTATCTTTAAGTATATATGACATATAATGTCTTATAATTACCAAATACAATTATGGCATATCATAATTTATAAGTGCTCAAAACTTTTAAAAAAGATCAAATAGCAGTTCATATTTACTACCTGAATAGAGGTCTGAATTGATATTAATCAACTCTTACTTCACACATTTATTAACGTTATCACTCAAGCATTTAATGAAGATTTGATGCTCTTATTGAGTCCTTCAATTCAATCATGAATATATCTTTAAAAGTTATTCAAGGGCAAGTAATGTTATTTGACAAGTGAAATACTTTTCAAATTCCTTAATGAGATTGATTTTTATATTTCTCAGTATCGTTATATGAGTAATATTAACATTTATTTTTGTTTAGGACTCATCTTGATCTCCTTATGGTGAGTAATAATTTAACTTTCAAATTTAGAGTATGATATGGTATAAAATTTTGCAATATATTCTTCTTTTGATAATTATATTGGAGTTTACAAAACCAAATTTCTTAATTTCCTCCGTTTATATCAAATTTATTCATAACAATGCTACTTGCCATGCTTGGCAATTGGAAAAGAGATTAGCACAAAATGATGTTAATATAACTATGCATGTACATTAATTTTGCAACAAACTCAACTAAACTAATGATAATTTAACAAAAGATACTAGATCGAAAGTTTGTTATACTTGCAATCATTTCTCATATTCTAATGTCCAATTCTCATCATTTTAGTTAATTATCATAAAATTTTAGTTTTATAAATGAGAATTCTTTTTAGTTCTTCCAATCTATAAACTCCCACTAAAATTTAGATCTCTTATTAATATTAAGATTTCTCGTGTCATTTTTAACATACTAATTACATGAAAAATAATTTTATTTGCTAACATCACAACAAAAATTAGCTCACATAATCTTACTAATTACTTTAAAGCACAAAATGTATTACTTTTTGAAGAAATTATACCTCACAAATAATATGATATGGTATATTTGAGTCATTTGCAAAGACATATTAAATAAACACGACACATTATATAAATTTCACATAAATTTATATTAGCATGCAAATAACATCTCATAACCAATGTTGTCATGCACAATCAAATATATCTTTAAGAAACATATCAATAATGACATCACAAAATCACATAATATTGCATACATATTTATTACATGTCAAAATCAATTTATCACAAATTTTAATCTCTTAATATGCCTTTTACTAAATTATGATTTTTTTGACACTATAACAATTTTATCTCATTTCCTTAATTTATTGACATAATGAGATAAAGATCTAAATTTTGATAATTTAGGCATAACTTATAAATAATCATTTATGAATTTCCAAATGAAATTCACTCCTTATTTTGCTTATTTCGTCAGTCCGTAATATTCGTTGCTTTGACCGACGTTATGCCTTTTTCAAACAAGTCAACAAGGGGGTGTTAAGTGAAAAAAAAAAAAACAATTCCTAACCCATGTCAGTTTCTATTGATGCACGACCCATCACTTCCATGAACGCAACTCCCATTTTTTTAACTTTTAACTCTCACGCACCTGATTGCACGTGATCTCCATGCATCTTCCTCAACACTTCCGGATGTTTTTTTTTTTGTTTAAATTTCAGTTTTTTTAAACAAAAATTTTAGAAATTCAATTCCCCCTTTGCATAACTCAGATTGAAGCATACAATACGGTGTTAGAAAGATTATAACAGGCCCTACAAGCCTATATAATTATCTTTGCATAAAACTCAACATGTCAAAGATAATTGGGGTTCATAGTTTCTGATTCAAAAATTTTAATCATCAGATTCTCTCAACTTAGAGAGAGTTAGGCCTCCATATTTTGCAAGCTTACTCTCCTCCTCCTTATGGGCTATAATTACCTAGAAAATCAGGCCTTAATACCCCTTTTACACAGATTTGCCATGAATGGATTGAAGGTCTTGTCTTTTGCAAAAATAGACCCAAATTCATGTTTTTTTTTTTTTTGGTCCAAAAAATACATGCAATCAAACTAGAAAAAAATTCATATCGATACCAATGTTAGAAATTAGAGGACACAATTTCCATACAAAATTAATTGTAAATATAAAATACTTCAACCATAAGAAAACACTGTTAAAGGGAGATCACAATGAAAATCACTCATCTTTCATAATCTAAGTATTTTAGGATGTAAGAACAACTATAAGATTTTTGAAAGACCTCTCTTCTTTATTTGTTTTGTATTAGTTAATAAAGAAGGTAAGAAGAAGGTGATTTATAGAGTTGTGGCTGAGAGCCTTTTAATTGCTCTCCTTTTATAATTGATTGTCCATTCAACTTTCCACCTATATTATATTTATCGAGTCGAATTAGACCAATTAACCCATTATGTGCGGATAACCAAACCCTTAAGTCAACAATCAGCTATGGTAAACTACCACCCCGCCTATTGCTTTCAGTGCTAAAAGCTTTTTTCTTCTTCTTTCGTTATTTGTATCTTGGATTAATGAGTTTTAGCATTTATTTTGATGTTCCGTTAATATGGAGTCCACATCGAATCCTTGCATACGGTAATTCAAAATCCATGTTGAGGAAGTTTTCTTATTTGGACCCCTTTCCCTGTGTAATTTTATTATTTTTGATTGTTATCTACGATGTGGCAACCTTAAATCCATTCGTAAACTCCATGAAATCTGCCAGAGCAAGAAGTTTATTGCCAGAGAAATCATTAATGTTAGTTACACTTCTGGGTTTGGCAAGAGAGCAATCTAATGAGATGGTGATGCGACGTTATTTGATGATATGTCAAAGTTCAATTGGATTGATGAATAGCCTATAGTTAGAGGTATGAAGAATTGATCTGACTCGACGGATCTATTCAAACTTTTTAAGAAAAGCTTGCCCCAAGCTTAACTCGAATGCAACGTGATGTGAAAATAACTCGATCCAAAATGACTCGAACCTAATGTATTGATCCAAAAGAAATGTCACTTTTTTTTTTTTTTTAAGAAAACAAGTTTATTATTTAATATTTTTTATATTTTTATTTATTATTTTATTTATATATAAAAAAAATATAGATCACACATGCATTATTTTGTTCTTATATATAAAATAAACATATATATTACATTAATTTATATAATTATTTATTTTATTTTTCATATTTATATTTTTTAAATTTTATCCATATCTACATACATACACATATTTATACACATATTATAACTAATATAAATATATATAATGTGTAAAATATATTTGTATATTATTAATACAAATTAATATATTAAAAATTAAAAAAAATGATAATATAATTTCATCTACTCTAATAATAAGATAAAAACTAACCTATATTGTATATAGAATAATACAATATAATTTGTATAGATAAGAATATATAATTATGTAATAAATAATATATATAATGTGTATATTAATACTAGTATATAATTTTATTTATAGCATATAATGTAGAGAAATAAAAATATTATTTACCTTTTTACTAATATATGATAATATAAAAATCAATAAAAAATTAATTTCATAAAATTTAACATATTAATCTGCTAGTAATATGAAACTGCTTGAATTTGAGTGACTCAAATGGATTGTAATGCGCCAATAGTCTACCTTGAAGTGACTTAACTTAAAGCCGCCTAATTTGATCCGTGTAATAGCACTATATGTGGTAAACGCCTGAACGAAAAAGCCGTTGATTTTTAGCATAATTGGACATAGTGCTTTGTTTAAATTTCCTTATTTAATTGACCTCGCTCTTTCTCTTTCTCTCTCTACTTCTTTTTGTTGTTTTGTTAATGAAAATAACAGAATTTGTCCTTTCCCTTGAAATTTTGATTTCTTTCCTCCTTTAAACCAATCTTGATTTCTTTTATTTCCATAATCCTTTTGAGAATTAATGTCAAGATCATAACATTTATGTATATATATTTCTATACCAAGACGCAAGTGATTTAATATTTTTATTTTCTAAAACTTGTATTGGATTCATTAGCTTCGTAATAGAATAAAAATAGTTTTTTTTTTCTTGATTGTCTAATTTGTATTTGTTATGTTAATTTTTTTTTATAAGTATAGTAAACAACCAGTTTTATATCGCATAAAACTTGATTTCACTTAATTTTATTTCAATATAATTTTATTTAATTTTTTTCTCTTCTTGACATTTTTTATTAAATAAGCTTGACTCCTCTTAAAAAATCCATGCCTTAAAATTTATCGGGGTTGTGTGTGCCACTGCAAGCTGATATGATTGGTTATGGTACTTATAAGCATCCATTATCAAACAAATCAATACCAACGTATTGTCCTAGAATAATCAATATATATGCTACATGATACATAAAAGAATTGGTCGTAGAAAACAGAGGCCGGGCTCTGGGCAACTCCAATGTGCCAGAAAACCACAGGTCGACTGTAAACTTCACTCTTCTATACGTCTATGTATTGTAGACCAACGTTGTGTCCCCTTTTTTTTTTTTTTTTCTATTCTTCAATTTTTGTATGCCTTGCTAAATATTTGAGGACTTTGGCATCAATATTAGAACAAATCTGAATATAATTATCCACTGTTTCTATACTTCTCCTCCTTGCTCCTTCATAATAACCTACAAACAGCCATTTGGCTGAACGAAACCTGAAGTTGTTCCATCTGCATTCTGGCAAGATGCACCAGCTGCTTGACTCCTGTAAGTGAGCTTTACGTCTTCCAGTTGAATCCCAGTACAAGGATACTTCTTGCTACAATCAAACTTCACTGCAACTTCTGTTGCAGATGTTCCATGAATATCTTGAAATGTCACATCGCTGATCTTAACACCTGAAACCTACAGTTCAATGTGGATTATAGAGTAGGTGAGTTAGCTCGGTTAGCCCTTTAATCATGTCAAATGCATCCGTGACGTGACTAGATTAGTTAATCAGCTTGGGTGCTTGGTTTGAGCATTGATTGAATTTTCAAAAAAAAAAAAAAAAGTGGATTATACAAAATTCATAAAAAAAAATTAATAATAAAGAGTTTGATGTCTAACGTGCTTACCTGATCTGGGCAATTTTTTTTGCTGGGGCAATAATTTTGGTTAATAATGATGGGATTTCGGACATTGTTCATGACCACATGTTGGAAAAGTATGTTCTTTGCAAAACTATTACTAGGTCTCCCCCACGACTTGATTCTAACCCCATCACGAGTGTCTGTAAATGTAACGGTCTTAACCGTCACATTTTGCACGCCAGGCTCCTTAAGTTCCTTGCCTAAGCTCCCAATACTGCATATTTACCAAAGGAAGATAAATATAATTAATTGCTCTGTATGTTATCATTTATTGTAATCTTTACTATTAGCTGGCATTGACACGGACTAATTCTGTTTACCTTATGCCGTGGCCAGGACCGCATGCAA
Source organism: Bruguiera gymnorhiza (assembly GCA_020883675.1). NCBI lineage: Eukaryota > Viridiplantae > Streptophyta > Magnoliopsida > Malpighiales > Rhizophoraceae > Bruguiera > Bruguiera gymnorhiza. Next base: position 1,536,593 of record JAIRCJ010000061.1, on the reverse strand, counting down.
TATTTTCAATCCACAAGTTTGTAGTTCCGGGACCAATTGAGACACAATCGTCGCCGGTTCCAATTTTGGAGTGCGTGATCGTGACGCTTGTTGACGATTGCACATGAATACCGTCTGTGTTGGGGCTAGTTCCGGAGGCAGAGACCTTAACCCCTCGCAATTTGACATTGTGGCAGCCATTGATGACGATGTGGAACATCTGACTGTTTAGGGATGTTAATCCGTCGATCACTACGTTGTTTGAATTCGAAAAGCCTAGTGACTGCACACATGTAAACAACAGTAGATCAAGTTCAGTTACATTATTATTTGGCTCCTTGATTATTACGACCTAAGCAAGAATTTGACTTCAAAGGTTTTGTAAAGTAAGTTAATTAACAAGTATACCGTGGCACCACTAGGACAACTCTTGCCAGAAGCCTTGCATGCCCATAAACCAGCACCCTTCTCGTCAAGAATACCGCCAGAAATGGTAACCCCATCAACATGTTCAAAGAAAAGCCACTTTCCTGCATTGCCAATATCCTTATAATCCGATGGAGCTACAAGAGTAGCACCTATACTGACTAGGATTGCATTGTTCTTGCAAGGACCCTGAAATGCCACGTTTCGCAGAATGAATTGGCCTGGCGGTACATAAATGGTAGCTGGATTAGTAGAGCTACAGGCTTTCGTCCAAGCAGCAAGAAAGGCTTCGGTGGAATCAGTGGTGCCGTCAGGTTTAGCCCCATAATTTAGCACACTATATTGTGTTGCAGTTGCTGAAGATGGGATCAAGAAGATGGCGAGAAGATCAAGAAGCAAAACAGAACTCATTGAGTTTGCCATTCACAAGACTAGAGATGTGCTGGGAAGTTGGCGAGTATGGAGAAATTCGAGGGTATTTATAGGGATTTTGACATGGATTTAATTGATTTGAATCGAATAAATCAAAAGCAAAGATGCGCCGAAATTTGAGGAAGGTTTCATTACTTTCCAATTTCCATGTTCTGTTTTTCCTTGACTGGAAATGGACGCCATTTGCTTGAAACTACGGGGTGCCTTGCACTTGCTGTTTCTACTGTGCTCTTTTTTTTGTGCTTAACGTGGCGTTCTGCGTTTGTGAGTAACATTATCCAATAGGGATAAATTACTGTTTCTGTAGAGGACAAATTAGGTAACATTCTTGCTTTAGGACAACATGTTCTACACGCATGTGCGTACAATGTTAGAGTTAGTGTTTACTTGAGATAAAAGTTTTCAATATTTTAATATTTAAAATAATTATGAAAAACTAATTAAAGGGCTTCCATCTTCACCGCCTGTTAATGTGGCACGGCAAACATGCACACCCGTTAAGCTGCCACAGCCGCTGCCTCTTTTCCAGTGTTGTTATGTTATTTATGGTAATCTAATTGCTTAGAGAACACATGATGCGCCCATGACTCTTGGTAATCCGCATAATCTTAATGAGTTTGTGTCCCTCGACCCGTGATCGCATATGCATGTTGACATTGGCATGATTAATTGAGTTCAAATAGTAACAACAAATCTCGAGCATGATGGGAGAAGGGAGGCGCAACAGAGTATAAATAGCCCCCAAAAAAAAAATTTTTTTTCCACTTACTTGAAACTTTAAAGAGATGATTGAATAACAAAAATAACAATGCAAATAAATTACGTAAGAGAACATACTAATTTTACGTGGAAAATCCCTTCAAATCAAAAAATGGGAAAAATCACGGATACTTTGAACCATAAGTCAGCTCCACTATAATCAAGTGAGTACAATGGAGGTATACAACCTCAATTACATTGAACAAAATTCAATTTACATTAAACGAGAGATTAATGAGTCAAGTAAGACAGGCTAACTACGTGCTATCAACTATAACTTAACAAGTAGACCTCAAGGTAATAATCTAACCGTTCAAGATGAACCTCCAGATGTCCCCTACAACTGTCTAAATTTTAGCTCAATCGGACTACAGATCAATAATCATCCACATGGTTTACCAATTCTGCCACAGATGAGAGAGTAGAGAGTTACCAGAATTGAGAGGATTCGGTTCGAATGGAAAACCTACCCTTGCAATTCACAGAAACCCAATCCAACCGTTCACAAACAAGATCTATGTGTTCTCCAACTACTGACCAAAAATCAACTCGATTGGACTACAAACAATCTTCCAATTACATGGTTGATCAAAACTGCCACAGAAAATTGCTCAGAGTATAGACCTACGAAAACTGAAGAGAAGTAGGACTTATAGTACTCGAAATCCAATCTCCACCGTTCAGAAATAAGAACCAAACGCCCTCTATCAACCCTCCAAGTTTCAAGTTGATCGGACACCGATATCCCTTCTAAACATAAGATTAAAGAACTTGACTTTTTTTTTTTCTTTTCCTTTTGGCAGCCCTCTTTCTTTTTTCTTCTTTTTCCCTCGGCCGACGACTCTCTTTTTTTAGATTTTCTTTCTTTTCTTTTCTTTTCTTTTGTTCTCACAGCTGACAACTCTCTACTCTCTTTCTTTTTGGTTTTTTTTTTATTTTTTTTTCAGCCAAAGGGGTATTTATACCCACTTTAATTATTTTGGGTTATGACTCCAAAATATTTGGGTTATTTATCCACATAGGAAGGGACTAATAAACCCAACAATTCTCCCCCTCCCGACTATGTGGAAATATTGGCCATCCCAGCCAAGGTACAACACAACTCAAATTTTCATCTTGATAATGTCCTTGTCATCATATCAGCAACATTATTATTTGTATGAATCTTTTCAAGTGCTAACTGTTTAGAATCAAGAACATCCCGTATCCAATGATACCTCACGTCAATATATTTTGACTTAGTATGAAAAGTTGGATTCTTACCAAGATGGATGACACTCTGGCTATCACAATACAACACATAATTTGATTGTTGAAAACCAAGTTCCTTTATAAACCTTTTTATCCAAGGCAACTCTTTAGACACTTCAGTTATTGCAATAAACTCTACCTTTGTAGTGGACAATGTAACACACTTCTATAATCGATATTGCCAACTTATTGCTCCCCCTGCAAAAGTAATCACATAACTTGAAGTAAACTTTCTGAAGTCAATGTTACCTACTATATCTGAATCTGTGAATCCAGTAAGGATAGATTTATCACTCCCAAAACAAAATTTCAAATCAGTGGAGCCTCGTAAATATCTCATTATCCACTTCACTACATCCCAATGCTTTTTACCGAAATTTGAAAGGAACCGACTAACTGTGCCAATTGCATGAGTTATATCAGGTCTCGTGCATACCATTGCATAAATCAAACTGCCCACGGCTGATGCAAATGGAACTCTTTGCATCTCTTCCTTCTCTCTCTGTGGAAGGACATTGGTTAATAGATAATTTAAAGTGTGTAGCAAGAGGAGTACCTATCACTTTAGGCTTATCCATGTTAAACCTTTGAAGTACCTTTTCAATGTACTGCTTCTAGAAGAGGTATAACCTTTTCTTTATCTTATCCCAAGTGATTGACATGTCGAGGATTTTCTTTGCTAGTCCCAAGTCCTTCATGGCAAAGGACTTGCTCAACTCTTACTTTAACTTGTTAATTCTAGTAGCACTACGACCAACAATAAACATATTATCAACAAAAAGTAGTAAAATGATAAAATCATCATTAGTAAATCTCTGAACAAAAACAAAATGATTAGAAGTAGTCTTTTTATAGCCTTGCTCCCCTATAACAGACTCAAACTTCTTATATCATTGTCTTGGAGTTTGTTTCAAGTCATACAAGTTTTTCTTCAACTTGCACAAATAATCCTCTTTTCCTTCCACCTCAAATTCTTGTGGTTGTTCCATATAAATTTCTTCTTCCAAGTCACCATGGAGAAAAGCTGTTTTCACATCTATCTGCTCAATCTCTAAGTCATGGCTAGCAGCCAAACTCAACATAATTTGAATGGAAGACATTTTCACTACCGGTGATAAGATCTCTTCAAAATTGATACCTTGTTTCTGATTGAATCCTTTGACAACCAATCTGGTTTTATATTGTAGACATGAAGTATTTTTTTCTTACTTTATTTTATAAATCCACCAATTCTTTAAAACCCTCTTACCTTTAGGTAACTTTACTAACTCATAAGTAGAGTTATTATATAAGGATTTCATCTCATCTGTCATGGCATCGATCCAGTGCTACTCGTGCTCACTTTCAACTGCTTTTGTATAACACTCAGGTTCTTCCCCATCAGTTAACATCACAAACTCATTAGGAGAGTACCGAGTAGAAGGCACTGGAATTCTATTGGACCTTCGTGGCTGAAACAGAGGTGAAGGTATGTGTAGATGATCTTCTATTAGAGCATCAATATCACTTGCGCCTTGCATATTATGATCTTGTTGAACATTCTTATCACATTCTTGAATATCACCATGAACATCAACAGCTTGCATGAAATATAAACTAAAGCATTTCCTACCTCGTGCCACAATTAAGGAGCCTCTAGTAAGCTTCTATTGGCCATCACTGAAGGTACTGCAAAAACCATCATCATTTAGTTTTCTCGTTGAAATCAAATTCAAACGGATATCAGGAACATGTTTAACATCCCTTAATGTCAGCTGTGCTCTATTGTCGGTCTTTAAGCAAACATCATCAATGCCAATGACCTTTGCTAAGCCGTTATTACCTATCTTTAAAACTCCAAAATCACCAGGAGTATATGTTGTGAAGAATTCCATTCTTGAAGTGACATGAAGACCCAATCAATCTCATGAGATGCCAAATTAATCACATCCTCATCACAAACAATAATGAGGTCACCAGAACCAGAAATGGATGCAGTAGGAATATGATCATTACTCACATTCTTGTTCTCGTGCCTACCACTGCCATATTTATTTTCTCTCTTCCACTTGTAACACTTTTTCTGAATGTGACCCATCTTCCTACAATAATGACACTGGACATTCTTGTACTTAGATCGTGACTTGCTTCGGCTCTTACTTCTACCATTTTTACCATTTCTTTTTCCTTGACTTCTCCCCCTATTTTTTGTAATTAAAACCTCTGATTTAGATGATGATAAACCCTGAGATTTCCTTCTCATCTCCTCATTCAACACACCACCCTTTACAAGTTCCACTGATAAAACACCACTAAAGGCAGAATTAGCGAAAGACATTCGAAAAGTCTCCCAAGAATAAAGTAAGGTAGCAAGTAATCATAGCCCGAGAATTTCGTCATCAAACTTAATGCCTATGCCTAATAGCTGATCAATGAGACCCTAAAACTCATTTAAGTGGTCAACAACAGAACTCCCTTCATTATATCTCAATTGCATCATTTTCTTTAACAAGAACAACTTATTATTACCAGACTTTGAAGCATACAAAGTCTCAAGTTTGCTCCACAAAGTCCGTGCATGTGTCTCATTGCAAATGTGATTATAAATATTATCATTAACAAATTGCCGTTTAAAACCACAAACCTGTTCGTGCTCAAATTCCCATTCTTCATCAGTTTTTGACTTAGGTTTCGTAATAGCAAATACTGGCAAATGCAATTTTTTCACAAATAGGAGATCCTTCATTTTACTCCTCCATATATAATAATTCGTGCCATTCAAACAGACCAATTTATTCATATTCAACTTTATCATTTAAACAAGTCAAATACACCAACCTAACTCTGATACCACTCTGATGGGAGAAGGGAGGCACAACGGAGTATAAATAGCCCAGAAAAAGAAAACTTCTCCCGTTTGCTTGAACTTGTGAGGAGATGATTGAATAACAAAAATAACAATACAAATAAACCATGCAAGAGAACACACCAATTTTACGTGGAAAACCCCTTTAAATCAAAAAAGGGGAAAAACCATCTAAACCAGAGGTCAGCTCTACTATAATCAAGTGAGTACAATAGAGATACACAACCTCAATTACATCAAACAAATTGAACAAAATTCAATTTGGATTAAACAAGAGACTAATGAGTCAAGTAAGACAGGTCAACTACGTGCTGTCAACTATAACTCAACAAGTAGATCGTTCAAGATGAACCTCCAGATGTCCCTGACCAGCTGTCCAAATTTCAGCTCAATCGGATCACGGATCAATAATCATCCGCACGGTTTACTAATTCTGTCACAAATGAGAGAGCAGAGAGTTACCAGAATTGAGATGCTTCGGTTCGAATGGAAAACTTGCCCTTGTGGTTCACAGAAACCCAATTCAACTGTTCACAAACAAGATCTATGTATCCTCCAATTACTGACCAAAAATCAGCTCCATCGGATCACAAACAATCTTTCAATTATACGGTTGATCAAAACTGCCACAGATGAGAGAACAGAGAGTTACCAGAATTGAGAGGTTTCGGTACAAATGGAAAACCTGCCCTTGTCGTTCACAAAAACCCAATCCAACCGTTTACAAAGAAGATCTATGTGTCCTCTAACTACTGAGCAAAAATCAGTTAGATCGGACCACAAACAATCTTTCAATTATACGGTTGATCAAAACTGCACACAAAAAATTGTCCAGAGTATAGACCTATGAAAACTGAAGAGAAGTAGGACTTACAGTGCTCGAAATCCAATCTCCACCATACAGAAATAAGAACCAAATGCCCTCTATCAACCATCCAAGTTTCAAGCTGATTAGACACCGATATCCATTCCAAACGTAAAATCAAAGAACCTACCTCTTTTTTTCTCTTCATTTTAGGAGCCTCCTTTTTTTTTTACTTTCTTTTCTCGGCCAACAGCTCTCTCTTCTTTAGCTTTTCTTTCTTTTCTTTTCTTTTTCTCTCACGGCCGAACACTCTCTCTTCTTTTTCTTTTTGGTTTTATTTTATTATTATTATTATTTTTTCAGCCAAAGGGGTATTTATCTATATAGGAAGCGGCCAATAAACCCAACAGAGTATATTGTATTTATGTGCTTGATGAAGAGGAATTCTTCGGGGTTTGACCTTTTCGTGCGCATTCAAACTAAGCAAAACCACATTAGTTATGAAACAGAAACCATGATGTGCCTACACGTGCTTAAAGTGGCCGGGGTCGCGCTGAATGACAAAAAGTATAAGGGCTAAGTTGAAGCTCTCCATGCCAACTCTTTGAAACTTTTTTTTGGTAGATCAGATGAAAGGTTATAAAAAAAATGAAATTTTACTACTGACTGTGCCTTGAAATACGTATATATGTTAGCTGTAAGTTTTACCTGTTATTAAAAGGTCTCACTTTTTTTTTTTTTACATGAAATTAATGGACAAGTACTGTATAGATGTATTTAAAAATGAATTGGTAATTTCTTATTATTTATTAGAAATATATTTCTCATATGGGACAGTAAATTAAAAATTGCAGCTCATGCCAGTTTCGGTTGATGATCATTCGCGTACGTACGTAGCAAGTCATGTTATCAACATATCGGTTTTTGATCTCTTGTGAGAAACATTCAACAGTGCGTTCAAATGGAGTTTTGAGGGTGGCAAGGTTATGGCAGCTTGTTTTCGCGGGGTGCTACGCCCGCCCCATGTGATGCTTGTTGACGCTTCTTACACTGGCAAGGCCAGATTAATTTGTTAGGCATATACACATGCAATGCAACTCTCTTCTGAAAGCAAACCATTGTAGTCAGCAGTCACATTTGGGAACGCCCCCTTGAAATGGCCACACTTTTGACTTGTGGGCCGAGGAAGTTCCTTGCCTGCCGATGGACATCAAATATAAATCAAGATGTTCTATTTAGTCCACGATTTCAAGATCAATTGTGTGGTAAGTTTAATCTGCTCCTTTTATTTTCTGCTTATTATCATTTACTTTTCCTTCCTCTTCAAACAATATATAAATAGATAGATACATACATATAGAAGGTAGCTTTATGTGCATGCAGTGTATCCCATTATTTGAGGACCAAACTTAGGCCTCGACTCTCAAGGATTAAGATGATACAAACTGTGTTAACGAGGTGCAAAGTGTAAGACCTCATTTGATCAGGGTTGACAACTTGTAGGTCACCCACATGGGGGATATTTCTTCTAAAATTATCTAACGAGCAAAGAAAACTGACCGAATATTTCCACTTTCCGCAATTAATGGACTATATACTAACAGTTCTACCATCTAACCTCCTACGACATATATGCTTAGCCACCATTATTTTAACATTATTATAACCTTAATCACTATAAATAAAGAGTACCAAATGTTGACATTTGCATACATACACCACGAAAAGACCACAAGTTTGGTTAATTAGGCTGACTTTAATCATAAGTATGATCCAATCACAAGGAGAAAGGCAATATGGACACCTTAATTTGCGGGCACATTCTTTTTCCTTCGATAGGTGACCTTCTCCGTCTTCACCGAGGCCAAAGAATCCATGCAATCTTGCTTGCCTTCCGGATAATTAAAGTCCCATTTGGAAAAATGAACGCACTTCCTTTTTTTTTTTTGTTAATTTAATTAATTTTAGTATTTTACTGAAAATGTCATTTAGTTTCATTTAGACGTTAGAAAGAGACAATCTTATTTCCTCTTCGCATCTCTACCTTTTGTACTCCTATAATGTCACCTTAATGTCTTCTCTTTTCTTCGAGTTTCCGAAGCATTTCGCAGACACATAAATAGCCGTATCTTGTCGCGGTTTCCCTGCTTCCTACCGATTTATATCATTTATTTATAGCTATTATTTATTATACATTAAAAAATATGACAATTATAATTTCCGATTAGACAATTATACACGCCCATCTAATCATGTGTCTCCTTAAACCTTTTTATATTTGTTGATAAAGATCTTTCATAAGTCCCCAAGTAAGTAACTTGTAACACAAAATACGGTGCCGTAGTATTACATTCTAATCAATATTGTCTTGCTTCATCGGTGCCCAAATTCATGGCAGAAGGAAATCCGTTAGTCCTATTAGCTTATCTTAAAACGGAAGGCTTATTGGAACAGAATAAGAAGCAAAAACTGCACATTAATAATTTAATACTAATGAAAATATAAATGGCATAAGTATACCATCTAAAAATAATATGCCACTTTATTGGCACTTACAATAATGTCAGAAAGATAATGAGATAATAATGAGCACTTGGACGCAATATTTAATTACCTGATCGCAGGAATATACCATTGCTTATAGTGTTGAACTTGGGAAACCCTGATTCGCGTGTCTGCCGCAATTTGCCTCCACGAAGCAATTCCGAAGTCAAATTTCTTGGTGCCCTTAGAAACAAAATTTACCTGAAACATGGACACATGTGTCGGACCCGATTCCAATATCAGATAAGAAAAAAAGAATTTTAATATATTTTTTAGAAATAAAATAATAACTCCATTATAAATAGTATTAAAATTGACTCAACTCTGACTAAGGTGTCAGTAAATTTGTTGAGAAAAAATGTTATTGATGGACCACATAAATATTAGTGCTCAATACCCTAAAAGAGCCGTTGCACAGTGCATCTTTATTTTTTTTTTTATTTTTGGTCAAGATGGATACATCCATTCCCCGGAACAAAGGCAATCAATCGACATGGCAATTAGCCCACAAACACGGATTGGGCCACCTCCGTCTAAATGCAATATGTAATGTACACAAATTTCTCCTCTCACAGACTCAACTATTATTTGATTAACAGCAAGAGAATTGGGGATTTTAATGATGCCAGAACATCGAAATGGAGTGTATATATATATATGTTGCTAAAAAGGATCTTCTTGTATGCCCAACACTCATGCCGGGACTTCCCCTTCGAAGTTTTGTCAACAGTATAATATTTTAAACACACGACCTAGCATGTGATAGACTAGAAAGAATGGCTTAAACTGCATTAATTAGTTAAAATATTTGTTCTCTTTTGTAAATATTTTGTTTGATAAGTTGTTCTCTTTTATCTATATTATTGGATACAACACAATTGGGAAATTATATCTTTTTATTAGATAGCATCTTTTTGTAATTTTCCTTAGAAGATAGCGTGAGAAATCCTTCTTTTACCTGATTCTCATGCGCTCATCTATACTTGAGAATAAAAATTTACAAAAAACAATCCAATTTTTTATTTTTTGCAATTATAGTATTATCAATATTAAAAAAAATTATTTAATTTCATTCATAATTAAATCTCCTCCGTGAGATATAAAAAGTGAGTAATACAACATAAAATTTTAATTTTTAGTATGATACACTAATTTCTATCAAATCAATGTAGTATGATCAATAATAACAAATTATATGAGTTGTAAAAACAATTCATATCTTTTATAACTTGCCTTACTATTATGACATTAGTAAAGCCCAACATGCCTCTCTTTTTTCTTACATTAATGAGCTTTGTTATCGTCTAGCTATGATGTTTGAGTTAGTGTAATTGAGTCTATATGATTCCTCCAATGATGAATCATGTAATTTTTTATGATTTCATTTCATGACAATCCCTAATATTTGGGTAGCATTCAGTACTATGAAAATCAACCAAGAGTTGTAGGATGCTAGACTAAACTGCAGCCCTACATTGCCAAAATAATCTATTTTCTTTTTCCCCATAGTTACTCACCATTAGCACATTAATAATCAAATATGATAATTGGTTGGAAGCGAGTATGATGTTGCACCTTTATAGGAACATAAAATCAAATGTTTGGGTAGTCCTCCTAAAATATTCTCAAATTATCAAGCTAAAGATCTTTTAGTTTAATTAGTCACTTTGCATTTACAAACATGTCTCTAGTATCAATAAACTTTAACTCAATGGTACTAGAGTTTTCTTTAATTCAATGATACTAAAAACTTTTTAGGACTAAAATTTTTGAATTCAAGTTCTAATTGATGCTAATTGAACCCAAAAAGAAAAAAGAAAACTTCTAGTAGAATATTAAGAAAGCACAAAGTGGCTACTATATTTGCACATTTTGTGTTATGAGATTGGTACAAAGAAAAAGGGGTAATTTAAAGAAATTATAAAATCCTCCCAACTTTCTAGCTCTTCTAATTGAGTCCTTTTAATTCTTTTTTCCTTTTCAAGTCTCTTAACATTTTAAAACATTTTAATCAAGTCCAATTTCCTAACACCCTTAAAAAAAAAAAATTCATTGGAGGTCTTAATAAGGCTTAATTACATAATAAATGTAGTCTTACATTTCATGTAAACTCTTCTCCCATTAAATCAATTGTTTGAATTTGCCCTTTTATTTGTGCTAACATAATGACAATATAAGACAATTTACAATGTTTTTTTTCTTTTTAAAAAAGACATGATAATAAATTTAGTCCTTTAATTAGTCATCTATCTTTTCAATTCTTCTACTTTTTTATCGCTTTATTCCTAAAATTGGTTACCCATTAAGGTTTAGGAAGCCATAGAGGCATAAATCATATATATGCATGTATGTTCTTATGGGTAATAATACAAAGAAAATGTATCAAAATAAAAATAAATCCATTAGTTTTTTCTCCACTTTTTATTCCCCATGTTACATTTTAGCCCATTCATCTAAGTTCTTAGATTTTACTACCTAATAACAACACCAAGTTCCCAAAAAAGTAAATATGAGTTATTTTTTTTAGATTGTTCGCATACTATATTTATTTTTAAGTTTGTAGCGTTTAGGATTTAAACCCTATACCTAAATAAGTGTTCGGGTATTTTGTCATTAAACTTTGTGGCTAATACTAATCATTTGCATGATAAGATGGTTGGCTGAATATATTTGCTAGAAGATGTCCTAACAAGACAATTACACTATATTTTTTTATTGTTTTGTAGTTTAATGCATAATCTTTGTCTATCACAAATGTCTAAATAAAGTATAAAATTTTTTATACAACCAAGGATTATTTATAGGAGAACCTAAGAAGAAGGAAAGATCCTCAAGCTTATCTCAATATCAAACACTTGTGGCACATAGTAGAAAGAGACGAGAGAAGAAAATTGTTTATTAATTCAAACTAAATTTGTTACAACAATGCATACACTACTTATTGATACAATCAATTAATTGTAACCAATCATTGTTCTTGATCACAATACAAATATAGTGACTATAATAGACCTATTGTACATAACCATTGTCCTTGTAACTACCATAATAGAAGTCCCAATTATTTTTGCTTAAAGTTCTAGTCACCACGTGTCAACTTGTTATGTTGCCATTTAGCCTCTTCATGATTAGTTGTCCTTCATGCATCAATAGCTACTAAATGCCCTTTGATCTTTATTAGTTGCCCCTTCCCTAAGACCTTTGTCCTTAAAGGGAAAACAAAGGAAATTTACACTGGATGTCATAATAAAATTTCTTAGTAGCCTCGAACATTAGATGATTGGACCACTAAATTAACACTTATGTAGCAGCATGATTTTTGCATTTGACCATGCAATAATCAAGTATAGCCACAAGAATGGAAGGAACCATTAAATTAAAAAAAAAAAAAAGGGGAAGTTCAGTCACAAGTAGAGGTACCAAAGGTAGAGCTCCTTTGAGTTGAGATACATGAAAGGTAAGGTGAATTTAGGAACCAAGAGGTAATTTCAATGTATAAGTGGCCTTGCCTACGCGGGTGAGCACCTTAAATGACCCATAAAACTTACGGGCGAGTTTGAGGTTAATGCACCATATGACAAAGGATTAGTGATATGGTTTTAGTTTAAGATATAAAAATGATTGGTCACTATGATGCCGATTAGCTAAGTGGCATATATGCTCTTGCACACGATAAAGATGAAATTTAAGCATCTACAAAATGGTCTCACGGGATCGAAGTTATTGATCTAACAAAATAGTGGTGACATCTCCTACAATATATAAGACATAAAGAGGAGGTAGATAGAGCCTTAAATGGAGTTAGATTTGTAGCAAAATGATAATGGGTGTTATACCATTATTCAACGAAAGGTAACCAACACACTATTTCTGAGGAGCAATTAAGGTAGTATAAGGTAGATAAGTTTTTGAGCAATGATTAAGAACTTCTGATTGATTATCAATTTGAGGATAATAGACCAAGGGTAAGTGCAAATTAACCCCTTAAAACTTGAGCTATTCTTGATAGAACCCACTAAGGAAAACAAGGGCCTAATCACTAATAAAGGTTTTAGGTAACCCATGTAATTTGCACACCTTATTTAGAAATACTCGAGTAATAAAATTGGAAATTTATGGATGAGACAATGATAGGAAATGAGCATACTTAGAGAGCCTATCCATAATGACCAAGATGAACTCTTTAGAGTCATACTTTGAAAGCCCTTTGATAAAGTCCATATAAATACTCCTCCAAACTCCATTTGGTATAAGCATGGGTTGAAGAAGACTAGGGAAGACAGATAAATCAAACTTGCATCTTTGACAAATGTCACAAGACCTAATATAATTTCTAACATCCTTGAGTAGTCCTTTCTAATAAAACAAGGAAAACAACTTCTTCGTAATGACTATAACATTAGAGTGACCCCCATAAAAACCTTTATGCCATAAAGTTATAAGTTTCTACCTTAAGTACACATCATTACTTACCACCAAATGACCATTTTAGAGCAATTGGTTATTATACCAAGTATAAGGAGACTTGTCTAACTAACCTTGTTGGAGCTACCTAATTAAACACTATAAGGAGAAATCAGTGGCACAGGTATGTTTGATTTGATGGAAGAGATCAAAAGATATCATGGAAATAACATAAGATTGAAGTTGGTGACTAAAAAGCCTAAATAAGGCATTAGCAACCAAGTTATACTTGCCTTCCTTATGCATAATAACATAGTCATAGTCCATAAGTTTAGCCAACCATATATGTTGGCTAGTAGTGTGTGATTTTTGGTTTAGTAGATACTTAAACTATAATGATTAATCTTAATAGTGAAATACCTTCCTTATAAGTAATGATACTATTTAAACACTACCATAAGGATTACCAAAAGTTATTTCTCATACACAAATAAGGATAAATGCCTAAGAGAAAAAGCTTTGCTTTTATAACTTATAAGGTGATCTTGCTGCATTAATACAACACCCATTCCTATTACATTAGCATTAATCTCAATTACAAATTCCTTGGAAAAATCTGGTAAGGTTAAAGACAAGAGGTTAAGTGAGGGCCTATTTAAAGAATTCAAAGGTTTGAGTAGTCACTACATTCCATTGGAAAGCATCCTTCTTTAACAAGCCAATGAAGGGTTTGCTCAACTTACCAAAACTTCTAATTAACCTCCTATAATACCTTAGAAGGCCTAAGAATTCCCTTAGTTGTTTAAGAACCTTAGGTAATGACCATTGTGCCATAGCAGCAATTTTCTTAAGATTTGTTTATACCCCTTTTCCAGAGTTGATATGCCCCAAGTATTCAATTTTAGGCACTACAAAGAAACATTTAGTCTTCTTGGCAAAGAGCTAGTGTAGTCTTAGTAACTTTAGAGTTATATAAAGATATCGTAAGTAATCTTGTAAACTCCTACTATAAACTAAAATATCATCAAAAAAACCAAAAATGAACTTCCTTAAATAAGGCTTAAAAATCTTATTCATTATACTTTGGAATGTGGTAAGGGCATTAATAAGGCCAAATTTCATAATCATAAATTCATAGTAGCTCTCATATGTCTTGAAAACTATCTTGTGGATGCATCATAATCTAGTAATATCCAAATATAAGATCTAATTTTGAGAATATGCTTGTTACTCCAAGCTTATCTAGAAGTTCTTTAATCAAGGGAATGAAGAATTTTTCCTTCACTATCACTTGATTCATTTTCTTGTAATCAACACAAAAACATCAATCTTAACTAACATCATTAGGGATGCAAAAGAAGAAGTACTATTCTGCATAATACCAAACTACAACATTTTTTTACATCAATGACTTTATCACATCCTTTTTTAGTGTGGGATACTTATATGGTATCATCTTAAAAAGTTGAGTCTCAGGTGACAAAAGTATCTTATGATCATGGTTCTTGTATGAAGGCATAGAGGAGGGCTTCATAAACACATCAAGATATTATCTTAGAAGAGATAACACTTCAGGAGGAGTTAACTTGTTCCTTTTAGAAGGATTAGTTATAAACTTTGCCATGGAATAAGGCCCATAAGTATTCAAGCTACATAGCTATTTAATAACTTAATGCACAAGTGATTACAACACCTTAGTCATGGCCTTAGAATTAGTCCTTCATAAGGCTATGTTGGTAAACCCTCTAAGAACATTCCTCTCTCCTTAAAAGACAAACTTTAAAGTCAAATTGTTAAATCCTAAATAATACGCCCTAATGTCTTGAGCCACTAAACCCCTAACACTATATTACAGGCCCCCCAAATTAAGTAAATAAACATCCATTATAAAGAGAGTTTCTGATGGCTTCCACTAAAAATTCTTACACATGTAATTACAAGAAATGGTGTTATCAAGTTAGAAATAGAAATCATGGTGTAACCAAGGTTTTTAGCTATTCTTAAATTTAGAAAATTATGGGTAGTTCTAGAATCTACTAAGGTATAAATAAGCCTTGATTGATAATGACAAGTAACCCTTATGATTTTAATTTCTTGAACAACCTTTTTGTCTGCATTTATGACCCTATGTATACTTTTCATTGCATTAGTAACAAAGCCCTTTTGCCCTTTATTCATCACTAATGTTCTCATCCTTAACCCTAGTGACTTTAGAACCTTTCCCTTAGATCCTTCATTAGAACTACTTATTGTATTGGTAAAATTGTTAACTAATAATAAGGGTTTGGGGTTTGGTAGCAATCCTTGACCTTTGTACCCAAATCTTGATCTCTATTGTAAGGTTGAATTAGTCATTCCTTGCAACTTGTCCATAACCAAAACATGTTGCAATGTCTTAGGCATAAACATGTGTGCGAGGTTCTAGATATCCTTCCTTAACCTATTTGGAAACACACTAACTCTATATTCCTCTGTTAGCTTAACCCTCCCAAATAGAATGTCAAATGGATCTTGATATTCACTTATCTTACTATTTGCTTGAGAGTTAATAACTCCGTAAGAGGATCTCCCAAGGTTGTAGTGCAAACCTATAGGAAATGGCTTGGATGTACTCTTTCCACAAAAGAAAATCCTTCTCCTGTCTTTTGCCCATATAATTCTAATGCTATTGCAAAGCAATATCTTTAAGATACCTAATAGCCAGCTTAACCTTAACTCTTTAGGAACCCCTATTCAACTTAAAGTAGTTGTTGCACTTAAATAACCACCCACTAAGATCTTCCCCATTAAAGGAAGGAAAGTCTAATCTTAATTGCTTAATAAAGAATAAGGTATTTGTGATGGGTGTTGATGAAGTTTCGACCGTTATTTGACCTTGATTCATGTAATGATTCTGGATCAATAAACCCATACACAAATTATCTAGTTCCTTAAGCTTTCTTTAATGATCTTGTATGTCCACTGCCTCTTTTAATTGTGATTCCTTGATTATTCTAACTTCTGTTGTTAGATTCTTTAAGATATCTTTTAATTGTTTCATATTTAGATTAACCATATCATGTGAACATCTACTAGATGCCATAGTTACCTATGGTTAAAGGATTGATGCTCTGATACCAAAAAATGATACAACTAGGGATCATTTATAGGAGAATCTAAAAAAAAAGAAAAGATCCTTAAGCTTGTCCCAATATCAAACACTTGTGGCACATAGTAGATAGAGAAAAAGAGAGAGAGTTGAGAAAAGAAATTTTTTTATTAATTTAAATTGAATTAATTATAACAACACAAACACTATTTGTAGATACAATTAATTGATCATAACCACTCATTGTTCCTGATCATAGTACAAATATAATAACTACAATAGACTTACTCTACATAATTGTTGCCCTTATCACTACCATAACAAAATTCCCACCCATTTCACTTAATGCTCTAATCGCCACATATCAACCTACTATGGTGTCATCTAACCTCTTTATGATCAATTATTTTTCATGCATCAATGACTACTAAATGCTAATGGTTACATTACTGATTCTTAATTTCTAGGTATTCATTCTTTTTATCATGTCTTTGTCCAATTTAATTGTTAAATCAAGCACAAAATGAAATTAATGTGTTGCTGCAACTTAGTGTAATTATGAATCATGGATCTTTTGGTAGTGTTGTTAAAATTCTAAAATTTACTGAGAGCTAAGGACCTTGTTTATAGGACCAATTCATGGATTAACATCACAAATAAGCCTAAATACCAAGAGTTTAGGACAATAAGTGTTAGCTTTTCTCCTTTTAGTATCTAAGCATTAGGGCTATAATATGATTAGATTATCATATTATTTATGAAGTGTTCCTATGACGTTATGCCTATTGTCTTTCTCCCCTTTATGTTGAAGCTAGTTTGACAAATATAATAACTTATGTTTAACTTGCCTTTGAGTATATTTGGTGTAGACATTCTCTTATATTATGTTGTTAGGGCATTATGCATGTTAGGCTTTCTCACTAATAAATTTATGTTTAATTTATGACTTACATGGACATAACTTGATCAAGGTGAGTTTTGAGGCACTCAAACACCTCAGGTAATAGTAATCAATGTGCAGACTATTCATGACATTACATGGGTACCCCAGTTGATGAGTATTACCATTTTAGTGTGTTAGGAGAGTGATTGTGAATGATTGGACTGTCATATTATTTATGAAGTGTTCCTATGACATCATACCTATTGTCTTTCTCTCCTTTATGTTTAAGCTAGTTTGACAAATATAATAACTTGTGTTTGACTCACCTTTGAGTATATTTGGTGTAGACATTCTCTCATATTATGTTGTTAGGACATTATGCATGTTAGGTTTTCTCACTAATATATATGCACATATCACCCATTATTTTTAACAATTTCAAATTTTTGTGACTTAAGGTTCTTGTTGACTAACTGGGCATTTATAGAATTTGCTTGGATACTTTTTTCTTTTATCAACTATTGTTATTACTAAAGACTCTACTAGTACTGTTGTTTTATGTGAGTCTTGTAATATATTAAGTTTGTGTTCTTGAGGCAACTTCCTTAGTTGAGTGTCAAACCTAAAATTGTAAGTTAATTTTATACCTTGATTGCTAGTTTATATCTAATTTCAATTTACATATGGATAAAGTGTCACTTTGCTTAATTCTTCCTATTCTAAGGCTTTATAGGTACCCTGGGACAAGTCCTTTGTCCAAGGTAGTCGTGCTGGTCACAGTCCCTAAGTTAGGGATGGGACTATTTCGCTTTATAATAATGAATGTTTTCCCTCTTCCCTCGCATCTTAATTTTCCGAACAAAATGAGGATGGAAGATTTTCCTTTTACACTTTGCATTCCTCTCAAACTTACTTTTTTTTATCCAGACCCTTAAAAAAAGTGACTATTGTCCACCTCTAACCAATTTATAACATAGAATTATAGAATTAGGTGGAGGGCACTAGAGTTCAAAAGTAATGACATATACATTATGTGCCATTCCTTAGTCCTAATATGCATCACTTGGTTCTATGTTATGATTGGTGTGTGTATCAAATTTGTTCAAAGCCTTTGGTGGTATTTGTTCGTAGTTACCTAGTCATGGCTAGTATGTAGGTTGGTGGTGGCAATGGCAGCCCATGGTTACACAGTGGACCAATGTAGACCCTAACAAAATATCAACCCAACATGCTGAAAGAGAATATGCATACTTGACTTATAATGATTCTACATCATATAACTTACAAGGTCTACTCTACTGAACCATTCTCTAAAGAAAAGATTACTCCATTATTTTTGATTGAGAAGTTATTGATCTTGCAATATTATAGAACCTCACATATAAACAGGAGGGAACAAAGCTATACAAGGAAACTAAATAACAATTCCAAAAAACTAGCCTAGAAACAAGGTATTACAGCATAATCTCCTAATTAATAATAATCCCAGAAATCTCTCTGCATTGCAGCTCACGCCAACACCCTCTTTCATGCTGGTGTGTAGATATCTCTAATGCCCAGCTTGACCAACGAGTTATGAAACACTCTGCTTATTACTGCCTTTGTCAAAATGTCTACCAATTGGTCCTCTGATCTCATAAAATGAAGCTGAATGATCTCCTTTCCTAACTTTTCCTTGATAAAATGTCAGTTTATTTCCATATGTTTAGTGTGATCATGTTGAACTGGATTCTAAGCAATCTCAATTATAGACTTACTGTCACAATGCAGGTTCATAACAGCATTTAGTGGAAAGCCAATTTCTTCCAATAAACGCCTCAGCCCAAGCAACTTGCATGGTCCCTTCGCCGAGCTTCTGAAATCGGCCTTTGCAATTGATAAGGCAAACCACCTTTTGTTTATCGCTTCTCTAAGTAACCAGGTTGCCGCCAACAAACATAAAATGCCCTACGGTAGATCATCTGTCAATAATATTCTCGGCCCAATCCGCATCTGTATACCCTTCAATATTTAAGGGACTAAGCTTTTTGAACATGAGGCCTTTTCCTGAGGCTAACTTCAAGTTACCTTGGGATTCGATACACTGCATTCATATGATTTGCATTTGGATTTGGCATAAATTAACTCATCACACTAACAGAGCATGCAATGTCTGGTCCAGTGTGAGACAAGTATATCAATTTCCCTACTAATCGTTGGTACCTCTCCTTGTCTATTGAACTCGAATCCAATCCTCGTCCTAATCCATAATGCTGGACTATGGGAGTCTCTGCGGGTTTGCAATCCAGCATTCTTGTCTCTACTAAAAGATCGAGAACATATTTCCTTTGTGAAGGAAATATGCCTTGTTTTGACCACGCCACTTCAATACCCAAAAAATATTTCAACCCCTCGTGATTTTTCATATCAAACTCTTTTGCAAGTTGTTTTTCCAACTCCAGCGATTTCCTTTGGATCATTTCCTGTAATTATCATATCATTAACGTAAACAATGAGTGCTATCACCATTCCTTTCCTATGTTTCAAGAACAAAGTGTGGTCTGCATTACTTTGTTCGGAGCCATATCTCTTCATAGCCTCACTAAACCTTCCGAACCATGCTATTGGGGACTGTTTTAGACCATACAACACCTTTTATAGCTTATTTCCCATGTATTATTTCTTTGCAATGCTCCCATTTGCTCTTCAATCGCCTTGGTCCACTTTGAATTTGTTGGACCCCTCCCTGGACGTTTCTAAATTTTCAAAGAAATTTTCTTTCTCCACGAAACTAACTTCCATAGAAACATGCCATCGCTTGGTGCTCGAATCAAAGCATCGATATCCTTTCGGATGGACTCCGTACCCTAGAAAAACACACTTACTGCATCAAGATCAAATTTAGTCCGCTAATCTTTATGAAGATAGACACAGGCTACACACCCGAAGGTTTTCGGTGGGAGCATCAGAACAGAAGGAACAGCCACGTCTTGTGAGCGAGTTTGTAGCGGTGTTTTGAAGTTCAAAACCTGTGACGGCATCTTGTTTAACACATAGATTGCAATAATTACTGCCTCGACCCAGAAACGTCTAGGCACATTTCCTGAAATTAATAAAGGTCTCGTTGTTTCTAGGATATGCCTATTTTTCCTCTCGACAATGCCACTCTATTGGGGAGTCTGAGAACAAGTTGTTTCATGAAACATACCTTGTAGCTCAAAGTACTTCTGAAACTCTTTGTTGATGTACTGCCTTCTGTTATCTGTGTTAAATTAATTAACATGAGTGACCCTTATTATTTAGAGTATGGCCCAATATAAAAGGTCCAATATAATGGTCGGTTGGATATAATGGTAATTTAGGTCACTGGGTTTAAAATCTCTTCACTCTCCCTATTTAAAAATAATTGTTACAGGAAAAAAGATAACGATTACGGGAAGGATAATTATTATCGGAAAAGAGGGATAATTTCCTAATTGATAAATAAACGTTACAGAAGGAAAAGGTAACATTTTAATTAGGATATTAATTCCCTAATTAATGATAACCATTATGAAAAGGAAATAAACGTTATCATTAAAATTTTTCTGGATACTCTCTGCCATCAGTGGAACTGAAAGAAAAAGGGAAGAGTCGGAGAAAATAGAGAGAGAGAGAAAAACAGAAAAAGGTAGGAAGACAGGAAAGGGAAGAATCCGGGAGGAAAGGCAAAATCTTCTCAAGTACAGATCGGTAAAGAGATTTTCACCTCCGCGATAGGGAATCGACATGGACAACGGTACGTTGATTTTTTATAGTTCATTTGCTAGTATTCGCTTAAAGAAAGATCTTGTATTGTGGAAATAAAATTTTCGTTAAAGGAAAATTCTGGAAAAATATTATTATTTTTTGTTAACAATTTGATCTTAGAATTTGAATTTTAAGAGCAAACTAGGTCTTGACCATATTGTGGAATGAACAAAAAACATCAAATACTTCACTCTTATTTTTAATAATGTAAAGCCGGGTCATATGTGTACAATCATCAACAAACATCACAAACTATCTAAGACCAGATTGTATCATAATTGGTGTTGGCGCCCACACATCCAAATGGATCTATGCAAATGGAGTTGGACGCCGAGTAGTACGTAATGGAAAAGAAACATAATGACTGTTAGCTAGTAAATAAGCTTCACACTTGAATTGTGACTCCTTAAGACCCAAAAATAAACTTGGGAATAGGGACTTCATGTATGAGAATGATGGGTGTCCTAATCGGCGATGCCAAAACCAAACCTTCTCTTCTCTACTATTTACTTGGTTCATTTTATATGTTCACCCAAGTGTGAGTTTATCAAAATAGTACAGTCCTCCCCACTTAATACCACAATCAATAATCTCCTTGGTGAGAATATCCTATAAAACAAACAAAAGGTAAGATAGATCAATACACAATAATTTAAATCCTTATATATTTGTCCCATGGATAGCAGTTTATTTGTGAGAGATGAAACCAGAAGTGTGTTTGAGAGTTAAAGAGAAGATGAGAGTTCCACTATCCTGGCTCTTGTAACTGGATACTTTACACCATTAGGATTTGCAACATAAGTTCTTTTTGGTTTGACTGGTTTCATGAAATCCTGTTCATTAAACGTGATGTGTTCTGTAGCCCTTGAATCAATAATCCAACCATGTTTACCTAGTTCTTTTGAGATGTTTGGTCCACCGGATGTTATGGAAAAGGTAGGTACTTCATGAGAGAAATCACCTACCTCAACTCTACCCTTTTAAGGTAAAAGTGAAAGTTGTGGTTGTATTCTAGTGTCTATTAACATAGCTTGACTAGGATTATCTCTAATTGTTATTGGACTTTGGTTTGGTATGATTCTGGTGTGTGTTGTTAATTTTGTTTATAGTTTGTTTTTAGTATGGTTTGCTGGTGTGACTTTTGATATGGTGTTGCAATATAAGTTGCATAGGTGATAAGTTTAGAACAATATGAAGGAGAGGAGAGGAAAACACTAGAAAGGCAATAAGTGTTTGAACCTAAAGATACTTTTCATTTATTCATACAAGTTATTTATAAGGTATTTTTATTATTTTAAATTTGAATTCATAGTAATTACATCATTAAAAGTAATCAAGACAAATTTAGATTACAAATTTTTAATTTTAAATTAATTTTGCTTTTTGAAGAAGCCAACTATACAAGGGAATTATTCAACTTCCTCTTTACAGCTAACTTAACTAACATTCAAAAATTGTTGGAATTGTAGGTCATGACTTGAACATACTGCTCCTGAACAGCAACAATTACAATAGTGCAAAGATAGCTTAACCTAATAATCTAGTAGGACAAGTAACACCATCACTCATCATTAGGGCTAATGGGTTGCATTCCAAGCTTATTTCTCAACTCTTAGAATTTGCCTTTGTGCAATGATTTGGCCATTATATTTGCCAATTGATGTTTTAAATTGTAAAATATCAATTATACTTCATTTTTCTCCCCTACTTCTCTAACATAATGAGTCTTGATCAAGAAATGCTTTGTTCTTCCATATAAGACAAGATTCTTTGAGATGACCATTGTTTCTTAGTTGTCACAAAGTATTGGTGTAGCTTGACATGGAGTCTACTAATTACTGAAAGCTCAAATTCTACAGTTGATTATATAACTATAGTTTGTTTCTTTGAGTTTCAACTGAAAACTCCTTGACCTAAGGTGAAGACATGCCCTTAAGTACTCTTCTTATCATCCTCACATCTACCCTAATCACTATCAGTGTATCCAATCAATTAAAGTTTCTTTGTTTTCCTGAATAGTATGTATATACCTAGACAGTAAGTTTATAACTTGCATGATGTTTGGCCTTGATGCAGTCAAATCAAGCATCCAATTAAGCTTTTATATCTACTTAAATCAACTTTGGTAGTACCATCATTAGTCATTAACTTTAGTCCTACCACAAGAAGTGTGTTATAACTCTTGCATTCAATCATTTGAAACTTTTCCAAAATTTCTTTTACATATCTACTTTGTGCCACAAAAATACCTTTTGATGTTTAATGCACTTGCAAGCCTAGAAAGAAGGTCATGGACCTAAGTCTATCATCTCAAGCTACTTCATTACTTTAGATTTGAGTTGATTCACCAAAATGTCTAAGGATCAATAGGTCATCAACATAAAGAAAGACCACTAAGACTAGTTGTTTTTCTTCTTTGATGTATAAGGTAATCTCATTTTTGCTTTTAATAAAAGATAGTTTTAGTAAATAGTCATTAATCTTTGGGTACTAAGCCCTTAGTGCTTATTTCAAGCCATAAAGAGTTTTCTTTAGCAAATACACTTTGTTTCCTTGCCCCTGCTTTTGGAAGCCTTTTAGCTACTTAATGTAGACCTCCTCCTCATGTTCACTATTCAAGAAGGTTGATTTGATATCAAGGTGATAAACAACCCAGCCTTTTTGTGTAACTACAATTAAAAGTAGCTTAATAATGTCATTATGGCTATTGGAGCAAATGTTTCAATATAGTTAATGTCATATTATTGCACATAACCTTTACCTACTAACCTTGCCTTTTATATATTTAAAGAGCCATTTGGATTCAATTTTTCTTAAAAAATCCATTTGACTCTTATAGTTTTTTTTATCCTTTGGCCTTTCAACAAGACTCCAAGTTTTTTTCTTCTTAATTGCATTGATTTCTACTTTCATTACTTTCCTCTAATTAGGATCATTAGAAGCTTCTTTGTAGTTGGTTGGTTCCAACTAAGCAACAAGGCTCTTCTCATAAATACCTAACAGAGCCCTTATTCCTCTTATTAGTATATGATCCATTTGATCATCATCTAATGAGTCAATGTCTTGTTATGGTGTTTGTTGTATAAGGATGAGTTAAGGTAAGGTGGTTGTAACACTAGCTTCTTTCTAATTTTAGCTTTCTTCTTATATAAATTAACATTTTTGTTGATCGAGATTTTGTTTATTTGAGGATTAAAAAGCTTGTAATTGTACAGTGTATTTGTGTAGCCAATAAACACATTTGCTTTTGTCTTAAGATCCAGTTTGTCTCTCTTACTTCTAAGTATATATGAATAGCATATGCTACAAAAACCTCTTAAATGATGGAGAGAGGGCTTCTTCTCAAACCAAACCTTATAAGGAGTCACATCTGTTAAGGTTTTAGTTAGAAGTCTTTTTAGCAAATAAACAGTAATAGTAACAGCCTTTCCTTAGAATTTTTTAGGCATTTCTTTGACATGAAATAAGCTTTTAGATACATCCATTATATGAACTTATTTTTCCTTTCACGCACCCCATTTGGTTGAGTTATGTAGGGTGCAAAAAGTTATTGTATGCCTATTATTTTGTATGTTTGGCTAAATGCAGTTGATATATACTTTATCCTTTTATCTGTCCTTATAGTTTTGATGTTGTTATTTGATTGATTTTTTATCTAGGCTTTGAACTCCTTGAATGTTGTTATTATTCTGATTTATGTTTCAACAAGAAATCTAACAAAATCTTATGAAGTCATCAATGAAGAATATAAAGTTCCATCTGAGAAGGTTAGGCTTATTAAACCATAAATGTTACTATAAAGGAGTTGTAACCTTACTACAGTTTTTTTGCTTCTGGTTGGATTATAAGGGAAATTTGGGTTACTTACCCTATTATTATGCCTCATAAATCATCATTTTCTCATCAAAGGTAGGTATGCCTTTTACAAGCTATTTTCTAGACAGATTTTGCATTCTAGCATGATGCACATGCCCTAGCCTCTTATACCATAATGTTGTCTTATCCATAGAGACTGTTATAACTATGTAATTAGCTTACTTTAAATCCAAATGAAGTTCTTACTTTTCATAGGAATAAGGAATATCTTCCTGTCATTTGTATAAAAAATCACACATGTTCTATCTTTGAATTGCAAGGAATAATTTTTCTAAAGGAGCTGTCCCACACTTAAGAGACTTTGATTAATTTCAGACACATATAAGACATCTAACAATAGCTTAATACCTGATGGTGTTTGAATAATTGTTATTCCTCTCCTTTTGGCATGTATGAGTTAACAATTGCCAACTCTAACTTTGGAGGTAACTGACTAATCTATTTCCTTAAAGACTAAGAATAGGAGTCATATGATTGGAGCATCCACTGTTTACTAGCCAAACCTTATTGCTTCTTCCAACTAAGCTTTTACTAGCAATAAACAACTCTTCTACTTCCTCGAGACCACCATATGTAACTTGTGCTTGCATTTGGTTTTGTGGTGATCTTTTCTTCTTTGGACACACCCTTTCCCTATGCCTTTTCTCATTATAGTACCTATATGATATATCAGGTTTCCACTAACAATACTTAGACAAGTGATTAGTTTTCTTGCAATTATTATAGGGAGGAAAGCTTTGTTCGCCAACAATTGTGCTTCTTGCTCCTTTCTTCCTTTGCTACCTTCTTATTTGTTACTTCTTTTTAGTCTGAATTTTCTCTAAATGCTTGACCGTAAAAGCACCTTCTTTGCTCTTAAGCCTGAAGAGCATATTCAAATCACTTAAGGATATCTTAAATAGGTCTTTGGAATCCTCAAGCGAAGAGATTTTGGCTTCAAACCTCCTAGGTATGCTCACTAACACCTTTTAAACAATCCTAAAGTCAAGAAGCTCTTCTCTAAGGATTCTAATTACCAATTTCATCAATTTATCTCTATAGTTTTTTATAGTTTCTTCTTCTTTGATCTTAAGCATTTTAAACTCTCTTCTAAGGTTGAGAAGTTGCATGGCTCTAAACTTGTCACTGCCTTCATTTTATTTTTTCAATCTCTCCCAAGAATCCTTAGTTGTCTCATAAGTCATAATTTTATTAAAAATGACTTTTATAATAGTAAAGTGGATACAAGTGAGAACTTTAAATTATTTTGACATAAGCTTAGTATGGTTTTTTAGTTGTGTTATAGTGGGATTGGTTGGTAATAGTGGAGCCACAACTCCTATTTCTATTACTTCCCAAAGATTAAAAGCCTTTAAATAGGCTTTCATCATTACAATCCATTAAACTTTGCCAGTAGAAGTAGAAGTGGAGAAAAGAATGTGAAGGCCATCTTAACTATTAGACTTAACTTTTCGGTATAGGTTTTTCCCAACCTTCCTTCTAGTTTCACTCCCTTATGTATTTCACTCTTTGTGTTTGACCTTAACTCACCCAAACAGGTCCTCATAAGATATAAAAATTTTGATACCACTGTTGTTAGACTTTGGTTTGGTATGGTTCTAGTATGTATTGTTAATTTTGTTTATGATATGTTTCTGGTCTGGCTTACTAATATGACTTTCTAGTACAGTGTTGCAGCATAACTTGTATTGGTGATAGACTTGGAATAATGTGAAGGAAAGGAAAGGAAAACATTGGAAAGGCAATAAGTGTTTGAGCCTAAAGATACTTTTCATTAATACATACAAGCTATTTATATGGTATTTTTATCATTTTAAATTTGAATTCATAATAATTACATCACTAAAAGTAATCATGACAAATTCAAATTACAAATTTCTAATTTTGAATTGATTTTGCTTCTTGAAGAAGCCAACCTTGCGAGGGAGTTATTCAATATCCTCCTCCTTACCACTAACTTAACTAATATTTAAAAATTGTTGGAATTGTAGGTCATAACTTGAACATACTGCTCTTGGACAGCAACAACTACAACAGTGTAGAGATAGCTTAACCTGGTAATCCAATAACACTAGTAACACCATCACTAACACTACCACCTTGCTTTCTCTTTGATTTTAATTTATGCCACCACTCTAAGTATCCATAGAGTTTAAAGCAAGTCTTTCGAGTACGCTTTGGATTTCCATAGTGGGTGCCTCCTTCTTTAATCCTTTGTATTTTTGTTTCTAAAGCACCTGGCCTTCCACATCTTAATGGCTCAAGGGATAGTTGTTTTGGTTTTTCTTTAGATATCTTGACAGCTTATTGAAGATCTTCTTGCCAAACAATAGCATATGTCCACTCTATTATGGGAAATAGTTGAAGTTAAAAGATATTGACTCTAATTTTATCAAATTAATCATCTAAACCATCCAGAATGGTATAGACTTTGTCTTCCTAGATAATATCATTATACTTTTTGATGTCTGCTTCATATTTCATTGGATTTGAACATCGAAAATTAATTTCCCTCCACAAGCCTTAAAGGGTATTAAAATATTTTTCAATGGAGCCTCTTCCTTACTTCACTTTCATCACCTTTTTCTTGAGATCATATACTTGTGAAGTATCTGTACCATCAAAGAAGGTCATAACTATGACATACCATACTACCTTTGCTATAGGAAACTGGATATAATTGCAAATCAATTTAAAATTCATAGAGTTGATCAACCATTCTTTTACTACTACATTTTTTGTTCTCCATTTTTAGAATTTGAGGTTTATTTCCTAAAGCTGTGGAATATCCCCATCTAAATATCTCAACTTGTCTTTGCCTGAAATGCACATCTTGATAACTCAAGACCACAATTTGTAGTCACTACCATCTAGCTTGATGCCGATAGTCGCTACTCCAAGTTCTTGACTCAAAGATGTTAAATTCTGGTTTAACAACTAGGTTATTCTTACGAATAGGTTTGCGAAGATAGAACTCTTCCTTTAAGACCTCTCCTACATAATGGTAGATTCTGTCATCCTTCCCTTTTTTTCCTTCTTTTATAGAGTCTTGGATCTCTACTCTGATACCATGAAGAAAAGATTACTCTATATTTTAATTAAAAAGTTATTCATCTTTCAATATTACAAAACCTCACATATAAACGAGAGGGAACAAAGCTATACAAAGAAATATAATAACAATTCCACCAAACTAGCCTAAAAAAGAAGGGATTACATACAACTCACGCTAACATTCTTAAGACTAGGCCATCTTACGATATGTAGGAGTAGTCACTAGGAGTTTAATCAATATGTCCTAAGTGCAATCATCATAAACAATGCAACCAAGAAAGGAATATATTTGATCATCAACCCACAACACCTTGAATGCTTTCAGCTATACTAAAAGGGTGACTTACTAATACAAAAATAAGTCTAACAAATACTTTTATCCCACTTAACTTTTAATGTCAAATATTTTGAAAAATTAAAAAAAATGTATATAATAGTTGTTTTGCAAGTGTAAATAAAAAGTATGTAACCTTAAAGTTAAAATGTATTCAAAAGAAATAAATGAGATGAAAGCACCCCTACATATATGCATGTATGATTTTATAAGAGAAAAATGAAGCTTATATTAATCAATCTCAATTGAACACTTGACATTATGGATTATAGTCATAATTATGACAATTTAGTCAATAAAAAGTGATCTCACTAAGCATTAGATTATACCTATGTTATCCATATTATAAGTTCACCTATATTTAAAGTAGTTAAAAAGCTTAAGAATGTAAAGAAAGCATTGAAAGTCTAGAAAAAAGTACTTTTAGTCCACAGCCTATGATCAAGACTTTCTTTTTAACTTAAAAATAAGCCAAAAAAACAAGATTTCACCCTAAAATTTACACCTTTTAAGATTTGTACCAAGTAAGCAAATTTAGATGTCTTGTTAACAAATTACTAATGACATGTCAATAATAACTATTTATTAATTTTTTCTTGAAACTAATATTTGTATTTTCCCTAATTTCCATAATATCTATTATTGAATTTTTTTTAAAAAAATCTAATTAAACACATTATGGAAATTGAAAAAATCTAATTTTTTAAAAAATATTTTTTGACATTGAAATTATATATTTTTTTTACATAGTCTAATATTTTTTTAATTTTCATAATATGTTTTTAAATTCAATATTGGATATTATGGAAATTAGGAAATTAGGAAAATAATAGATACTAATTTCCATAAAATATTGAAAAAAGTAATTATAATTGTCATGTAATTAACAATTTGCAATCATGACATCTAACTTTTCTTATTTGTCACTTGTATCACCATCAAGTGTCATAAATAACGGAGAACTAACAATAAAAGAAGAAATAGGGAGATGAAACAAACGTGATGGGTAAATTCTTAAAAATAAAAATAAAAAAAAATAGGTAATAGGTGAAATTTTTTTTTATCTATAAATAATGATTAAGTTAATACATTAGAAATGTGTTTCTTCTTTCTCTCTCTCTCTCTCTCTTTTTCAAGATATTCTATTTAGCCTCATAAAACCAGTACTTACCTTTTAACTTACCTAATAATTAGGTCAATCTATTAATCAAAGGCAATTTTCCTTTATAGGGTTAAGTATTTAATTCTAAGTTCATATTTAGCTTAAGTCCTTGCTAAAATGTTTAATTTCATAATAGTCCTTTGACAAATGCCCTTTGTCTAACTTACTTGCAATTGGAAGCAATAATTGTCGCAATTGATGTCTTAAGGCATTAAGGGGGATTGAGCTACCATGCTCCTTAATCAATCTCTTAATATACTTTACCCCAAATTTCAACTATCTTCGCTAGTAATCATAACAATACTTATTGCTTATATGTTGTTCTCATAGTTTTATATGGGTTGTAATTGATGTCAACTAGGGTTAAATGTGCAAGAAAGTAAAGCCACATGAAAGAGCAAAAAAGTAAATCCGCCGCGTAAGGGTAAGAACGTAAATCTGTCACGTAAGCCCTATTAGGGTTTCATGGAAGAGAGTATATAAAGGCCTTGGAAGACAAAACTGGTTAGGGCCAACACAATTGAATAAACGGCAACCCTACAACAACCAGCCAAAAAGAAGAGAAAAGCAAACTAGAAACGCCTCCTGCAAGCAAATCAGAAACATACAACCAGCAAGAGGAGAAATAAGAAACAGACCACCCGGAAGAGAAGATAGCAGACCTGGTATTTGTGAGACCACCCGGAAGAGAAGACAATAGACCTAGTATCCATGAGACCACCCGGAAGAGAAGATAACAGACCAGAAGCATGAGGCAGGCCGAAAGACGTGAACCAGAAAAACCAGTAGCGTGAGGCAGGCCAAGAGACGCGAAACGGCAGACTAGAAGCGTGGGTGTATGTCAGGAGACGGCGTGAGAACAAAACGTACAATGGCGTGACAGACCAGAAACGTGAGGACAGGCCGTGAAACAGTAAGACCATGAAATAGGAGACGGGTGAGACTGTGAAACGGTGAAAGCAGGAGCTGTGTGAGACAACCTAGAGAAGGAATTCGGTGAAACATCGAAAAGAACTCAACGTATTTCCAAATTTCTTCAAGAGAGGTTAGAGAGTGTTGCGATGAACTTCTAAGCGGCAGCGGAGCAGCCTTTTAATTCAACAGAGGTAAGACAAGCTAAAAGAAGGGTAGACACAGTAAGTGACACTCTTTGTATTGTACTTGCTTAGTAATTGCAATAATGAAAGGAGCAGAAGATTAAGACATCCATTGTAATTGGAATTCTCAAGTATAGTGGATAGTCTCGGTAAGGGAGAGTCCCTACCACCATGGATGTACGTCACATTAACGGAACCACATAAATCTCGTGTATCCTTAATTTGCTTTACGTTTTGTGTTTTGAATTGAGTTGTGAACGCAGCTAAAGTATCAGCCAACCCATAACCTAACGAAGACCTAAACAAGAACATTCGAATTGTCTATTAGGCAAGGTGTCTGAAAGGTGACTTTGGGGACTATTGTGATTAGTAGGTAGTAATAGATCTACTTTAGTCAAATCTGAGAAAGAGTTCGCTTTTAAGAAGAGATTGAAGTTGTTCACTTACCTGTGAATTGCGAATTGTGATGATACTATTTCACCCCCCCATCAGTATCACAAACTAGTAGATCTTAAGGTGAAGTTGGAAACGTCATTATATGATATGGAGGCAATTTTATGTGCATGCCTACAATTAAGTAAGAAAGGAATTTTTCGCAATTATACTTATAAGTAATCAACTCCCACTATATAGCAAGGCTGCATGTTGACATAACATTTAATGAAAATAAGACTAATATTCAATTAAACTTAAGAAAACAAAATTTTTTAAAGAGAAAGATAATAGTAAAGCTAATGTATTTACTGAAAGTGTTTATTTGTTAGAATGGTTTACTCCTCAAACTTACATATCTATTTATAGTTAAAATGATTTAATTGGGAAAACACTGTAACTTAAATAGGGAAATATTTTAATGACTAATTAAAAAAATATTTAATTAAAATATAAAATTCCTAAATAATGCATATAATGCCTAACTAATGAAATTATACTTCTTTTAGTAATTTTCTTTAGGTTCTTCTAGAATTTTCTCTAGGCTTTTGACAGTCCTTCTGGTCTATGAAATGTTGGGCTACCAATTTATGTTAATCCTCTCCACTTAGGAAAAACTCAACCTTGAGTTCAAGTTAAACTCTAAATAAAGAGATTTATTAATGAAATAGAATGAATAAATATATACAATATTGAAGGTCTTTGAAATCCTCTATTCCTCAAGTAGATTAATCATATATGTATTGTAATTGATTTGCTTTAACACATGATCAGGATTGTATTTCTTAGACTATAACTTGTTGTAAGAACTAACAAGAAATTGTTCTTTATGAAGGAACACCATTACCATGTCACCTTTTTAAAAAAACTTACTCATTCGATATTTATCTATAGTTCCCTCGTACTTTTCGTTAACAATTTCTAACTTTTATTTCACCTTATCTTAAACAAACTACATTTGTTCTGTGAAATGCTCAGCTGCAATGCTAAGGCTTGGAGTTTGAGGAAGTTTGACCAAATTAAAAGTACGTTATGGACATTTAATGTAAACAATAGAGAAAGGAGACTTCTCTGTAGTACTATGGATTGCACTATTGTAGAAAAACCTTGCCTAAGTTAAGGTAAGGTCTCATTGCTTTGGCTTGTCTCCACATATGCTTCAGATAAGATTTCCCAAGGTCTTATCAAGTAACTTAGTTTGACCATCTATCTGAGGGTGAGTTATATTGCTAAACTTTAAAGATGAATGAAATATCCTTCACATAATAATTTAGAAGTAACTGAGAAACCTAGTGTCACAGTCAGAAGTGATGGATTTGGACACTCCATGTAAGCATACCACCTCTTTAAAGAACAATCAAATTATACTTAAGATATCATAGGTCTTTTTATAAGGAATAAAATGGCCCATTTTGGAAAACTTGTCAACAACAACAAACTCAAAATCCATACCATATTAGGTTTAAGGTAAGTTCAAAATAAAATCCATGGATAAATTTTCCCAAAGATTATCTAGAATAGGCAAAGGCATATAAAGTCCGATGTTTTGCAAACAACCCTTAGTTATCTTACAAATATAGTACATCTAAATAAATTTACCTATTTCCTTCTCCAACTGTGGCCAATAATCTTACTCGTAAATAGCAACAATTGTCTTGTCACACCAAAGATGGCTTGCAAGACTACCTCCATATAGATCACAAATAATTTTCTCAATGAAAATCAAGGAATACAAAGCTAATTTCCATACATATAGCCATTGTGGATAAGAAAATCATCTGTAGGCTACCTTTGAATATATTTTTCCCAAATTGTTTCAAAGTCCTCATAATGCTCATATAATTCATAAAGAGATTCAAAACCTACAATCTTATTACTCAATGTGATTCAACAACCTTATTTTGTTAACCCATCTTATAAAATAGTTTAAAAAGGAACTTTTGTATCAAAGTACTCCATCTTGTATGCATGTCACTACTAATTCATTTTTGATTGTAAAGATACATTAAGGCTTGATGATCGAAGTACAAAATAAACTCACGTCTTACCAAGTCCCAATGCTTTAGAGCCCTTACAACTGCATAAAATTCCTTGTCATATATTGACCACTTTTATTGAGTATCACTAAGTTTCTTACTAAAATATGCAATGAGCCTCTTTTCTTGGGAAAAAACAAGATTGACTCTAACTCCACTGGCATCACATTCCACTTTAAATAGTTTATCAAAACTTGGTAAGGCTAACATTGGAACAATACATAATTACTCCTTAATGAGAATAAAATCTTATTCTTTTTCCTCTTCTCATTAAAACTTGTCTTTCTTTAGACACTCAATAATAGTTATCATAATTATACTAAAATTGAAGATAAACCTTTAATTAAAGGTTATTAGACCATGGAAATTTTGCACGTCACCTATGGTTTTAGGTGTAAACCAATCTCAAATTGTTTACACTTTCTTCTCATAAACTTAGATACCATCAGAGCTAACTATGTTCCACAAAAAGAGTAGCTTGTCAATTATGAAACTACACTTCTTTGAGTTCACATATAACTTATTTTTCTATGGCACCATTAACACCTTTCTCAAGTGTAAAACATAATCCTCTATTGATTGGTTATAAATAAGAATATTGTCAAAGTATATAACCATAAATTTGCCAATGAAGGGGTCTAATAACCAGTTTATCAATCTCATAAAGATATTAGGAGCATTAAGGACACCAAATGGCCTTATTAGTCACTCATAAAGATCATTTTGAACTTTGAATATAATTTTTCACTTGCCTCTAAGTCTAATCCTAATTTGATTATATCTACTTCTAAGATCAATCTTTGAAAATACTTGGGATCCATTTAACTGGTCTAGCATCTCATCTAACCTAGGGGTTGGAAAATTGTACCCAATAGTGATCTTATCGATGATATAACTATTAACACATATCCATCAACTATCATCTTTCTTTGGAGTTATTAAGGTTAGTACTACACATAGGTTTAAGCTTTCTCTAACATGCCTTTTTTATAGTAACTCTTTTACCTTTTCTCATAGGATCTCACTTTCTTTAGAACTCATCTAATAATATGGCAAGTTAAGGAAACTAGATTCAGGAACTAAATCAATTTGATGTTAAATGTCACGTATCAATGACAACCCATCTAGTAATTACTTCGGTACAATGTCACTAAATTCATCTAATAACGGCTTGATTGTTTCTTGAATCTTTGTCTTTGGACTACTAGTCACTTCACCTGTCACCACTAGCATATAAACTTCTTTCAATTATTTAATGGTAGTCATAATTTTCCTGATTTGAGTAACTTTAAGAAAAGTCTTCCCCTTCACTTAAGAAACATTGGTTAAGGACCCTTTTTTGATTAGCAATAATGTATACTTTATCCTAGCCTTCTGAAGCCTATAGACATTCTTTCAGCCTGAAAAGTAGGTCACATTGTCAGGGTCACCTGAACAATAAGTAGTAAGCATCCATGTCTACAACATCACAATAAATCTCATCCATGTATTGGCCAATTAAGAAAGGAACCTTACATCATTTTGTCACTCAGGTTTCTCCAATTGTTTTGATCCATCCAATGTTATATGGATTTGGGTGATCTTTTACTAATAGTTGTAATTTTTTAATAGTTTTTATCCCTATAATATTGTCTTGGCTACCACTATCAATAATCCAATCAATGTATTGCTGATTGCACACTTAGTATGAAATAACTTATTTCGTTGGGTACCATTCTCCTACTTAAGAGCTAGCATCAACTTTTTCAGCACATAAACAAACCTATCATCCACATACTTGCATTCTTTGCCATTTGGGTAGCAATAAACTTCATCATCCTCAACTCTAACCATTCCCTCTTGCTTTACTATGTTTACTATGTTCTTAAGTAGGCAATCACTAGAATAATAACCTACCTCATTATACTTATAAGCTTCTCTTAAAGATTAATATTCTAAATTATAACTTTCTCAACAAGTAGATATTTGCTTATGGTTTTGTCAGCCACTACCTTTTTTTATTGCCCTAAGGCCTTTAATTTTTATTGCTTTACAATAAATTTGTTAGTATTAATATAAAACTTACGAGAAGATTTTACCTTGTACTTTTTTTATAATATCATCTTAACTTTCAATGCCATATTTTTAGTCTTAGATATGTCTAGCAATATTTGAACTCTAATTTTATCTCAAATAGTTGGTTTCAATCCATCTAGGTATCTTGAGATGTATTGCCTTTTCTATTTCATCAAGTTATTATGCTCGAATAATCTAAAAAATTATACTAAGTACTCAAGAACTGATTAGTTGCCTTGATTGCAATGTTGATATTTCTGGAAAAGGATCTATTCATAATCTAAAAGAAGAAACACTACCCTTAAAAGTTGTTTCATTTTATACCAATCACTAACCAAAGCTTTCCCTTCTCTTTTCTTTCGGTCTTTTGTTTGTTTCCACTAAGCAAAGGCTCCTTCTTTTAGCTAACAAGCTACTAATCTGACTTTTTGTTCCTTAAGTACTTTTATGTAATCAAAGAACCTTTCTACTTTGGCTAACCAATCTATAAAACATTCAATATTTAATTTACCACTAAAGATAAGAATATTTACCTTTAATCAAAATTCATCCGACCTTCTAAGGTAAAGGTCATCATTGTTTGTACTTGGCATAATTTGGGTGCTTATCATAATCATTGTTCTCCACATCAAAACCCCCATACATAAGCCTCACACATACATAGATTTGTTTCTTCATCAGAATCTACTACATAAGTTGCATGTCTATACAAATTTATAAGGACTAGTCGAGCAAAAGGTTGATCGTAAGCAAAATATTCAACTTAATTCCTTTCATCTCTTTGGTTCCTATTGGTACCACCCACTTAGAGAGCTTTAAGTTGATTATTGATGACTTTTTGTCCACGTTCCAATCCATTAAACCTCTAGCCAAGGTTTTATAGTGTTGCCTCTTGGCCATGGATGGTTGACCACATAACTTGTATCCCTTGATCTTGGTCAATAGGATAATTGTTACGCCCTTCATCTCATGCTACCATCAAAGTAAGCAAGATCTACTATGATACCACTTGACGTAACATTTAATGAAAATAAGGCTAATACTCAATTAAATCTAAGAAAACAAAATTTCTTAAAGAAAAAAATAGTAGTAAAACTAATGTCTTTATTGAAAGTGTTTATTTAATAGGATGGTTTAACCCTTAAGCTTACACACTATATATAGTTAAAATTATCTAACTAACTAGGAAAATACTATAACTTCAATAGAAAAATATTTTAATGAATAATTAAAAAGACTATTTAACTAAAAAATAAAAAATTTTAAATAGTTAGTATAATTTTTGAATAATTTACATAATACTTAACTACTAAAATTATACTTCTTTTAGAAATTTTCTCTGAGTTCTTTTAAAATTTTTCTCTTTTACTATCCTTCTAGTTTATGAAGTTTTAGGATACCCATTCTACTTCACATGTTCTAACCATCTTCCATTACTTTCAGGAATTTCTTCTTTACTAGATTATTAATTGTTTATCCATCAATAGTGTCAAATTTATATACTACACCAAGTTTTTGACATGGGAAGCATTGCATAGCATTCTACAACTACACTATTATAAGACATTAAGTTTTCCACAAACCAATGCAAAATGAAATTATGGGCAAATGGAGGATGGATGTACTTAGCTCCCTCTATAGTTCATGTAAACTTCTAAGGTAATGTTATCAATTTTGTCAATATGAGTTCCATTAATTCAAGTAGCAACCTTGAGAACAAATCTAGGTAATGGTTTAGACCTACCATTATTTGAGAGTGAAAATTGCTTTTATGTTCTTTGGATATGACGTATGCATGTTGCATTTTATTTTCTCTCCTTTAAAGCCAAAAGGTTAGCAGGTAAGGTTAATGCTAAATTAATTAACATCATTAAGGAATAGATATGCAATGAATAGTTTTGCTTTTTAAAACTACATACCTTTCTTTATTGTGCATAATTTCAAGCACCATCCTTATGAGTTGTTTTATTGACAATTATCCATATTTTATAAATAGTGATAGTGAGGTATTTGCCCTTTTTAAAATAAATCTTAAACAAAAAATAAAGATATTCATTAAACAATAAGAAACCTAACTTATTTTTATCTTTGTACTTTGTTTGTGGTTTTTTAGTGACTAAAACATAATTGTTGATTTACATTAACAAAAATTTGGCCACATTTTAGAATCCAAGAACAACATAAATATATCATGTTGAACATGACTTTATAATTTAAATGTAATTAATGAAGACCAGGAGGGGGAAGAAATAAGAATTTCATGAGGTAAAAAAAAAATCAATTGAGGAAAAAAAAAACATTTTTAAGTAATAACTAATATGTTACATTTACATAACTATCATAAAAG
This sequence comes from Bruguiera gymnorhiza, assembly GCA_020883675.1. Classification (NCBI taxonomy): domain Eukaryota; kingdom Viridiplantae; phylum Streptophyta; class Magnoliopsida; order Malpighiales; family Rhizophoraceae; genus Bruguiera; species Bruguiera gymnorhiza. The sequence goes on along the minus strand of JAIRCJ010000061.1, from coordinate 1,499,016 downwards.
ATTAAAATTTATTATGGCCTCATGCTCATAGTTATTGTATGTGCATTGCTAAAACATCCTTGATCCTAACTAAAGTTGAAATATGTGTTCTAACTCAAAATGTTGTTCTTCTCCAATTTTTAATTTCTATTATAACAAAACTACAATTATTAAGAATGTTTAGAGTTACCAATAGTTTTTTTTTATTATTATTATTCATTTGATTTATTACATCTATTAGCTTTAAAATTGATGTATCAATGACATATTTGTTTAATCTAACAATTCATATAAATTAAATGATTTGGCATGATAAATGCATGCTTTAAGTCCTTAATTATAATTGTAAATTATATAAAACAATTCTTTTTCATATTATACTTTAAAATAATTACAATGCTTGATTTTGGACATTTTCAAGATTGTAAGCATTTGTTCATATTTAAGTGGTAACAGCATTAGCATCTTTGCAACATTAAAAATTCACCTATTTTTGGTAAATATATATATACGCTACAGTTTTATTTTTCTTATAGCAAATATATATAATTATCAAGTCTTTTTCCCTTGCACTAACAAAAATAAATGTCGCTATTTAAATGAGGTTTTCCTATTTGCCTAACACATTACTTTGTTGACTATATGGGAAACTTGCCAAAAAAAGGTATGTATTTAAAAACCTCTTTTTTTCTTTTTCTTTTTTCTTTTTTCTATTAATCAAAAAATATATAGTTAAAATCTTTGGTTCACATTAAGTAAATGTATAACATGAAATTGTGGTCTTCATATCTATCATTCCATAAAACTTTTCTAAATGATATTAATATTTTTTATTTGAACAACAAGAAGTTTTTATACATTACTACCTTAAAAGACGGTAACCCACAATGTACACCTACTTGATATTCATAAGCTTATTGCTAACCACCTTATAAAAAAATGGTCCTACATAATACATAAATGGCCACTTAATTATACAAAGTCTGACCAATATAGCAATATTGCACCCACCAAAAAGCTAAGTGACTTATATAGCAACATTGCACCCGTAAAAAAAAACTAGGTGACAATGAACAAAATCTCCCCTATAGTTATAAAAAAGAAGCCCCCTATTTATAGCTAGACCCATAAAAGTATGATAACTCCCAAGATTCCTTTATTACAATCAGAAACTACGAAACAGTTAAACATAGAGGGGTTTGTCTATTCTCTAATTGACTTGTTACCTTCCTAATTATAGATAAGGTCTTATGCCCTTAAAGCCAAGCAACAAAGTTTGCATTTCATATAATCCCTTATTTCATTATTGAATCCAAAAAAAAAAAAAAATTAGATTTAAGTGGTTGGTAAACGAAGCAGATGTGACCCATTGTCCTATTTTTTTATGTCATGAAACATAGAGGTTAGGTGTCATAGTCTTCCTCCACAATTGTTTAACCATGCTATAACAATGCAAGAATCACTCTCTATAATCAACAAGACTTACTTAGTATCCTCTCATTAACCCCATAATTACACTATCTCTCTAATCAAAAGAAGTTTTACCTCGTTTATGCCAGTTACCCCCGTAGCCTTAAAAAAGATACACATAACCTTTTCATCATAGCCCCTCAAAACCCTTTCAACATTTGTCATCCCAGTGGAACCAATAATGCATGTATCGTTATTAAATTTGAATGTGTCTATTGGAGGTGTAGACTAGTTTAATTCTCATTCACAAACTGGATCTTTCCTAAATGATAGGATGCTTATAATGTTTAACATAAAATCATTAATAGAATAATAACATTAGGGCCATTTAGCTTTTAACTACCATAACATCTTAAATAGGATAAAGTCATTGATTTTGTTGACTAAAAACATTTATCACCCAAAATGCATTTGTTCCTTATCAACCAAATTGACCAAATAATTTCAAAGAAGTCCATTAACCACAAATTTGTTGACTTGCAATAATGACCAAGACCAACCATATCTCCCAAGCCTTCTTCACTGAGTCCAAAATAACCCAAGAAATACCCCATCATCCTAAGCATCAATCCTAAACATTCAACGCGGGATTGTAATGGGGAAAGACATGGTTGACAAATTCAAGATCCATAGAGCAAATAATGCAACTTGTATCTTAATTAGAGCCTCTTATTAGACATAACAAGTGATCCTTAACTAGTAAACATTTAAGTAATAGTTGTTATCCAAAGATTACCACTTTAGGGGGGGTTAGCCCTTACCAAATATAGGGAGACATATTATTATACTTGTTATAAAGACTATCTTTTAAGTAACAAAATGACTTAAAGATAAAGATTCTACTTTTTGTCATTGCTAAATGAACCTATCTATTTCCCTTTGCGAGAGACAGCAATTTTTGGTCATTTTCATAAATATAGTATGTAGATCTTTCTCCTAATAAAAGAGACTTTAACCCTACAAGATTTTTCACTCCTAATTTCCATTCACCCATTTTCCAAAGCTTTTCACTAAATCAGTTTTATTCACCGTTAAAGCAAACAATTAGCAATAAAAAAAACTTCATCATATGTGAGCTTTTCCAAGTGTTTTATTGTTTAGTTATGGTTTTTTCAATAGATTTGTTTATTCAACAAATTAATAGCAATTTTATCTATCAATATGTATGGTCTTAGACCATCAATAATTTTTTTCTTTAGAGTTTAAACACTTAATCAACCCATTTACATCTATTTTGTCAATATTAATTACTACAATTGGAAACCTTTGTCCATGTGGTTTATTGGCCACCCATATGTGATGTCAAAAATCCACTTTCATACCCTCTCCTCCTAAAAATATGAAATTTGATTTTACAATTTTATAATTCCTTTCATTCCACTATACAACAAAGCATACACCTCACCATAATAAGAACACTATGACCACTTTATAAAGTGCTTGGACAACCAAAAATGGTCATCTTCGTATCTTGCCTCAAATATATTTACCTAAGTTGCGTGGTAGAAGTTCTTCACCCTCTATAGCCATTTTCTCAATAGCCCCTAATTGCTACTACCCAATTAGCCAATATCCAACCCATCATGTATTTTCTTCCTACATATAAGACCTCATCCTACCTGTTGAATCTTCCTTCAATTATTCTCTTCACCTTAAAAAAAAAAAAAATAAGTGTTGTATTTATTCTATATGGTCCTCCACGCACTTTGGCATGCTAAACAAAGACATAAAATAAATAGGGAGAGACCTTAAGTAAATTTAAGTAGAACCAAGCATCCAACCTTAGATAGGAACTTGGATTTCCATTTCACCAACCTACCTTCCATTTTTCAAATAACCAAATCTCACAATCTTTTTGCCCTCGAATTAGCACCCAATAAAAGTACTAAATATTGCATAGGCAATGACTTAACTCCACATCTTTAAAAGCTAGCCCAACTCTTAAGTATAGCATCACACATTATGACCTCATACATAATAGTTTTGACAAAGTTGATTTTTAGTTTGGCACTATATTGAAAGCATTGGAGAATCCCTTTGCAATTTCTCGTGAACTTATCATTGGCTTCACTAAAGATGATTGTGTTGTCAACAAACTATAAGTGAGTTAGTTGAATATCTGTAACCAACACCTTTTATGATCTCCAATTCCAATCCTTTTATAAAGAGTGAGTTAAGACCTTCAATAATTAACAAAAATAAGAAAGGAGAGAGAGTAGGTCCTCTTGTCTTAGCCTTTTGGCCATTATGAATTGTTGCGTAGGATTACCATTAACCAAATTAGACATCCCTAAGTCAAAATGCACTCTCATATCCAATATCTCCATTGATCCCCAAGTCTTATGTTTTTCATAACATTAGCTAAAAAACCCTATTCAACTATATCATATGCCTCTTTAAAATCAATCTTGATAATAACACCTTCATCTTTTTTATTTCTTCATTTCCTTAATTGTTTCATTGGCTATTAAGACACTATCCATGATATATCGCCCCTTTAGAAAAACTAATTGGAATTCCACTACAACCTTTTCAATCACCAATCTGAGTATATAAGCCACTACATTAGTAAGGATTTTATAAATACAACCCAACAAAGAAGTTGGTTGAAATTGATTGATTAACACTACTCTTTCCACCTCCAATAAAAGCACAATGAAGGATAAGTTTAGAAGTCAGCAGAGTTTCCCATTATCATAGAAATCATTGAGAAAATTCATCACGTCCTCTTTTGCCAACTTCCAATAATGTTTGATGAAGTTCATGTTAAACCCATTCAAACCTAATGCCTTGTTGCCATCATAATCCTTTATCACTTTCCATACCTTTGTCAACAAGAAAGGGCTTTTAAGGATTAAGTTGTCTACCATATCTAGCTTGTGAAGAAACATATCATCTATTTGTAGATAAGGTCAAACGAAGGTGCCTAGTTGTTCCCTAAAGATAGCTTCCCTAACTTCCATAAGATCTAACAAGGTTGCCCTACCTATGTTGACATAATCAATCAGATTTTTTTTCTTATCCTATTAAACACCAAGAGATGAAAAAATTTGGAATTTTTATTCCTATCTACCATCAATCTAAAACATGATTTTTTAAACCATTCTTGTTCCTCCTTCTTTATACAATTCCAATAAATGAGTTAAAACAAATTTGCTCTTTCCTCTGCTATTAGTGATTAAGTTTCTTACCTCAAAGACAATTGCTCATTTTTCTTTTTCACAACAATGTATATAACCATATTACTTCTCAATTCTTTCCTTCTTACTCCATGTCTTGAGATAATCTTTTAAATATCTTTATTTGTCTGCTAATATTGAACCCAATATGTCCACTAACCATCAATTTTATGCATATCTCTTTAATTCCCTTTTGTAAAGCCTTATCCTTTAACCTCTAAATAGGAGTGGGACCCCAATCATGATTTTTAGCCTCTAAACATGCACCTAAATGGTCAGAAAAACAACAATGTACTCCCCACTATTTTAACCTTGGAATTTCACCTAACTGCTAACTCTAATTAACAACTTGTCCATGCAACTTGTTAAACGAACCTCAAGAAAGTTGCTCCACATAAATCTTCACCCTTGTATCAGTAAATCAATGAGCTTTATATCATATATAAATTTGTAGAACTTTTGGATGACCAACCTATCAACAAATGTTCTCACTCGTTAATCCTCTAACAATACCATATTAAAATCATCCCTCAAATTTACTTTTCAAACACCTTAATTTCTCCCGAAAAAAGAAACAGCTAGTCAATGTAGCTATTCAGCACAAATATGTTAATTAATACCACTTTTTTCCTTAACGGTACAAAGAAACCTTTCATAACAATAAAATGGTCAAATAGTAATTTATTTTGTAATTGAAACACTAAGACATCCTAAAAAGTCACCACCCCACTAAACATCATAATCAATTTAGTTGCTAGTACATGAATTCCTTGCCCACTTTGCATCTGTCTCAACAATGGGTCAGAAAGATTTACTAACTTAGTTTCCTGAATAAATAAAATGCTAGACCTTATAAAACTGACCCATTTATGAAAAACCCAATGTTTGGTAGACTTTTCCAACCTCTTATCATTAATAATACAAATAATCATAAAGATGTACAAAATCCTTGCGTCGCCTGTTGAGTTGGCATTGTTATCTTTCGTTGGCCTCCTCTTCCATAATTGATAGCCACTTAATAACTTTGTCTTCCTCCCCTACCACTTGTAACCTTATGAGCTTGCCCAACCCTAATACCTAATTAAGTTCCTTGCATAACACTCTGTTGTAGAAGCAAATATGGCCATCAAAAAGTTGAACCTTCTCCAAGTGTATTTCCTAAGTAAGCGTCTTAACCCTACATATATCTTTCCTTGAAAGCCTTTGAATTACCCTAAACACCTTCTTCTTGCTCCCCTGAAACCTTACCTGTCATAGCCTTTCCTTTCCTTTCGTTTTAATTGAAGTGACCACCATGGGAGTGCTCGCTTTACTCGTCTTATTGTTGAATGTTGCTACAATTGGATAATATCCAGTGATAAGATCAAACCGCTCATCAGCCCCCCGAGAGGGCAGCTCAGTAAAGAAACCTTCAGTGTTGACCAAATCCTGGCATCCCCCTAGGTTCAGTTGTGGAGCGCCCCCTGTTGTGCCTGTGCCTTTGCTCCTCCTTTTTGTTTGCTCTACATTGGTAGGCCTTATTGTGGTCTTTTGAGAACCCATCATTTCTTCCAAATTTAGCCCACTGTGACCAAACCCTTGTACTGAAACCCACCCAAACAAGTCCAGATCTCTTCCGGACCCCAAGTCTATATCCCAACCTATCATCTCCTTAGTTTGAATTTTAATAAGCCTAGCCCTTTTGCAATCTGACCGCACTGCCTCTACTAAAGGTCCAAAATCTCATCAGCCAAACATGTGGCAAGACCTGAAACCACCCCCTTATCACCCATAGTGTTTGCCAGCGAAATCATGATCTGCGGTTCATCGACACGCGCCTCTGCCAAGATATGCCCTATGCCCACAGATGAAAACGAGTTGAGCCCTCCATTGGTAGTATCGTTCGGTGGTGATCTGCGCTTCTGCCTGAGAGCCTCGCTCTCTCCTAAAAACATCGAAACACTTGGTTCCACCTGCTGCTTTGGAGCCCGAGTTGTTGTTGCTAACCCACATTGGATCCTTAGATAAAAGACCTGACCATCGATGTTTACAACTGCCGTCAGACGGAATCACCGTGACATTCTTCGCTAGTAACATGAACAGGCATACGTCTAGCCTCCATTTCAATTGTGATTGGGCGTCAATTCCCACGTAGACCCCCTAGCAACTACCCAATTTGGATAAAGAAAAATCACTGCCTAAAGGGTAACCCATCCACCAAGACCCAAACACAACGATCTGATCCCCACCATATCTGAAGACAACCAAGGAGTCAGACTCTAGAAATGATCTCCCCCACCGTCCAACACTTCCATCATATCCTCTTTAGAATCGAAGGTAAGTAGTACCTCCGATCTACCCACAATTGTGACCCTAAAAGGATGATGTCTTCCCATCTGTAACTGATCTCTTCGAATTTCGATTGATTTTGGATTTCGAACCACCCTTACTGTGCTTCCATGGAGCCACTCGCCGTCAATTTCCTTGGTGCGGTACAGCATCAAAATCGGTACTGAATCAGGTGGAGAATTCAATCCGACAGCCAGGCCACCCAACGGAAGAATCCCACTCCCTAACCCCTCACCCTTCCAGTAATTCCTCGTAGGACCGGCTCAAAGCCTTACCTGTTTCTACCCGATGAATGGCTGTCTCGTGATGCCCCACCGATCCTTGCCGATTGCCTGACTCGACTTGGATCTTGGGCTAGGAATAGCTTGCGATCTTCACCCCCCGGACGATGTCCCAACAGCCTTTCACCATTCAGCCAGCGCGCGGCGTCGAGAGCGTCCCGCCTTCTCTCGTATTTGACAAAGCCGAAATGCCTCCCAATCTTTGCTAACCTTAACATGAATAAACACGCGCACAACATGACCCCAACGCTTCAAAATTTTCCATATTAAGCAAGTCTTTGGGAATGATCCTCGTCGGGGGGTTATTGCTGAAGAGATGGCCTTCGCTGAGAAAAACCATTCTTTTTTAGCTCTCCGTAATTTTAGTTCGGTTGCAATATTATAAAATGTGGCACTGAATGACGTTCATATTTAATGCGATGAGAAACCAGATGAAGCTACCACAGTGTCTCTCTAGCATACAGTGTGTGGTGGGTTGTTAGGTCGCATGCGCAAGTCCACAGATGGATGCAAACAGTGATGAGCACTTTTCATCGTGTCTTTACGTGATGGAATCGTGCTCGGCCAAAAGTGCAGATATAATCGTGTTCGCCCGTTGGGAACAAATATGTCGAAACTCATCCCAACCTAGCGTGACAAAAACCCAAAACCCCAAAAAAAAAAACAAAGTCAGTAATGAAATTCATTACATCACATCTCATCAAGGGAATTCTGTCGCCTTTGACATCTCTCCACCATTATGTTCTTCAAAAGCAATACTTCTTACGTAAAAGTTGTATATGTTGATTGACATCTTACGTTATTTCCCTTCATTTTTGTGTTGGGTGACATCGGAAAAGTGCATTAATATAAACCTTCTAAGAGTCGCATATAGCATGAAGCAGTTGCACCCATTGTAGGCACAATAAATCTTGTTAAACCCAAAAGGCCAAACATAGCACTGGTGTATTTTAGCGATCAATCTCCCTCATATTGATATAAAAACTACAGTATAAGAGAATGCAGAATTGCAGTCTTTCAAAATGCAAAATTGCAAACACAAACACTACCCAAAACATAAATTGCAGGGCAATATAAAACAACATAAAACAAAATGGACAATTAAATTAGCACGAATTTGCATTATCACATTGAAGTAAAACAGTTTGTGGCCTCTTCATAAGCAATCTGAAAAGTCATTTTAGAGTTAAAGGTTAATTCTTTCGTCAACTAAGTTGTCATATATACACAAGATATAATGGAGCTATCATTTAGTAGTTGATGCACATATTTCAATACATTCTAAGCAAAACCACAAGATTATTGAAAGAAAACGAGATAGAGATAGGGAGTTAGATGGAAGAGAGAGCAAGAGCAATATATAAAGAGAGTGTGAGATATAGAGAGAGAGAGAGAGGGGGGGGAGATAATGATTGATGTTACACGTAAAGCTTACATACACTACAACTACTATGCGTTTACTTTGCAATATTTAGTATCCAACAGTTATTTGTTGGCCACATTCAACCAAAAAAATTGTATACTTGAATGAACGACTTTATTAATCAGCCCTAGCCATGTATGACTATTTATGTGTCCAATTTAGTAACACCATGCTCACTTCAAACCAGTTGCCCATCTAGTTATGGCACATCTGTTCTTAGGGTCACTGAGTGACTTTACAACCTCCTGATATGCCCTGACATGCTTCTACAACTACAAAGCAGAAGCATTTAATATAAGTAGCAAATTCGTACCATGGGGTTCATTGATCACAACAACCCACAATACATCCATTTTCCCACTCTTTACATGGAACAAAAAACAATAATAAAGCTATGCAGTATCTTAAGAATCTTCTTGTCATTCCATGATTCCAAGACTTGTACTACCCACACCAACAAATGGTAGTTGACTGCAACAAATAAATGAAGGGAGAACAAAGAAATATTATGCGAGTATTGTATTCAAAAGTGACAAATTTTACTCAATTATGCACGCGTGTTTAGTTTCAAATATTATGGTACTTGTTCGTCTGCACCGACACTGTTGTAGTGTGTCGAACAAAATGTTTGGTCACAAAATGTCTCCCCAAGGGAATGGGTTAAAATCTTAGTCATTAACGATACCTCCAACACAAAAATGTAGCCTCTCAGTGACGAGAACATACTACAAACATAGCAACTAGTATTAACACCCCTATCCCCCACTCCAAAAATTAGAAAAAGGGTGTCATTGTAAACAAACCAAATGTGTTTCAATGTTTGTGTGTTTCTTGTTCCAACAAATTTTCAACCTTGTACAAAAGAAGAAGGATATTATGCACCTTCTTACATCTAACTCACAAAAATATTGGATTAAATACACCATAGAATTGCCTATGTAATACATTCAATCCCACCCTCTAACAACCGATGCCAAGGGATCACCACTTGCATGGGTCACAATTGGCTAACTCATCCAACCACACAAATATATATATATAGAAATATATGAAATTGTCATTGTACTTTGGTTGTTCAAGTTCAAGTCATCAACAACATACCTCGCGCGGGTTCACTCAAGTATATCTTTGTTCTGTGTTCACACATCGCTGCATGTGTGAAATGTTCCAAAACATTAGCAAACGATCACTGGCCTTATGCTTCTCAAAGATTTTGACGAAGAACCACTCACGAAAGAGCAGCTTTAACTTTTATTGAACCTCGCAGAGCCTTGTTAAATGATATCAACAAACCTTACAAGTTACGTGGTGATGAAAAATTCCTACGGCTTACTAGTAAGGACAATACATAGCCCCCAAACTGCGTTAAACTCCATATATCAGTGTTTCTTCTTTTGCCCAGCTTGAAACAATTAACCTCATCACATAAACTTGTCAGCACATACTTACCTAGTTGTATTGTCTAACATCATAGACATTGGCAACTATCCTGTATTTCTTTTGGGTATAGCTCTCCAAAGGCGTTGACCATATTACGAGGCCCACAAGAAGTAGCAAAATTGCTTGCTTCAATGAATTATCATTCCATTGGAGTGAATCATCCTTCTGAGTCTGATGAAATTTTGGCCAGTCCTCAAGACCTTTGTAAAACAATGTCCCTACCTTGTTCATCTCTTGACACCTCTTTTAGCCCATTAATTGAACAATATCGCTTTCCATAAGGGATTGTCATTGTTCTCGCTGAAAAAGGTCACAATCCATAGGATCAAAGTGTGCCAATAACGATTAATTGAAGCTCTTGGACATACTACGAGAGATCACTCCACATAGTTTATCGAACCCCATATTTGCGATGAGCAATCTACAATGTTCACTCTCCTTAATTTCCTTTACACATCGAATTATTTGTTGGGGCAGCACTACTTAGAATAATAGGCCATTAGCATCCTCAATAGCACGTGATTGGAGAAGTCAAACTAGAAAATATTGCTAAAACATACTGGTCCCTTCCTATATGTTGTGTCACTGCTCTCACCAGTGACAAGTCTCCTCATATTTTCTTCCTATTGTCTTCCTCGTTGATGTGATGAGCTCATTAGTCCCTTCTTATGTGGATATATAGTTCAAAATCTTTTATTTTATTTTAGTTTTTTTTTTGTTACAACTCAAAATAATTAAAATGGGTATAAAAACTCTTTTTGGCTAAAAAACCTAGTGAGCTAGTTGTGAGAAAAAAAAAAAGCTGCCAAAAGAAAAAGAAAAAAGGAGGGAGGCTACTAAAAGAGGGGGAGGAAAAAACAATATTTTTTGATCTTATGTTTATAAAAGATATCGGTATCCAATTAAGTTGAAATTTGGATAATTGATAGAGAACGTTTGATTTTTAATTCTAAATAGTGGAGATTGTGTTTCGAATATAATAAGTCATATTTCTTTTCAATTTTCATAAGTCTATACTATAGGCCATTTTCTGCATACAGTTTTGATCAACAATATAATTAGAGGATTGTTTGTGGTCTGATCAAGTTTATTTTTGGTCAGTAGTTGAAAGACACATATATCTTCTTTATAGACAGTTGGATTGAGTTTTTGTGAAATGGAAGGATAGGTTTTCTATTAGAGCCGAGGTCTCTTAATCTTAGTAACTTTCTGTTTTCTCATCTATGACAAGGTTGGTAAACTGTATGGAGGAATATTAATTCGTAATCCGACTGAGCTGAAATTTGACAGCTAGTAGGTGACATCTGGGAGTTCATTTTGAATGGTTGGATTACTATCTTAAGGTCTACTTGTTAAGTTGTAATTGACAATACATGGTTGACCTATCTTGTTCAACTCATTAATCTCTCATTTAATTCAAATTGTATTTGTTCAATTTGTTTGATGTAATTAAGATTGTGTACCTCTATTGTACTCACTTAATTATAGTGGAGTTAACCTCTATCTCAAAGTGTCCCATTGTTTTTTCCTCTTTTGATTTGGAGGGGTCTTCCATATAAAAATTGGTGTATTCTCTTGCGTGTTTTATTTTAGATTGTCATTTTATTATTCAATCATCTCCTCACAAGTTCAAACAAGTAGGATAAGTTCCTAAACTATTCATACTTCATTGCCTCTTTCTTCCATCAGAGTGGTATCAGAGTCAAGTTTATGTATTTGACTCGTTTGAATGATAGAGTTAAATGTGAACAAATTAGTTTGTTTGAATGACACAAATTATCATATATGGAGGAGTAAAATGAAAGATCTCTTATTTGTAAAGAAATTGCATTTGTCAGTATTTACTATTACGAAATCTAAGTTTAAAACTGATGAAGAACAAAAATTTGAGTATGAATAAGTTTGTGATTTTATACAATAATTTGTTGATGATAATGTTTATAATCACATTTGTAATAAGACACATGTACGGACTTTATGGAGCAAACTTGAAACTTTGTATGCTTCAAAATGTAGTAATAACAAGTTGTTCTTATTAAAGAAAATGATGTAGTTAAGATATAATGAAGGGAGTTCAGTTATTGACCAATTAAATGAGTTTTAGGGTCTCATTGATCAGTTATCAGGCATAGGCATTAAGTTTGATAATGAAGTTCTTGGGTTATGGTTACTTGCTGCTTTACCTGATTCTTGAGGGATATTTCAAATCTCACTCATTAATTCTACCTCTAGTGGTGTTTTATCATTGGAACTTATAAAGGGCGGTGTGTTAAATGAGGAGATGATAAGAAAATCTTAAGGTTCATCATCATTTAAATCATAAGTTTTAATTATTGAAAATAAAAGGAGAAGTTAAGAGAAAGGAAATGGTAAAAAAGGTAGAAGTAAAAACCAGAGCAAGTTAAGATTTAAGTACAAAAATGTCCAGTGTCATTATTATGGAAAAATAAGTCATATTCAAAAAAAGTGTTATAAGTGGAAGAGAGAAAATAAAGATGACAATGATAAGCACGAGAAAAAGAATGTGAGTAATGATCGTATTGCGACTGTATCCACTTCTGGTACTAGTGACCTTATTATTCTTGTGATGAGGATATGATTAATTTGACATCTCAAGAAACTAATTAGGTCATAGATAATGGTGCTTCTTTTCATGTTACTTCAACAATGAAATTCTTCACAATATATACTCCTAGTGATTTTAGAATTTTAAAAATGGGTAATAATGGCTTAGTAGAGGTCATTGACATTGGTGATGTTTGCTTGAAAACTAGTAATGGAGCACAGTTGACATTAAGGGATGTTAGACATATTTCAGATATCCGTTTGAATTTAATTTTGACAGGAAAGCTAAATGATGAAGGTTTTTGTAGTACCTTCAGTGATGACTAATGGAAGCTTACCAAAGGCTTCTTAGTTATGGCATAAGGTAGGAAATGTTCCAATTTATATCTTATGCAAACTGTTATCTTTAAAGATATTGTAAATGCAGTAGAGAATGATAATTTCATTAAATTATAACATAAGTGGCTTAGTCACATGAGTGAAAAGGGGGATGAATTGTTGGCAAGGAACAACCAACTTCAAGACACAAAAAGTGTAGTTTTAAAAAAGTGTTTTCACTATTTTGCTAGGACATAGAATAGAGTTACATTTAAAAGTCACTCTCTTTCAAAGAAATCAAAGTTGTTTAAATTAATGCATTCAGATGTGTGTGGTTCTTTGAAAGTACGCTCACTTGGTGGTACTCTTTATTTTGTGACTTTTATTGATGATCACTCAAGAAAGCTTTGGATTTATCCTTTGAAGACTAAAGATCAAGTCTTTGATATATTTAAACAATTTCATATTTTTGTTGAGAAACAGATTGGTAAGAAGTTGAAATGTATTTGCACTGATAATAATGGTGAGTACAGTGGTCTATTTGACGAGTATTACAAAAAGCATGGGATCAAACACTAGAGGACATTTGTCAAGACACCACAATTAAATGGTTTAGCATAAAGGATGAACAAATTGCTAATTAAGAGGGTAAGATGTTTTCTCTCAGATGCAAAATTGCCAAGATCAATCTGGGGGTGAAGGCTTAAATACAATGATACATGTAATTAATCTATCTCCTAGTGTTCCGCTATAAGGTGATGTTCCGAATAGAGTTTGGTTTGGTAAGAAAGTCTCTTATAACCATTTGCGAGTCTTTAATTGTAAGGTTTTTGTTCATGTCCCAAAAGATGAAAGAGTGAAGTTAGATGTGAAGACTCGGCAGTGTATCTTTCTTGATTATAGTGACGATGACTTTGGTTACCATTTATATGATTTAGTTGAGAAAAAACTTATAAGGAGTAGAGATGTTGTGTTTATTAAGGGTCAAAACATTAAAGACCTTGATAAGTCAACTCCTTAGGTTAATGATAATCCTAATAATATTGTTCCACTTCCTTAGACACCTCTAAGTGATCCTGTTGATGTTCATAGTGATATTCAAGAACATGATGAGAATGTTCAATAAGATCATAATATGTAGGGTGCAAGTGATATTTATGCTCCTATAAAAAATCATCTGTACACATCTTCACCTTCATTTCAGCCATAGAGGTCTAATAGAATTTCAATGTCTTATACTCGGTACTCTCCTGATGAGTTTGTAATGCTAACTAATGAAAAAAAACCTGACTACTATGAAGAAGTAATTGAAAGTAAGCACAGACAATACTGAATAGATGCCATGATATATAAGATGAAATCTTTATATAATAACTCTACTTTTAAGTTAGTAAAATTACCTAAAAGTAAGAGGATTTTAAAGAATCAGTGGATTTACAAAATAAAGTAAGGAGAAAATACTTCACGTCCACAATATAAAGTTAGATTGGTTGTTAGAGGATTTAATAAAAAAACAAGGCATCAACTTTGAAGAGATATTCTCACTAGTGGTGAAAATGTCTTTCATTTGAGTTGTGTTGAGTTTGCCTATTAGCTAGGACTTAGAGATAAAGTAGATGGATGTGAAAATAGTTTTGCTCCATGATGACTTGGAAGAAGAAATTTATAGGGAATAACTATAGGGTTTTGAGGTGAAAGGAAAAGAAAATTATGGGTGCAAGTTAAAAAAAATTTATATGGCTTGAAACAAGTTTTAAGGTAATGGTATAAGAAGTTTGAGTTTATTATGGGGAAACAAGGCTATAAAAAGACTACTTCTGATTATTATACTTTTGTTCAGAGATTCACTGATAATGATTTCATCATTTTACTACTTTATGTTAATGATATGCTTATTATTAGTCATAATACTTTTAGAATTGACAAATTAAAGTAAGAAGAAAATACTTCACGTTCACGATATAAAGTTAGATTGGTTGTTAGGGGATTCAATAAAAAACAAGGCATCAACTTTGAAGAGATCTTCTCACTAATGGTGAAAATGTCTTTCATTCAAGTTGTGTTGAGTTTGCCTATTAGCTAGGACTTAGAGATAAAGCAGATGGATGTGAAAATAGTTTTGCTCCATGGTGACTTGGAAGAAGAAATTTATAGGGAATAACTATAGGGTTTTAAGGTGAAAGGAAAAGAAAATTATATGTGCAGGTTAAAAAAAAGTTTATATGGCTTGAAACAAATTCTGAGGTAATAGTATAAGAAGTTTGAGTTTATTATGGGGAAACAAGGTTATAAAAAGACTACTTCTGATTGTTATACTTTTATTCAGAGATTCACTAATAATGATTTAATCACTTTACTACTTTATGTTAATGATATGCTTATTGTTAGTCATAATACTTTTAGAATTGACAAGTTAAAGTAAGAGTTGAGCAAGTCATTTGCCATGGACTTAGGACCAGCAAAAAAGATTCTCAGCATGTTAATCACTTAGAATAGGAAAAAGAAAAGATTATATTTGTCTCAAAAGTAGTACATTGAAAAAGTGTTTTAGAGGTTTAACATGGATAAGGTTAAAGTGGTAAGCACTCCTCTTGCTACACATTTTAAATTATCCATTAACCAATTTCCTTCCACAAAGAAAGAGAAAGAAGATATGTAAAAAGTCCTTTTTGCATCAGCTGTGGGCAGTTTA
Organism: Bruguiera gymnorhiza; assembly: GCA_020883675.1. Taxonomy (NCBI): domain Eukaryota; kingdom Viridiplantae; phylum Streptophyta; class Magnoliopsida; order Malpighiales; family Rhizophoraceae; genus Bruguiera; species Bruguiera gymnorhiza. The sequence continues at coordinate 1,483,341 of JAIRCJ010000061.1, read as the reverse complement.
ATGTATGCAATGGTGTGCACAAGACTTAATATAACTCATACACTTGACACAGTTAATCGGTTCCTTTCAAATTCTGGTAAAGAGTATTAGAATGCAGTGAAATGAATAATGAGATATTTATGAGTCTTTAATAATTTAAGTCTTTGTTTTGAGAATGATAAGTTTATTCTTACTAAATTCACAAATTCAAATATGACAAGTAATATTGACTCTATAAAGTCTATTTCGAGTTATATGATTACTCTTACATGGGGAGTAGTGAGTTGGCAATTTTAATTGCAAAAGTGTGTTGCATTGTCCACTATAGAAGCAGAGTTTATAGTAATAACTAAAACATCTAAAGAGTTGTTTTGGATAAAAAGACTTATGAAGGAACTCGGTTTTGAACAATCAAATTATATGTCATACTATGATAGCCAGAGTATTATCCATCTTGATAAGAATCCAACTTTCTATACTAAATCAAAACATATTGATGTGTGATATCATTGGATATGAGATATTCTTAATTTTAAACAACTGACACTTGAAAAGATTTATACAGATAATAATGTTGTTGATATGTGATTCAATCAAATTGATTTTTGGTCAGTAGTTGGAGGACACATATATCTTCTTTGTGCACTATTGGATTGGGTTTTTGTGAACTGCAAGGGTAGGTTTTCCATTAGAATTAAAATCTTTTAATTCTGATAACTTTCTACTCTCTCATCTATGACAGGGTTGGTAAACCGTGTGGATGAATATTAATTCATAATTCAACTAAGTTGAAGTTTAGACAACTAATAGGGGATATCTGAGAGTTCATTTTAAATAGTTGATTACTGTCTTAAATTCTACTTGTTGAGTTGTAGTTAACAATATGTAGCTGGACTATCTTACTTAACTCATTAGTCTCTCATTTAATCCAAATTGAATTTATTCAATTTGTTTGATATAATAAAAGTTATATAACTCTATTTTACTCATTTAATTATAATAGAATTGACCTTTAACTTGGAGTATCTCGTAATTTTTTCTTTTTTTAATTTGGAGGGATATTTTACGTAAAAATTGATATGTTATCTCGCGCACTTTATTTTAAATTGTAATTTTTATTATTCAATTATTTTTTTAAAAATTCAAATAAGTGGGAGAAGTTTTTTAAATTATTCATACTCCACTGCGCCTTCTCTCATCATGATGCTTCCCACTCAAATTTGGCCTCTCAACTTTGTCTATAGCCCTCCATGACCTATCAATTTCAACCACGGTACCAATTACAAAATGTTAACTTCTTAAGATTAAGAGTTTGGAAACTTTTAGTAAAAATAGGGATGGTGGAACACAAACCAGAGAGTTATAGTTTCAGGAACTTCCATCCATGCATATAAGGTCTGCACATTTGCTTGGATTCTAAGCCACCTCTTTTATAGATTCTTCAGCTTTTATTTTGATGTTTGCATACACAAAAATAAAGCTGCTAAAATGGCTTAGAATTGGCCTGCTTGGGAGGACATTGCCTCATGCTGCGAATTATGCGTCTTTAAGTCATTGTAGATACGAACTTCTTGGTAGTGCAGGTGCTCGGATAACATTGCAGGAAGCCGAAGCCTTTTTTGTTGACTTTGCTGATGGTCCTTATATGTTGCTGCCGGAGAGAAGCTGTTGGGACTGGTTTTGGAAGCCGGTGAGTGAGCTGGATCTAGTTTTGGCCAATCCAGTACCCTCAAGCTCAACTTCAACTATGCTATAAAACAGAAACTGTCACATAAGAACTTATCAAGCATCTATTGCTCATCGAAACAACCGCAAAAATTGCAAAGATTGCTGCCGTGTGGCCTATAACATGACCACCTCCTATCAACATTTCTGAATAGCTCGTTGACTCCACGTGGCAGAATACTTTTAATTTAAATTAAGCCCTCTTTGAAAAAGGCTTTGCCCTTTGCTTACATGAAGCCCTTCTTTGCCCTGATGCTAATGACCTAACTATTTTCTACCACCTGTAGCCATTTACCTCAATGTCGCACATAAACAATTCAAATAATGTGACCATCAATCATTAAGAAAAAAAAATAAAAATAATAATAATAATAATAAAATGCCTTGGCAACGACTTCAAACCCGGGAACAAGTCCATATTTCCCAACAGCTATAGCCACAATTATAATATTAAACTGTAATTCATTTTCCACCAAATAACATATATTTCAACATCTGTCATTTTGATCTAAGCTGCATAATATGCCGATTTTGGATTTCTGATAAATATATTTATATAGATGTAGATATTAACCGATCACTTTTACTCAAGTTTGCTTCAGCTTTCGATGCCTTTTTTTTTTCTTTTTTTTTTGAGGAAAAGAATGTAAACGTTATTCAAGCCAAATAATCCGATACATCCTTGTCAATCAAAGAAAACACATAAGGGAAATTACACCTAATCCAGACCGACTCTTCTGGGAATGGCAGGGCTTGCTTTGCCCAAAGCGTGTGCTACACCATTGACGTCCCTAGGGACATGACTGATAATGAACTGCTGAAAATATGTAGCCAACACCTTGATATCATCAATCAAAAGGTCAGCAGTAGAAAGACCCAGTTGACAGCCTTGGCATCCTTTCACAGCTTCTAAGCAATCAGATTCAACACACATATAACTAAGGGCCATCTCTTGTGCTTCTTGCATTGCCAACCTGATAGCCATGAGCTCCAAAATGGTAGGGGAAAAGGTGCCATCAAGGCTTTGCGAGAAAACAAAGAGAGGGTCTCCACAGTTGTCCCGAAAAATATGTCCAATACCCCTCACAATCTTCGCTAATCGTAGCATCAGTGTTAATTTTAACACGGCCTTCCACTAGATTTACCCAGTGAGTAGGTGAGATAGGCTATTGAGAAGGGCATTCTGGCTTTATGTGTTCCCTCTTGAAATCACCATGTAGTTGCAAGGCCATATTAATAATTTGAGAAGGCTGCACAATCTTCTGTTGCATAGTCAAGAGGTTTCCACCTCTCCAAATAGCCCATGTACTCATGCGTATGAGCTCAAGAGATTTAGCAGCCATATTCTACACAAGAGACAAAACCAAATCCCGAAAGTCCGTTTGTGTAACCTCTGGGAGACTCAAACCAACTGGGCAAACAAACCACACTCGTGCCACCCAAGGACAGTGGAGCAAAGCATGAGAAGTTGTTTCAAAAGCTTTTTCACAACGCGGGCACAATGCAATAACAATCATCCCCGCGCATGCAAGATTGTCATTAGCTGGGAGGTAGTTTTTACAAACTCCACCAAACAAAGTGTTTAAACCTTGTCTGGGACTAGCAAATTCCAAGTGCGTATCCGAGAACCACCAGCATTAAAAGAGCTCGAAGTCGTGGGAAGATGAAGAGTTGAAGTAGCGTGTTGCTATGCAAGATGATAAGCACTTCACACCGAGTAGATGCCATTGCAACTAAAATGCTAGATAAAGTTTGTCTTCAAGCAAGGTTCCTAAAACTAAGCGGTATCAAAAGTATGTGGGACGCCTCAGATGGAATAAACAGATGATTGATTAACTTGCATTCCACTTTTTAATATCCTAATCGATTAATAAAGAAACCGAGGTCGATGTTGAAGGAACCCATGGAGAAAGCACCTTAAGCCATGCTAGTCAGGAAGCCAAGGATCATTCCAAATATCAATTTTAGCATCATCTTTAACCTGACATCTGAGACCTTGCTGTAACAATGCGCATGCCATTAGGATGCTCCTCCAAGTATGACTTGGAGAATAACCAAGTCGAGCATCGAGGAAGAAAGACTATGGATAGGACCGAGCTTCCATTACGCAAGGCTAAAAGAGAACTTTCGTTACATGTAAAGACGTCATGCCTGTTCATCAAGCTTAGCGAGGTTGAAAAGATGAAAGCCTCTAAAACCCAAACCACCATCCGACTTTGCAGATGTAAACTCGTCCTAAGAATGTCCAGTGAATTTTCCTTTTAGCGCTGGAGCTATCCACCAGAAGCGAGTAACCAACAGAGCTAGCTCCACACACAAGGTCCGTGGCAGCAAGAAGCAGGTCATAATATATGTAGAAATAACTTGAAGAACGACCTTCACTGAAACCATCACTGAAATCATCTTACCAGTGTTGGAGAGAAGTTTCTCTTTCTACCCACCAGGCTGCTTTCGAACTTTGCCAAGAACCAAAAGAGAAATTTCTCCTTCCACTCACTAAAGCTGCTTTCAATCCAAATCTAAATATTTATCGAAGTAATAGAGAAAAAAAAAAAAAAAACTGATTTTGAACCGCACTTTGCACCGAAAAGAAGAAAAAGGAGAAACACGAATACCCTTCTCGGAAGCTAGTCTTCTTTTCTTCGTTCGGAGGGATCATTGAGCAGTGTCACTGCAGGCATCGCTGCATCTCTCAGGACGAGAGATAATTTGCGATAATTAGAATAAACGTTATCTCATCTCTTTCTTTCTTTCTATATATATATAATTTTTTTTTTTCCTTTCTTTTTTCAAAATTTTTTGTCACAGGGATCATTTTATTTGGTCACCATTGGCTATTATTAGGCTTAGCTTTGGCGTTCAGGATGGTTTTTCCTTAGGGCTTCAAGCCTCAAATTCATTTACCTTCTATTCGAACTCTTTTTATAGGATCCTCGTCATTAAAAAATTATTATTAATTATATTATGTAATTTGTGTTTTTTATTATTTTTATTAATAAATATAATTATTTTGATATTAAGGAGTATAATTAATGGAGTCATTTAAATAAAATATTTTGCCTTAGTTATTAAGTTGAATTTTTAAATTTATAATTATATAATATTTTATAAATTTTTAATTCAATTAGTTAAATATATTAAAATTTTTAATTTATTAAAAATTAATTCTTTAAAAGCTATCATTTAAAACTAATTATTTTGAAGAAATCAATTTTTTATTTCTTTATATTGATAATATTTTTATTTTCAATCTTAATTTTCTCGTTATTTGATACCAAAGTGGTGTTTTTAAGAATTTTGATTATATTTCATAATTTTACCACTTATATTATGTTTTCACATAATTTAACTATTTTTAACTCTAAAATATCTTGTATTAAAAAATTAGTATTTAAAAAAAAAAAAAACCTAATGGAGTCGTTTGGATGCACCGACCATAACTATAGATAATCACATATGAAGTTGAAATTTTCTCATTAAGATCATAGTGATCTCACTCATAGGTTGGATTTGTAGAGTTGAAAAATATTTTTATTTCCATTATATGATAAAAGACTATAAAGTAAAAATTAATTTTATTCAATTAAAGGGTAATGTTATCTATTAGTAAGATTAATTTGAAATTTGTGCTAAACTTCAAACTTAAGCTTATTTCAACAAAAACCTTCTTGTGCAGTTTTGGATTTTTAGAATATCACAATGTTAATTAAGAGCTTGTAAGAATCTCTTAGATTAAGAGCTTGTAAGAATCTCTTAGATGTTAATATTTTTAGAGAATTAAAATTGTTTCAAGTGACTCACCAATTGAATTAAAAAATTGTCAAAAAGTCAATAGGTACAAGCATTTATCAAAAGACTTATTCTTGACATTTAACATGAAATCAGAGCTTGTTAGCAATGAATAATAATAGTGACTATCTCCTTTACTAAACTATAAGGAGGAGAAGTTAGGCATACTAATGATAATACTAACTCATTCTTTTCAACTCATTACACTAACATTTAATCCATAATTCAAGAAGAGTTAAAAGAGTAAATGATAAAGGATTATATTGACACTATAATGAGAAGTAACATAAAAAATATCAATATAAATAAGAAAAACTTGTAATTATTGAATCAATTAAAGAAGTTGCTTGAAAGAATAAATGACAGAGCAACTATATTGACACTATGATATAATTGATTACTTAAATTGAAAAGTTATAAGATATTATATATTTATAAACTCAAGAATTTAATGCAATAATTAAGACAAAATCTACTCTTAAAATAATTTTATCAATTATTTTTACTAGTAAAAAAGTAATTATATCTATTGATACAAAAATAAAAATAAATAAATATTAAATAATATAATTAAGAATAATCTCCTAATTAAAAGAATTATATCATTTTCTTATTCTTCAAATTAGTTTTGTCTTCAAAGTTAATTGAAAATAATTTTTAAAATAACTTGTATTGATTAATTATATTCTTTTAATATTCTCATTTAACTTTTTTTTATATGATGACCACTAATTATATTAATTTTTAGTACCATAATTTTTGTTTAAAAGATTAAAAAATATACTTATTACAACTAGGCTTATTTTGTTGATGAAAAATTTGGAATTGTAAAAATAAAAAAATAAAGTATTAATTTCTTTAATAAGATTAATTTTAATAATTATTTTGAGAGAATTTATTTTTAATAAATAAAAATTTTTGATTTATTTAATTATTTAAATTAAAAAGTTATAAGGTATTATACATTTATACACTTAAAAGTCTGATTTAATAATTAAGATAAAATTTATGAAATAATTATATTTATTAATATAAAAATAATAAATAATAAATATTATAATTAATAATAATTTTTTAATTAAAAACATCCTTTTGCTGTTGAGGTTGTTAAAACCATAAAATGACAGGTCCAGTTATAGTTGTATTGTTTTTGTTTTTGTTTTTGTTTGTGTTCATCCACCTCCGCTTCCCCAGTTACATGAAATAGCCATTTCCTGCCCACCTTGCAGTCTCTTCCGTGGTCGTTCTTTCTCCTCGTCCCCCATACCTTCCATTTTGAGTATTGAATGATGGTCGAAAGGGGTGTACGATTGTGGAAATTAATTGTGTTGTTACTTTCCCATGTCTTCAGAATCCCGGTTGAGGAAGATATAGAAGGGGGGTAAGCCGAGTGAAGATGGAAAGCACGGAGGAGGCAAAAATGGCAACTGGCATTGATACAACCCCTTTATTGACTCCCTATAAAATGGCTAAATTCAACCTCTCTCATAGGTTTGTATCAGCACCCAATCTCTCTCTTTTTCTCTGTCTCTCACACACACACTCTCATTCACACTCACACTCGCACTCACTCGCTCATATGGAGATCTAATGGAGGAGAAATTTTGGCCGCACTTCAGTTTAGTGCTTCTGTTGTGGAGAATTTATTATTTGATCACTTCAGATTTATTTTCTTTTTGTGCGCTTTTTCCCCCTTGTTTATCCTTGAGCGAATTAGCTTTTCTGGTTCTTCAACTGTTGCAGAATTGTTTTGCCAGCTTTAACTCGAAATAGATCTTACAACAACATTCCTCAGCCACATGCTATCTTGTACTATTCCCAGCGTACAACCAATGGAGGTTTATTGATTAGTGAAGCATCTGGGGTTTCTGACACTGCGCTTGGGTACATTTACTCCTTTTTTTCTCCAACTGTTTTATTCTCATTTTCTTCTGATTTAATTATAAACATGAAAAGAAGAAACGTGATCGGGCATCTTTAGTAAGTATGCAAATTTTGCTATTTTTCTAGATATAATTTGCTATGAAATATTGTAGATTTCCACCAAATGGGTGCTAAATCATTTGCAAAGAAATCTGCATGGCAAGAGATGAGGCCCACATTAATGTCCAAAAATGCATTCCTTTTTTCCGTCATTAGGAATAGATTCTACAGTTCAAGGATGTGGAAAATGAAAATCTGAATGAGTAAACATCAGTAGTACTTAGCATGCAGTTGAAACAATCTATTTGACTATATGGAAAAATATTTTGGATACCATGGCTAAGATCTTAAATTTTAAATTAGGAATTAACAGGCTTCATTCTCGGGATCAAAAGTGATATGATACTCAAGATAAATCTCGGAAAGCACAAGCATTTGGTGAAAAATAATCATGTTCTAGGGGTTGCAATTATTTTAGGTACTAATAACAGTTATATTTCTGCAAGACTTTCTTTTGATTCCTGCACATCCCGCTCTTGTTTATGTGGTCATTCAAAGTCCATCAGTTGCGATTTCATTGTGCGTTTCCTATCTCTTTCTTTCTCTGTATAACTTATCTGATTCTTGGTATGTCTTCTCAATGTGTTAGTATGCATAATCAAATATGTGAAATATGGAGTGTTTATAGGAGTGGCAAGTGTTTTGGCTATTTATAGCTACAACTCCATGACCTGCACTTAATTGCATAGTTTGTCCAAATATACCTTAGTTTTGACTTTTGAGACCACTTAGATGCATAAATCATCCATGCAAATTCTCAAAAGCTATAGGTGCGTATATTAAATTAGATGCTAAAATATACTTCTAATTGCATTTTGAAGGCTGCTTAATAATGCATGAAACCAGATAATCACATCATTATTGCATTTCATGTTTTTACTGTGTAAATTCTGAAGCACTCTAGGTTCTTAAAAATGATACGTGCTACAGATTTTAAATAGGACTTTCTCGGACAGTAATTTCCTTGATTTAGCAATTGGATGTCTAGAATGATTCTTCATCTGTAATATGGATGCTTGACCACTGTGCAATGGAGATATCACAGGATCCCTTCATACAATTTGGATGGGGGAGGGGAAGCAATGCAATCTTTAATACACACGAAATATAATAAACACACCAAAAAGAAAACTTCATTTGGCTTCTGTATTTACATTTGTTTATTGGGTCTAGTAGTTTTGTAATGAGAAAGAAAATTTTGATTTGGTACTAAAACAGTTTTTTGTAGTTGAAAAGTTAAAAGATATCAAAATCTTTTACACTATATTGCATTGAATTTTCAGGTACCCAAACACACCTGGAATTTGGACAAGGGAGCAAGTTGAAGCATGGAAACCTATTGTGAATGTTGTCCATGATAAAGGTGGCATTTTCTTTTGCCAAATTTATCATGTAGGCCGTGTCTCCAATTATGGTAAACCAAAATGTCCAATTACCTTCAACTATTTAGTTGACTATCTAATTTATATGCTTAGACCTTTGTCTATCTTGTTCTGTCAACGTTCAATTTGATCAAAAACTTATATGAGAACAATAAATAGGTAATAAAAATGTATACATACACATAATTATAAGAATGCTTCTATTGTTCTCAAATGTTTCTCTTCCTTTCTTTTCTTGTCACTGAAGTGTTATTTCTTACAATAGCACTTCCTGGAGAAGGGAGGGTGTTACTTTGTGGGTAGAGAGTAGATTTTGTTAACCTTATTGGTGTTTAATAGAATGGAACCTCGTTCCCATATTGCGCCCCTTCCCTTCCCCCCCCCCACCTATACACTTATTGAAATAATCCTTTTCTCTCTACATGCACACGAATTTGAATTCCTATATACTCTTTCTGTTCTTTTTAATTAGCAAGCATGACATAATTTCTCTTGCTTTTTTGATCTTTGTACTTTTTGTATCTTTGGATATCCACCAATTTATACATCTGTAATTGGTTGTAGTTGCTTTACCTTACATACTTTAATTGTCAATAATGTTGATTCATATTTCTCTATTACTATTTCAAGGGCTTTTTGTTGTACCTGTAGAATCTTAAATAGCACAGGTACATGAGCTGTATTCATAATTTTTCTGGAAAAGTTATTTTTTACCTTGATGGTAAAGCTAAATTGTATCATCTATTATTGTGCTAACTTTGTGGATATTTTTTGTACTTGTATTTCTTAACAATTTTTGACAGTGAAGCAGTCATTGCACGTGTTTACATTTGTAATTTGATGAAATGAAAAAATGACCTATAATAAAATATTTTCACCAGTAATCAAGTTCCCTTTTTCTAGCCTTTTATGGGTTATTATTTGAATTGTTGCTGCTGATATAGTACCACAATTCTAACACCGCCAACCTCCCACCAGGCCAAATTTAAATTTTTGATGCTGCCATAGATAATTCTACAGTTAGGGCACTGAGTAGGAAAAGAGAAAAGTGATTGCAAAAACTAAGAACCCTATGTTGTCAATGGTGTGCCCAAGGCCTGCCTAAGGCACTAGGCACATGGCACCAAGGCCTTGTGGCTTTTATGCCCAAGGCGAGGTGCCTTCAGCCAGGTGCAGTTGATGTGCACCTGAGGCATGCCTGAGGGGTGGGTGCAAGCTACAGGTGAGGCACACTTCTGTTTCCAACCCTAAAATTTTTTATTTTTAAGCTTGTCTTGTTAGTTTCTTATTTTCTCTTCATTTTCTGATAAGCACCACCATGCACATGGTAGGCACAAGAGTACAACATAGTAAAGTTTTTACTTTCAACTTTATTTATTTGTGACAGCAAGGGAAATGTAACTGATCTTCGTTTCTTTTGCCTGCCATGTGTCTCAATGAATGTTGCCAATTAGTACTTTCCTTTCTTCTATTCATTCTTTATCTCTCACTTCTCTGTCCCTATAGTGTCTTACAATGTCTATCTCATCTTATTTTATCTATTAGCTTTCATTAGTTATCCTTTCATTCATTATCTCTCACTTCTCTGTCCCTATAGTGTCTTACAATGTCTATCTTATCTTATTTTATCTATTAGCTTTCATTAGTTATCCTTTTACCTATTAGTTCTCTTGAGTTCTCTACTAGTTCTCTTTCAGTTTTAACACCCAATCCCCACTCCTTCTCTGTCTGCATATACTCTGTAACACACACAACTCTATGCTCGTCCTCCCTGTACCTACTCTTTTCAATAAATATTGATTGCAATCTACATAGAGTGCACCATGTTAAAGTCTAAGACAGGCGAAATTACCTGATGGCAGCTATAATTGTCAGGGCCACAGAAGCAGAAAAGAAAGAGGGAAAAAGAGAGAGATCTACAGTCCATTGGCACCTGCAAGTCATATCAGGGTTTGTGAGCCAATGCAACTATAATGGATTAATAATGAGAGTGCACTATATTTCCAAATCAGTTATTTAACTATCAGGTTAGGAAATTAATATGATAATACCTTGGCCATGACCTTTTGGAGTTGACACACTTGATAAAGGATCCAAATTGTCTTAAAAATTGTCTCATTCTTTTGGTTTATCATGTAATCATTAAAAACCCTTTAGTTATTGTTCTTTGATTTTATATGAGCTACATAAAATATTTTGCATTAACTTTTTGATATTGTTGCTCTAAATAAGTTCCATCAGTTGTTTTCTTGTTAGTTTCATTTCTTGCTTTTATGTTTCTTCTAGCAATTTTTATTATTTTAAATGTTCACCTCACTTAGCTCAGGCTCGTGCCTGCACCCTGTTCCCTATGCCCTGCACCTGGGCTCCAAGAGACAGTGGCACTTTGGAGTGCCTAGTGCCTTTGAAAACATTATGAGAACCAATATTACTAATTGAAAGCAAAGTGACCTTCATTCAAAATTCCTCCTTTCTTTCCTCCAAAATGATTCATGATTATTGATTTCAAACCAATGACATAATGTCACACAACTACTAGCAATACTGCTATTGTTCCTTTTCTTTTCTTAGGCTTTTTGTTGTTGGTTGTTTTGTAATCATGCAAGAAATAAGCCTGCAACTATTTTTAGAGATTCAATGGCTAGGTAAATATCAGTTTTATCTGCCAGGTCCAGTCAATAAATTGCCTCAGCTTGTCTCATGAATGATTACTTATGAATCCATTTTGCTAAACCATGGTTGAACTGCATGTTATTGGCCCAAGTTTCTGCCTCAGTTATTCCATTTATTTATCTTATGAATAAATGCCTTTATACCAATTCCATTTTGGCTGACAGGTTTTCAGCCTAACGGTCAAGCTCCCATATCATGCACTGACAAGGGAGTGACCCCAGGCATTGAGGGAGGCAACTGGTCACCTCCTCATTCACTAAGAACCGATGAAATCCCTCAAGTTGTAAGTGATTTTAGGCTCGCTGCTCGCAATGCAATTGAAGCAGGTGGGATTGGCAGAATATATTTGCTGAATAATTCTCTCTCAGTAATTAGCCAATTTTTTAAATTATGTACTGTCTATTTTTCCTTGATTTGTAGTCACCGATTCACCAGTATAATACAGTTATTATCCAAAAAGCCTTTCTTAGTAGAAGGGAAAGCGCCATGTTTGTGTTCCCTGAGGAGTGGAACTAGACATTTTCAGATTGGTACTACAAAGTAGGAGTCCATGCTGAAACAAGTCATAGGCACACAGTATTTAAGTCTTTCGGGTGAAAAAGAGTGAGCAGAGAAGCATTTTTGGGCTTCGAAGCTTGTGAATTATTTACTATCAGGTTAAGGAAAAATAAGTGCTCACAATGCTGAGAAGCAACCTTCTCAATTTAAAGCTGTTACCAACTTTCAATACTAGAGGGCTTGCCTTTCAGTCCAAGTTTCTAATATTATGCTTCCACCCCAAATTCCAACCATTTCTTCCCTGTCAACTTTAGATGTTGTGAAAAGTCTTGTTCTATTGTCTATGAACTAAAACACAAAAATTGCCTCAAAGGATCAAGATTGAAACAAGCTGGATCCCTTTTGGCTTTTATTTATCCTTGTTTGACTATAGACACACCCTCTTCCCATCCCTGGGTGTTCAAACTATTATTTGAGCTCCATGCGTTGGTGTGCACACATCTCCAAAACCAATCCTAATCTTAAGCATAAAAATTAACATATCCAAGAACCTTTTAATAATTCAATGCTTGCATTGGGGCTTCAAAGGTGATGATTTGGGTGATGAGTATGATTTATGTTCTGAGCACAACTACCAGCTTTACTAAATCTTCTTTCCTGTTTTGCAGGATTTGATGGAGTTGAGATTCACGGTGCAAATGGTCACTTGATTGAACAATTCATGAAGGATCAAGTGAATGATAGAACTGACAAATATGGTGGAAGCTTAGAAAACAGGTGCTGTTTTCCGTTGGAAATAGTGGAAGCTGTAGTTAATGAAATTGGAGCCGATAAAGTTGGCATTAGACTGTCACCTTATGCAAATTACATGGAAGCAGGCGACTCAAATCCAGAAGCATTAGCCCTCTATATGGCCAATGCACTGAACAAATTCGGCATTGTTTATATCCATGTAATTCGTGACAAATATAAAACTCGAAGTCTTCTTCAAATGAGAAACGCCTTCAAGGGAACCTTTATTGCTGCCAGAGGATATAACCGAGATGATGGCAACAAGGCTATAGCCGAGAATCACGCTGACCTGGTAGCATTTGGACGATTGTTCTTGGCAAACCCAGATTTGCCAATGAGATTTAAGTTGAGTGCTGCTCTTAATCAGTATGATAGCAGCACTTTTTGTATCCCTGATCCAGTGGTTGGTTACACTGACTATCCTTTCCTTGACATTCCTGATTAGATGTGTGCAGCTGAATGTATTTTTTGGTCTGTGTTGCGCCCTCAACCGAATGCCTTGGTTTTTGGCTTTGTATTCTGAGAATCTGTTCTGGTGTTGAGAAGCAGGAAGTCCCACATCAGTTATGATCTCCAGGTGACAGTAGCTTAATTGCTAAATTGACTTCCATTCCTTGGTCAAGCATGGTGGCAAATTATTGCCAGTGGTTATAACGTAAAGGAGCCTTGCTGAGCCAAGTTCAGTGGCTCCATCGTTGCTTTGCTGCTAATTATTAGAATCACTTATTAAAACTTCTGTTTATTATGAGAAATAGAAAAGAGATATATAAGTAGTTGAATTATTGTTATTATTGAAGGTATTTAAGTTAAATGTCATTTATTAGCTACCATTATGTTTAAAATGTAGTTTAAATATATTTTTCTATATGTTACTTTCCGAGAGGTTTATCGATAAACAATAACCTTCAAAAAAGTGTATCTACACACTTGAAACCTATTTTTCTAAACTCAACACTAATAATTCCTCTTAAACGGTAAAATCAAACACCCTCTAAAGCAGCCTAAAAACGTGCGAAAGGATTACAAAGCAACATGGTAGAGCAAGGAGCATCAGCAGCCAGCAGCGCCGCAGTTGTAATGGCTTGGAGCAATGAAGCTTATCTCCCTCTTTTATTTCATTTTTTTATTTTTTTTATTTTTTTATTTTTGGGTCTGAACAATGATACTTCTCTCCTCTCTCTCTCTCTCTCTTTTGGTTTTTTTTAAGTATTATATTAAAGCGAACTGATTCTTTACCATGTCAATCAATCACTGCCTAGTATCCTGATAAGATAATATAAGTAATTTCTAATTTCTCAACAACTTTTGAAGTATCAATATTTGGTTTATTTTTTCAAGTAAAACAAATATTCTTCTTTTATTTGTAAAAAATTCAAACAGAAAGAAAGTCAAGTAAAGAAAAGAAAAGATGAAATAAATAAATAAATAAATCAGGAAAGAAAAGATGCACATTCTCTTGTGCAGAACCAGGAAAGCTTTATGTTCTTATGGTATTAGAGCAAGGAATTTCCCTTGTTCTCTTCCTTGCAGCTATGCATGTCCTTAACCATGCTTAATATTCAATTAAAGGCCACATCCATGGCAAGTCCCAACCCCGAAATCCAAACCCCTCGACTTCACTACACTTTCGAACACCCATGTGTGCAGATCATTACAATCATGGGGCGTGGAAAAAATGGCTACATCACAGAGGACACTAAAATGCCTGAGATGACAGATCTGGCTTTTGCAATGTGGGATGCTGAAAATTCCATGGTGATGACTTGGGTCGTGAATTCAGTGGTCGAAGACATCAATTCCAACTACATGTGTTACCGAACATTCAAGGAACTTTGGGACAATGTCACCCAGATGTACTCTGATCTTGGAATTAGTCTCAAACCTATGAGTTGATGTTGAAACTCATAGAAATTCGCCAGGGTGGGGACAATGTTACAAAATACTTTTAACTCATTGAAACAGATTTGGTAGGACCTAGACCTATTCGATGCCTATTAATGGAAGTCTATGGATGATTTCAAACACTACCAGAAAATGGTGGATGGAAGCTCAGTTTTAAGTTTCTTGCTGGTCTCAATGTTGAGTTCGATGAGGTACGTGATCGGATTATTGGCTGGGTGCTCCTTCTTCCAATTAACAAAGTATTTACCAATGTCTGTCGAGAGGAAAGCCGCAAACATGTGATGCTAGAGAAGAAATACCAAGTTCAGGTGCATTTGTTGAAAATTCTACACTAGTGGCATCTGAAGCGTATGCAAGTTGCAGAAATATTCCAAATGCATAAGGGTTTAAAGAAAAATCTCGTGTGTGGTGTGATTTTTGCAACGAGTAGAGGGACACCCATGAGATATGCTGAAAGATTCATGGCAAACCAACGAACTGGAAGAGCGTCAGATCATGTGACAAGTTTAACCATGCTTCAACCCCTTATGCAAATGAAGCCAAGTCCATTCCATTTAGTAAGCAGCAAATCGATCAACTCCAAAAACTGCTAAATTTTGATTTTTCATTCGGTATTCCTAGTTCTTCCTTTGCACAAATAGGTAATAATCCTATTGCTCTGTCCATTTTTTACTCAATTAGCCCTTTGGATCATTAATTCTGGGGCTTCTGACCATATGACTAGTGCCTCTCATTTGTTCAATTCATATTCTCCTAGCTCAGGTATTGAAAAGATTAGGATGGCTGATGGAAGTTTCTTTTTCTATTGCAAGTAAAGGCCTAATAAAAATTTCTGAGAATATTAGTCTTAAATCTATCCTTCACGTTCCTAAACTCGTGCAATCTTTTTATCTGTTAGTAAACTTTCTCATGACTCTAATTGTAGCGTTGTTCTTTATGATTCCCATTGTTTTCAGGACTAGAGGATGTGGAGGATGATTGGCAATTCTATGATGATCAACAAACTCTTATGATTTTGATGAGAGCTCTTTCGGTAATAAAAAAGTTCAAGGCCTAAGTAGTATTAGTTCAAGCTTGATTTTTGATGAAATAATGCTCTAGCATTATAGACTAGGGCATCCTAGTTTTACATATCTTAAACACTCGTTTCCTCTTTTATTTAAAGGAGTAAATTGTTCTGATCTCCAGTGTGAAAGTTGCCATTTATCTAAGGATCATTGTGTTACCTATTGATCTAAACCTTATTGTGCATCAAAACCATTTTATATAATCCATAATGATGTTTGTGGACCATCTGGCATTAATACCTTATTAGGAAAAAGATGGTTTGTGACATTTATTGATGATCATGCTAGATTATATTTGATCTATTTGTTTAATAAAAAATCTAACATTGAACGTTTATTCAAAGACTTCTATACCATGGTTGAAAACTAATTCCAAACAAAAATTAACATTTTATATTCTGATAATGGAACTAAATATTTTAATGCATGTTTGGGAAATTTTTTAAAAGAAAAAGGTGTTATCCAACAGGCCACTTATCGTGAGACGCCTCAACAAAATAAAATTACTAAAAGAAAAAATAGACACTCACTTGAAGTAGCACATGCTCTCATGTCTTCTATACATGTTCCCAAGTATTTGTGGGTTAAAATTGTTCTAACTACAGCTTATTTAATCAATAGGATGCCAACTCACGTTTTAAGGTATGGCACACCTTGAAATTGTTTTGAACAAATCTCTCCCACGTCCCACTTAAAGTCTAATTTGCTTCTAAAAGTATTTGGGTGTACAGGTTTTGTTTATAATCCCAATAACTTTCACCCCAAATTGGATCCAAAAATTGAAATGTGTGTGTTTATTGGCTATGCACCAAGTAAAAATGGATACAGTTGTTTTAACCTTTCATGAAAGGGTCCACATAAGTATTGATGTCTCTTTTTTAGAAAATCAACCTTTTTTTTTTTTTTGACAAAAATCATCTTCACGGGGAGAATAAAAAAAGGGAAGAGAATTTTTTGGAATACTTTGAAACCTTTATCGAATATTGTGACCTTACCAAATGAGTTTGTTTCGTCAATTTATTCTAAAAAAGACCAATCCCATAAGCAAACTATTCATGATAATGGAAACCAGGATGGCTCTTACTTACAAATTTCGTGCATTATTGCATAAAAATGGTGGGAGAAATACTACGAAAAGAATGTCAGAATCCTCATTCTAAACTTCAAGTTTATACCAAAAGGAGTTCTCAAAAAGATACTATAGCTTCGCTTGTTCCCCTAGCACAAGTTTAATCAAAATCTCTAACTTATGGTCTTAGTCCTCCTCTTAACACTCAGAGTAACTCTTTTCTTATCCCAATTCCATTTTCCTCCAGTGAACCTCTTAATGCTGAATTTTGACATTTAAATGTTCCTATAGTTGCTAAAAAAGGGGTTTGTTCATGTACGCAACATCCCATTGCTAAATATGTGTCATACAAAAAACTACCTAACCATCATAAGGCTTTTACATCTAGGATTTGTAATCTATTTGTTCAAAGAAATATTCAAGAAGCTCTGGGTGACCTAGGTTAGAAATTAGCAGAAATGGTATAGATGAATGCTCTCAAAAAAAGTGGTGCATGGGATGTGGTTAATCTTCTGAAAGACAAAAAACCTATTAAATGCAAATAGGTGTTCACAATAAATTGCAAAGCTAATGGGAGTCTAGAAAGGTAAAAAGCTAGGTTCCTAACAAAGGGATTCACTTAAACCTATGAAACAAAATAACAGAGGTTGAGCAAGATCAACCTCAACACAAAACCTTATAAAATTAGCTTACATGCTTCCTTAGTGGTAAGGACTACCTCAATGATTTTGTCTAAACGATTATCTATGGCCATAAAACCTTAGGTTTATAGTACTCAATAGGCAACCAAGGGATATGAGTCACAATTGTCACTTTATCTATGCTAGCAAGATTGGAATTGAAATTAACAAACCAATTACACATTATAAGATAGTACCCTGTAATGATCCATGACCCTCCATATAACACAAAATTATAATCATTGTTATACTTAAACTTAGCTAAGAAGAAATCATTCCTTTGATCAATAAGGGTAAGCTTTCTTTTCAAGCTACCATTTAGTTCAAACGCCACGTTAGAAATTATACCCCAACTTTTTCCTAAAGGGCTTCACGATCAATGTTTTGCCTCAAGCCTCTCAAAACTCTTTTTTCATGGCTACAAGACTAGAACATTAAAGCAATTCAATGTTTCTAGATCATTCTCATCATCTGAAATCAAATTCTCATTCTTGTATTGAAAACATAATTTTTAAACTTGGATTGAAACTTGGTTTAAAATAAGTGATGGATGACTAAGTTACCAGTTTAATTAAGAAAAAATAGTTGATTCAATAGTTTAATGTTTATAATTGTTTATTTTAATTAAAGTTAATTTAACAAATATGAAGTTATAGTTATTATATTTATATAATAGGTTTTTTCTTGGGCTAAATAAGGCAAAATAAATGCTTAGGTAGTAGTGGAAGTGTTCATCTAAAAACACATTTATAGCAAAAATCCAACTTTTTCTTTTTGTACAAAAGCAATGTGAGAGTTAGAGAAACTCTTATTACAAAAACTATTGTACTTTGCTCCATTCCCACATTAATAAAAGATAAAAATAAGGGGTGAGATTTTTTCTATAAAAGAATCACTAAGCCTTTTTAAGTATTTCTTAAGGCTTTTGGCCTACACTTATTTTGTGTGCCTAGAATAATTTTCATGGTTCTAAGATGGGTTACCTCAATGATTAGGTTGACCCAACATTTTATTTAGTATAATACTTAGTTTTTCATAAACTACTTGGTTCATCAGTTTTTAGTTAATAGTTTAATTTGGTTTGTTTTAGTTTTTTTTTCTTTTATTTTCTTACATGGTTAAATAACAAAATAAACCAATTTTAATGTTGGGTTCTTGATTCTTCAATTTGACTATTGGTTTGGTTTGAGTTTTGAAGTTATAATTGAAAATAATCCTTTACCTCTTCATGCTTACCTCTATCATTGATTGATTGAAAACTATGTTTCTCTAAAAAATTAAATCTTTTATTTACCATCTTCAAATATATCTTACACTAAATTTCTTCTAACAAAAAAGGTATTTGATTCCAATATATTTTGATTGCCTCTCATTACCTTTAGCCATTTTATTGCTATATTTTAGCAAATCAACTTCCTTAATTGATAATTGAATAACATCATCAACTTCCATGAACAAAAAAGAGAAACTTTTTTTTTTAAACTTTGTCTTTAAATGTTACTATAATCAAGTATACCTAGTTAGAGTTTGAATCTATGTGTATACATCAACTTATTTACATTATAAAAATGTGTGATTGGTGGTACTAAGACAAGGTTTTATTCTCTTTAAACTTTGATCATTTCAATTTCATATAAATGCAGAGAAAAGATAATTAGACTTAAATGCTTATAATAAGTGCAAAAAGTATGGACTAATTATATATCTTTTATTATTATAAATAAATGAAGTTAAAAATTAAAAAAAAAAAAAACTTTAAAGGGTGTTTGTTTTTGCAATTTTAAGGGTACTATTGTTGTTGAGTTTAGAAAAATAAGGTGTTAAGTATTTAGTAAAATTTTTTAATGGTTGCTATTTATTGATAGATCTCTTGAAAAATAGTTGATAGAAAAAGTAGTTAAATTAACTTTTTAGATGTAACAACAATTTATAAATGATATATGATGTAAACATTATTAATAATAATACTTTAACTACTTAAATATTTTTTCTCCTTCTCATAATAAATAAAGTTCTTAATTAGTCATTTTAATAGTTAACAACAATAAGTAATATTTGTATAGCCAAATAATATTATTTTATTTTACAATAATAGTAATTAGCAACAATAATTAATAATCAATAACAATAACAAACAGTAATAAGTAAGCCTAATAGGGCTTTAAAATTAATCTGCTTCATAAGTGTCATTTTAGGAAGTTGACAAAAGGAAGTTGAGCAAGCATTTAAAAAAGAAAAAAAAGCAAAAAAGAGAAAAAGAAATAGAGATAAGGAGGTGAGGGGAGGAGGAATACGATTACTTGTTCAAAGTGGTACTCATGAAGGACTTAAGAGTAGGCAAATCCCACCTCCTTTTTCAATTGATTCACAATAAGTTTTGTTTGTAGTCCAAGTCTACCATTGACATCTAATTTGCCATATACACTCTCCAAGTACCTACCCTCCTTATATATGCTCTCTCTCTCTCTCTCTCTTTGTGAGAACTCATATATATAATACTTATTTTTACTTTTATAGGTTAGGATAGTTTTTAACTTGATCTTTGTGTTTATTTTGAATTTTTATTTTTGATCTTGAATTAATTTTCTACTTTTATTGTTTGTAAACTAAAAAATATAATAAATAGATGTATGAGGTGGAATTTTAGCTTGAATATAAAAGGAGTAAGCAACAATTTTGAGGGTGATTCCATGAAAATTAACTAACTAGATTTTTGTTTTTCCTTTTTGTTCAGTTAAGTTTTAAATCCCCTTTGAGTTTACTTATATTTCTTTATAATGCTTAGTCATCATCTTTGTTGCCTACAAAGCCAATCATACTAAAATTTGGTGCATTAGTTCAAAGGAGTATTTCTTTTCTTTATATTTATTTGTTATTTCATTCATAGTTAATTTGATGCCCCTTTCAAGTTTCTTGTGCAAGGAATGAATTACAATTGCCAAATTTATAGCCTTAATTAGATAATTCTTAAACATTTTGATCAAAGGTTTTATTTAATATATTGGAATTATGATTTCTACTGCACAACCTTTTTTCTTTCTTTCTTTTTTGGAATGTTAGAAGTTAGTGGCTTATGTTTATAATGACATGTTGCTTGTGTGTGCTTGCCAATTTTGTATCGCCACATTGATTGTTAGAAAACTGAAGGCATATTGTTGAATGAGATGGTTGCAAAATTTGAAGAAAATAAGTCATTTGAGTCCTATGGATGACCTTAGTGCTACAGGAATCTTATTAGGGTAGGAAAAGTGCAATCATTACAAATCAAGCATATGTAATTTCAATAAGAGATAAACCATCATTTCAAGGAAATAAAAGAACATTTAGATTGTTAAGCCACCTATATAAAATGTAAATAGGGAAAGAATAGGAAATGGTCACTTTATCTCTAAATATTCTAAAATAAAATATTAGTTAAATGAAGCTTAGTTGATTTGTGATGGGTATTTTTAAGCAGTTCCTTTAAGTCAATATTGCTTTAATAACTAGAGGTCCAAAAACAATATGAGACTAAAAATAAAGTTAGGTATACCTCAGAAAACCAATCATGGGAACCTCATCATCATCATGAAAAATGTGTAAGCTAATAATTGCATATAAGATCATACCATATGAAGTCTATAATAAGGTATAAGTACAATTTGAGAGCTGATGCTTTAACGTTTTGAGGAGTTCTCACAATGGAATGATAAATAGGGCCATATTTGGAAAATAAAGACTAATCACTTTTTTTCATACTGTCTTATATTACTTAGAATGAGACCAAGGTCCAAGTAGTTTTCACATAGGGACCTTTTTAATTTTAATTATTTTTCTATTAGATTAAAGATCTTATTTAAGGTTAATAGAGTTGTTTAGGCCTTCGTTGGACTAGTATGAGGTGTTTTTTCATGATAGCTAGCAAGTGTGTTTTGTCTTTGGTAAGTATCATACAAACATTAAGGTTGATAACCCTTAAGATGCTTGAGGCCACGATCTTGATTTATGGCAATTGCTAAGGAAAAACTATTATTTAGCTATGTGTGTCTTTATAGTACCCATTAATTACGAAATAACTCTAAGGTTTCCTTGAAGGTGTCACGTTAAATTTTCATTCATCAGCCCCTCCTAATTTTAGTGTAATATAGGTGGTAATAAAAAAAAGGCTTTATTGCCACCCTAAAAAATGAGGCAAATTAAAACTATTTATTTGAACTTTGAATTCTTATATTTGAAGTAAGAAATTAGTTATGTTTCAACAAGAAATTCACAAACCATAACAAACCACCCAATAAGTTGTTTTAGTCTTAAATCATATCATTACACAAAGCTTAAAGAATTAAGAATCTAGAAGTAATCTTTTAATTTGTTGCATGATTAGGTTTAAGAAATACGTATTAAATATGGTAAGATAGATGAATATCAATGCAAATATATTCATGTATGGTCATAGTGTTATACTAATATCAATGAATCATCTATCTATCCTTGCAGCTTTTCATATGTTTGCTTAGATAGTCAAGGACATTATAACAAACCTTAAAAGGCTAATAATTGACCCTTGGTATAAAAAAATGACATTTAATCTCTTAGCAAAATTATAATTGTGCACCTAATATGTGTGAAAGATGACATGTAGAATCACAAATAAAAAATTTTAACCCACTACGAAATTTTTTATGGCAAATCCTTAAACTATATCCACAAATATTATTATTTTATAATAAAAGTTATGTAAGTAATTTGAACAAATAGGCTCACCACAACTATGACACTAGTTTAATACCAAACAATGACTATAGTTTCCTAAAATATAAAAAACTAAAATAATAAAGGGGTAAAAGAGTATTTTATCCCATTTTAAATACTAGTCTTTATTTCTCTCTCTCTCTCTCTCTCTCTCTCTCTCTCTCTCTTGTTGTGTTGTATTACACTAGAAAATTATCATATTAAATCTAGCTAATTCTTTATTATGTCAATCAATCACTACTAACAAATTTTGGTAAGATAATATAAGTAATTTCTCAACTTTTGAAACATTGATATTTGCACAGTCAGTAATGCAAAATAGAACATTTTCTCAAGTAAAACAAACATTATTTTTTCTTTGTAAAAAATTCAAACAGAAAGAAAGCAAAGAAAAGAAAAGATGACAAAATAAATAAATACATTTAATACATAAGAACCTAAAAAGTCTAATGTAAAATTTAGATTGCAAGAAAACTTAACGTTTTTATTATGCATAAGCATGACAAATGATTCTTCTAGGTTTCATATTTGGTTATATACACTTATTCCTCTAAATATTTTATTCTTAGTATGGACTAACTACTAGGATCTATACCATAAGCCTCATTTGAGTTTGGTTATTGGTGCATAATGCTTTGATTAGTGTATTGCTCTTGTGTTACCAAAAAGAGAAACTTTTGTCTTTGTGTGAAGTTGAAGGAAGGACTATAAAAACTCAAATATAGGACGCAACTGGACAAAAGAGATGTAAAGTAATAACTAATGCCTACTACAATAGTGCTTTAAGAGCCTTTCTTATGTATGATGTTACAAAGCCAACAACTTCTAAAAATGTCAATTGTTGGTTAAAGGAGCTAAAGGACCATGTAAACTCTAATGTTGTGATCATGCTAATTATGAGCAAGACTAATTTGAAGCATCTCAAAGTAATAGCCACTAAAGATTCCCTAAGATATGTAAAGGAAGAAGGGTTTTTCTTCATAAAAACATTTGCAACACATAATTATAAGCCTCTTTTAGATATGTATAGTCACCCTTTTTATTGTCATTTTTTTTCCCCAAAAGTATTATAGATAAAAGAAATGACAAAGGTTATGGTAACACCTTATCAAATTCTTTTTATACTAAGACAAGATAATTCTTAACTTTAGGTAATATCAAGTAAAGTATATAATATAAAGGATAAAATTTTTAAGTAGTATTTAGGTGATTGAGTAATAATACTGTTAGAAGAACTTTGAGCATATGGTTTTCCATATAATATAGGCTATAATGAGCATAATCATTTAACTTACTTATTTTTAGCTCACCTTACCTTTATAACACTAATGAAGAGTTATTCTAATTTCTTTATAATAAATTACACTTACACGATCAATAGATATAAAATGTTATTACTTGATATTGTTAGAATGTCAAGTTTCAATTCTTTAGTTTATTCTTACTTTGTCTTCATGAGGAAATAAGAGAGAGTTAATTATATTTAAGCCTTAAAGATGTTTAGCAATATTTAGGGTGTCAATCAAGGACCTTTGGTGATTATAACAAATAAAGAATTGACATTAATGAATGTTATAAAATTTGTGTTTCCAAACACAATTAATCTTTTAAGTGTTTGGCATATTGAGAAGAATATTGTTGCTAAGTGCAAGCCATACTTTAAAGAAAGGGAAAATTGGAATGCTTTGATGGGAGAGGGAGCAATGAAGTATAAATTGTCTAAGAGACCTCTCCTACTTACTTAAATAAATGAGAAGTTGATGGAATAACAAAAAGGGCAAACCAAGTAATCACATAAAAGAACATATCAATTTTATGTGAAAAACTCCTTTAAAATAAAAGGAGAAAAACCATAAGACATACTAATCCAAAAACTAACTTTACTGTAATTAACAAATGAGTACAATTGAGGTTGTGTACCTCTAACCAAAAACAAACTAACCACATTTTGTAAACTTCAACTTAATAAGTAGACTTTTAAAAAAAATCCAACTTTTCAAGATGAACGTCTACATATTCCTTATTAGCCAACCAAATTTCAACTTAATTTGAGTACAAATCAATGTCATACATACGATTTACCAAAATTGTCACAATAGAGAGAATAAAGTATTGCCAAAAAATAGTGATCACAATTTTGAGATGAAAGCTTACCCTTGCAAAAACCCAAATCACAATCCAGTCATTCAGAATCAATATATATGTATCCTTTATCAACTAATAAAAAATCAACTTAATCGAACTACAAATGACCTTTTAATTACAAGGTTGATTAAAACTAGTCTCCACCATATAAAATGAAGAATAAGATGTCTTTGATCAACTATCTAAGTTCCAACTTGATCAGATAATGATTTACCATTGGATTATGAAAGTAATAGTGATTGCTCTAAGTTGAAAAGATTTCCAACAACTCTCGTCTCCCACTTCTTTACCCTTATTTAGGTTTTTTAGCTATAAAATAACGTACTTATATCCTCATTGAGTGTTTTGGGTTGTTGGCCAAACATACTACACAATGGGCTATTAACTTTACAACAATTGGGCTTCCCCTTAACATAGGAAGGAACCTAATTAGCCCAATAATTCTCCTCATCTCGACTATATAGAAGTATTGGTTATCCCAGCCAATAAACAACATAACTCAAACTTCTCTCTTGGTAATGCTTTTGTTAACATATCAATAATATTATCATTTGTATAAATATTTTCAAATATCAACTATTTAGAATTAAGAACACCATATATCCAATAATACTATACATTAATATGTTTTGATCTAGCATAAAAAGTCAGATTCTTACCAAGATAGATTACACTTTAGCAGTCACAATATAACACATACTACAATTGTTCAAAATTAAGCTTTTTCATGAATCTTTTTTTATCCAAATCAACTCTTTAAATGCTTCGATTATAGCAATGAACTTTGCCTTTATAGTTGATAATGCAATACATTTTTGTAATCAAGATTGTCAACTAATTACTCTTCTTGTAAAAGTAAAAAAAAAAAACTTAAAGTAAGTTTTCTAAAGTCAATGTTACCTACCATATATGAATCTATAAATCTAATAAGAGTAGGCTCATCACTCCTAAAACAAGGCTTGAAATCAGTAAAGCCCTATGGATATTTTAATATCCACTTCATTGCATTCCAATCCTCCTTACTAAGATTTGAAAGAAACCAACTAATTGTGCCTACATATGTTATATCAGGCCTTGTATATGCCATTACAAACATCAAATTGCCCACATCTAATATAAAAGGAACTCTCTATATTTATTCTTTGTATTTCACTATAGAAAGACATTGGTTAATTGATAATATAAACTGTGTAATCAAGGGAGTGTTACCAATTTAGTTTTATCCATGTTAAAACTCTGAAGTACTTTTTAATGGACTATTTTTAAGACAAATACAACTTCTTATCTTTCTTATCTTAAGTAATTGACATGCTAAAGATCTTCTTTATTGGTCCTAAATCCTTCTTAGCAAAAGACTTACTCAACTCTCACTTCAACTTATACACTCTAGAAGTATTATAACCAATAATAAGTATATCATCGATATAAAATAATAAAATGATAAAACTATCATTAGTGAATTTTTATACAAAAACACAATGACCAAAAGTTGTCTTATTATACCCTTGCTCTTTTATAACAAACTTAAACTTTTTATGCCATTACTTAAAGGTTTGTTTTAAACCATATAAGCTCTTCTTTAACCTGCACATATAATCCTCTTTTTCTCTTACTTTAAAGCCTTATAATTGCACCATATAAATTTATTTTGCCAAGTCACCATAAAGAAAAACTATTTTCACATCCATTTACTTGATCTGTAAGTCCTAATATATAGTTAAACTCAACGTAACTCAGATGGAAGACATTTTAACCACTAACAAAAAGATATTTTCAAAGTTGATACCTTATTTTTGATTGAATCTTTTGACAACTAATCTAGTTTTACACTAAGGACGTGAAGAGTTTCTTTTTGGTTTATCTTGTAAACCCATTGATTTTTCAAAGTCTTGTTACCTTTAGGTAACTTCACTAACTTATAAGTAGAGTTGTCATGTAAAGATTTCATCTCATCTGTCATGACATCTATTTAATGTTACTTGTGCTCACTTTCTACTACTTTTTCATAACACTTAAGTTCTCCACCTTTAATTAACATCAAAAACTCATTAAGAGAATATCGAGTAAAAGGCACTAAAACTCCGTTAAAGTTCTATGGCTAGAATATAGGCAAAGGTATAAGTGGATGATATTTTATGGGAGTATTGATATCATCTACACCATGTACATTATGATTTTATTGAACATTTTCATTATGTTCCTGAATGACATTTTCAACATTAATTAAATTACCTATAGGTGTTTGAAGAATTGGATTAATATTAACAAAGTTATCATTAGTCTGAGTAGTTACCCTTTTAATATCTTTAATGTTTTAATTCTCAAAGAATACATCTTTACTTCTAACAAGCTTCTTCTCAGCTGGATATACTACTGAGTTTTCACATTTAACATTGCTTATTCATCTTAAGGACATGAATAAAAAATTTACAGCTAAAGACCTACAAATGATCATAAAAGACTTTCTTGTCCAACCAAACTTTATCCAAAACATTACCTTGCAAAAGGAATATTAAGAGATAGATTAATCATATGTGTTGTTGTATTTAAGACTTCACTAAAAAATATCTAGGCAACTTTGCATATAAGAGTAGACATTTAACTCTCACAATCAATGTTTTATTCATCCTTTCAGTTAAGCCACTCAACTATGATAGTTTGGGAGGTATTCTCTAATATATGATCCTGTGTACTCTATAATACTCATTAATTAGAACACTATACTTACTATTATTATTAATATGGACAAATTTCAACTTCTTTTCTATCTATCTTTGAACCAAAACATGAAATTGTTTGAACACATAAAAAACCTAATTTTTAGTTTTTGAAGTACAAACCTAAAGCTTCCTTAAATGATTATTAACAAAAGTCACAAAGTAACGAGTACCACCAATTGAGTATACTTTCGAAGGACTACACACATCAGAATGTACTAACTCTAACAACTATGATTTCCTAAAAGTAGAGTGACTTTTAAATATAACTTTGTTTTGTTTTCTAGCCAAATAATGAGGACACTTCCTTAAAATTGCACTCTTTATGCCTATAAGCTGGTTTTTCTTTATCAATTATGTATGTCATAAATTAATGGAACTTTCATTCTCCACCACATTTAAAACATCTATAACAATAGAAACTTACGTAAAATACAAATTAGAGCATTTCTTACCTCATGCCACAATTAAGGAGTCTCTAGTAAATTTCTACTAACTATCATTAAAGATATTACAAAAGCCCTTATCATTAAGCTTTTTAGTCAAAATTAAATTCAATTGGATATTTGAGACATATCTAACATTCCTCAATGTTAACTATACTTCATTGCTAGTCTTTAAGCAAACACCAATGTCAATGACTTCTACTAAGTTGTTATTACCCATCTTTAACACCCTATGATTACTAGGTGTATATCTAGTGAAGAATTCTTTTCATGAAGTAATATAAAGGGAGATATCACTATCTATTACCCAACTATATTGTATTGACTATAACTCAATAAGTATACCTCAAAACAAAAATCCAATCCTTCAAAATAAACTTCTAGATGTCCCATACTAGCAAACCAAATTTCATCTCAATTGAATCACAAAGTGATGTTCATCTATACGGTTTACCAAAATTGTCATAATGGAGAGAATAAAGAATTACCAGAAAATAGTAATCTTAGTTCTAAGATGAAAGCTACCCTTACAAAAACCTAAATCAAAATCCAATCGTTTAGAATGAAGACATATGTGTCATATATCAATTGACAAAACATTAGCTTGATCAAACCATAAATGACCTTTCAATTATAAAGTTTATCAACACTAATTTTCATTATTTAGAATTAAGAATAAGATGTCCTCTATCAATTGTCAAGGTTTTAGCTTGATCAGACAATGATTCACTATTGGATTATAAAAACAAAAATGATTGCTCTAAGCTTGAAGGATTTTTAACAACTCTCT
This sequence comes from Bruguiera gymnorhiza, assembly GCA_020883675.1. NCBI lineage: Eukaryota > Viridiplantae > Streptophyta > Magnoliopsida > Malpighiales > Rhizophoraceae > Bruguiera > Bruguiera gymnorhiza. The sequence goes on along the minus strand of JAIRCJ010000061.1, from coordinate 1,454,976 downwards.
CTCTTTTGTGTGCCACCTCTTTACTCTTAATTAGGTTTTCTAGCTATAAAATAAGGTATTTATATCCTTATTAAGTGTTTTGAGTTATAGGTCATACATATTATATAATGAACTATTGATTCCACAACAATTGGGCTTCCACTTCATATAAGAAGGAACCTAATTAACCCAAACATCCTTTTTCTTATTTAAGTAGACAATTTCAATCAATTCTGCTTTTGAATCAAAATTTGTTGAATCTTGAAAAGATTTTAAGTATCAATACAAAGATCCAATTAGTGTTTTTGACTATATTAAAGCTACATGATTGCCTTTAAAAGAGCATTTTGTTACTATATAAAGCAACAAGGAAAGGTTATATCTAAATTAGACCTCTATGCATGTAAGGGTCAATTTATGATAGTTATGGGACTTCTTTGTTCACACAAGATCCAAAATTTAAAGCAAAAGTCTTTGTATCTTAGTGATATTCATCCATAATAGAGGCTTAATATAAGGTCATCCTTGAATTATAATGTCTCACAATACTGAAGATGATGATCAATTTGCTCATTTAGTTAAAAAGCGTAAAGGAAAATATGAAAGATGGTCCAAGGTTGAAAAGGAAACGATTTAAAGATCCAGAATTTGAAGCAAAAATCTTTGCATTTAGATGATATTCATCCATATTGGAGGCTAGATATAAGGTCATCCTTAAATTTTAATATGTCTCACTATATTAAAAATGATAATCAATTTGCTCATTTAGTTAAAGAGCTTAAAAGAAAATATGAAAAATGGTCCATGGTTGAAAAGGTAATAATTTGATAACAAAGTTCTTAACTTTGAGAGAAATCCATAAATGTTTGAATCAAATCCTTATTATGTGACCTTTACAACAATTTTAAGAGATCATCCCTTGGATTTAGTGGATCTAAATGCTTCATTTGACTTAAATAAATGTATTGTTTTTCAATAAAAGTTTGTTTTATTTTTTCTTTGATATATTATTTCAATATTTTTCTTTGATCTGAGTAGAATATTTCCAATAATTGGACAATGATTATTTGACAACAAGTAGCAAATTATTATTTTTTTTTCCATTTTGTCTTAGTAAATATACAAAAACTCTTTCTTGTTATTTGTTAAGTAGCTATTAAAAGTCTCTTCTAAAAAATTTTTTTTATTGACACATTTAACTATTTATATATAGGTAAGAAGAATGAAGGATGAACAAAGTTAAAAAATGAACTTTAACTTTTAAGGGAGAGTAGTTATTTATTGTTTTAAATACTATTCCTTTCAAGTTAAATATGTCAAAAAAATATTATTTTTTAATGTTATTTATAAACAAAATTTATATACTCTTTTACTCTTTTAGTTGTAAATCATATATATTTTTAAAAATTTAAAATTTTCTAATATAAGTTTTGTCATGTTATTTCAAAAATGTTCCACCTTTTTCTTTATTTTTCCTAAATGAGAATGATTTTTTTTTAATTTTTATTAGAAAGTCAAAAAGAATAATTTGTTTTTAAAAATAATTTTGTTGATGATAGGAGATAGTAAAACTCTATCAAATATTTATCGAACTACGATAACATGTTCTTTGAAGAGAAAAATGAGAGATGATAAAATGAAAAGGAGATGAAAAAAATAAAAATAAAAAGTAATTTTCAATAAACTAATTTTATCTTATTATATATAAATGCATTGTATTTATTAATAAAAGTTTTATAATGTATGTAAATATCGTTATCTTTTTGTTAATATAATATATTTCATGCAAAACAAATAAATTTAAACTTATACTTTATCAATTTTTTTATTAATCAATAATAATAATAATAATTAATTATTATTAACAATAATGATGAATAACAATATATAATAATAATAATTATAATATCACCAAACAATTGAACCGATGCTATCTAGTTGAGTTGTGTAGGTGTGTGATGTATTTCTAATTTAACATGAAAATGAACTTTATGATAGTAATTTTTGTAGCTACATTCAAGTTGTGAAAAGAAAGATACAGAGATTATCGCAAAGGAGAATTGAATCCTGCCATTACCCGAAGGGCAGGTAATTCTATAGTTGTACAATCCCCTGTACCCCTCATATATAAATATAGCTTCACATCAATTTCATTTTCCTTCAAGGTAATGATCCTCAAGAATCCTATTTAAAATTACATTACATGTGTCACCTGTGGTCCTATTTATAATAAAATTATATATATATATATATATATATATCCTAGATAAAAAAGATTATATGTGTATAAAAATTAATATAAAATGTAATATTATGAAATATTAACCCAATTGCAATTTCTTTTCAGATTTTTTAATATTTTTTATTTGATTTATTTGTACATTTTATTATTTTTTATGTATATTAAATAGTTATATTCTTTAAAAAGTTTTGAAAAAGCCATAACAGTGTGGATCCAAAAATTCCGTTTTGGTGGGAACCAAACAATCCCCGTCTCAGATATCCTTTAACCTCAAAACCAATCAGTGGTGGCCCAACCCTACGTTTCTTCTGTATTTTCTTTGTTTTTTTTTCTTTTTTAATAAAATTTTCGGTGACGTCTGGGCCTAAACAGCGCAAGACGGCAGCCACGTAGGTTCGGAATGAAGAAGCCGAAGCAAAGACACGGCGTCCGAACCTTTAGATTCGGACGTCACAGCTGGAGACAGCCTGTCACCAACAAAGTCCCACTAACCTATTCCCCCCTAACTACGATCTCTGTCTCTCTCGCTCTCTCCGTCTCTTTCTCACTCACTCTCTCACTCTTCCCTCTTCCTCTCCCTGCGTCTGCGTCTCTGCGTCTGTCTGTCTGAGTGGACGGGTCAGGGCTTTCGATCTCCTTTTGCGAGTCCGCGAATTTCCAGTTCCGGCCACGAGATCGAGTCTCCTTGCTTCGTAAGCTCCCTATTGATCTATTCTCTGCTTTATTTGGTTATTCTCTTTTTACTCTGTTAGATTCTCCATTTTTTTTTGTTCTTTTCTTAAATTTTTCGCGGGATTTTTTTGCGATTGTAACCGACTTGTAAATATAGTCTGTACGATGATTGTTTTGACTGCTCGCTTTTATGGTTTCTGTAGTTCATTGCAGCCTTTGTTTTTTTCTTTGTTTGTGTTTTCAATGTTTGGATGGATGTGTTACGCGGAATGCTCCTGTCCCCTAATGTTGACCACCGCAGTGCAAGATTGAAATTTGTATTTCTATTGGTTTGGGTGCGTGTTTGGTTATTGAGAAAATAGAGGAAATGAATGTTTGTGTAACATTACGGTTATCCTTTTTTTAAAAAAAAAAAAAAAAGAAAGGGTTGAAACTGAAGGAGAGTAACATTTGTTTTTCCATTTCGCGGTTGCGTGTTTCTTCTCATTTTAGAAGGCTTTTTATTTTTTGTTATCTATAAAATGTAAGTCATGAGGATGTAAACGGAAATTAATCTTGAACGAGAAGAAGAATCATGAGAGAGTTATTCTCAATTCTTCGAAGTTTACGGTTTTGATGCATCTGTGATTATCCATAATAATGCTTACATTATTTCTTCTTTCTGATAGACAATAAGGTACAATTAATATACTGTGATGTGTTTTAGTAATTTATTTCTTTTTACGGCCATGTATCTTGTTGGCTTAGTTTGATGATGCATTATCTGATATAGTTTATGTATTTTGTTGTACTTGTCCCAAGCATGCTGGTTTAGATGTAGCAGAAAATGGTAAGTGTCGCATATCATTTTGTCGGGTATCATTGTCTCGTATTGTTACCTGGACAATGTGCCCTGCATGAATAAGCCTCCACATTTGCTTATATTCTTATAATTTACCTTACACATGTTACTGAGTTAAATACAGATTGATCAATTTCTGAGGTTTATGTGGCTGTGTTATCATTATTTGACTGCAGGGGAAGTTGCAGCTGCTCTGAGTCTCTTTGGTTATACACAACATTGTATTATACAATTTCAGAAACTGCTATTGCTCAAACTCGAGACTGGGAAGGAGGCATATAAGGCATAATCAGAGGACTCCTTGTATCCATGCTGTCAGAGAGCATGCGTGGAATTTGTGTAGTGGGTGATGCCCCTGACGAGATTTGCTGCCGATGCATTTGGTGTGGTGACAATTTGTCTAGTTGCTCTCTTGATCCTTCTCAGTTTGGTGTGCATTGCTTACTCCTTTTACTTCCGCTATCGAGTACTTAGTCGAGGTTTTGTTCAGCTCAGTTACTTTAGTGGTCCCTGGATCATACGAATTACATTCATATTGTTTGTTATTTGGTGGGGTGTTGGTGAAATTATACGTTTAAATTTATTGAGACATAAAGGAAGAGTCTTGAATGCCCTTGACTTGAAATGGCAGGAGAATGTGTGCAAAGGCTATATTGTCTCAAATCTAGGGTTTGCAGAACCCTGCTTATTTCTCACCCTTGTGTTTCTCCTTCGCGCACCCTTGCAGAGGATGAATTCAGGAATTCTGGGTCAAAAGTGGAATGTGAAAACAGCAGCATATGTTTTTCTCTATTGCCTCCCAGTTTTTGTTCTTCAGCTTGTCATTATTCTAATTGGAGCTGAATTGAAGGTTAAGAATTCCCTGCCACCTTATTTTACAAGAACAGCCACTACAACAAACCAAACTCCAGCTGATGCTATTGCCCTCTGCACTTACCCTTTACTGAATACCATCCTCCTAGGGCTTTTTGCCACTGTACTGACTGTCTACTTGTTTTGGCTTGGGAGGCAGATTTTGAAATTGGTCATCAACAAGGGTTTGCAGAAGAGAGTATATACATTAATATTGTCAGTTTCAAGTTTCCTGCCATTACGAGTTCTATTTCTTGGACTATCCGTTTTATCTAAACCTGAGCATCTTCTGTTTGAGGCTCTTGCTTTCCTGGCTTTTCTTGCACTTCTATGTTGTGCTGGGGTTTGTATCTGCCTGCTTGTGTACTGCCCAGTTGCGGACTGCCTAGCTCTAGGGAATCTTCAGGACTTTGAGTCTAGGAGAGTAGTTCGTGACGATGAGAATGACACCATTTCTCTAGTTGCTAACCAAAGCCATCTTGAAGAAAGCGGTGGAATGAGCCCTGGGAGAAACTCTGATGCCTCAACCAAGCTTGGGTCAATTTCCTTTCGTGCTTATGGAAGAGATGGGTCTTCAACTGTGCCCTTTGTCGAACTGAGCCTCTTTTCTCCTAGCCGAGATGCAACACCACCAGGATCACCCCCGCCTCTTGGGTGGCCTATGCGGCCCCTTATACAAGCTCCTGTACCCTAGAAGTGGACAAGAAACTGAGTAATTGTGTTGAGTATCAATTTTGTGGAAAAGAAAACTGATTGTAAATGGTTAGCTTCAATAAGCATTTTTATTCTTGGTTTGTTTTCTAATGTTAGATATAATGGCTGTTTGGTTAATGGATTTTATGATCCCCATTCTCCTTCCACACCATCTGTTTTGCATGTTTTCTTTTTCATTTGCATCATCATTAGAAGCTAGCCTGTATGTAGTATGTACTTTGGTGACAGGCATCATTGATGGTAGTATTAGTTTATTGAGTCATTTTGTATGTAGTATGTCCTTGTGTTTGAGGCTGTTACTAATTCCATGCTTGCCTCTATTTTGTTGCTCTTTTCGGTATGCTACTGGATGCCTGCTTTACTGCGGCAAATTAAGACTTCAGATAGTCTTTTAAACCCAGATCAGTCTAGGGTCAAAAGTTGCTTAAAAGTCTAGAAAGAGATGAAGCTTATAGCAGGTCAAAAGGTCAAGTCATTTTAATATTTCGTTTTTATTTTCATCGAAGTATTATTGAGAAAAAAATAGCCTAGATCTATGGTTTATAATAAGGATAAGATTAACCACCCATTGCTAACGATTTGATTTTCTCAAAATGAATTAAAAACCTTCAATAAGTAATATTTCTAAAATTTTTCTTGGGATTTTGGCTAGTTTGATTTGTTAGGTTCCTACATGATTTGTCTGTGTTATTGTTCATTCTTCATGTAGTTGTCCTAAAGCATTTCAGTTAACCTAGAAATTCGCCTCAATTAGGTTATGCGATGGAGCACCGCTACGTGAGTATAGCTTAGGAAGACATCGGGGCATAAGTAACCAAGCAAAATTTTTCTTGGTTTTCTTCTAAAGTAGAAATGGTAAGATGGGAAAATCAAAATGCGAGAAAGAGTAAAGGAAAAACTCGGGAAATGAATTACTGTTTTTAGTTACTATCTTGCATGAACGTAGGCGCTATTTAACAACCTCAGATTTGTTTTGAATAACGAAGTTTATCATATAAAAGCAATTTGAGGCGAAATTTTCAATGTAATTTATTAGATTAAAATCATAAATAGTGTAACAATAATTTGTGATTAGTGTGTGTGTGTGTCTCTCTCTCTTTCTCTCACTCTCTCTCTCTTTTTGTATATATGTGTGTACGTGTGATATAAAGTTTTCCACCTAATTATTATTTTTCTCTTTGTTTTCTAACTAAAAAAATTGAGTTCAAAGACTAATTTTCTTAAACATGATAATAAAATTAACTATTTAGTATTTTACAAAAATTGATATAAAGAAATATTAATTAGGGTAAAATGAAATAGTGTTAGATGAAAATTATTGGTTACATAAACAAATTTAAATATATTATAAAATGTTTATTATGTAATTTTTATAGTGTTAAAATTTAAATAAATAAGTATTAGTAAATACATACAACTTCTTTAAAAATAGTGAGTAAGATATAATTTTTTATTGAGAAAATTTAATTTTAAAATAATATAATAGGTAGATATATTAATCAGAGGCTATTGTTTCTCTACCTAATAAATGGTTCAAAAGAAACAATAATATATTTTATTAGTAGAAAATTAATTTTAAAATATATTGAATATATTTTAGTTATTTCCTTTAAAATTAGCATCCAATACCATAATGCAAGGATCTGAACAGATTTTTCTTTCTTTTTTTTTTTCATTTTCAGTAGCGTGTCTTGCGCAATAAGGAAAAGCGTCGTACAATATGTTTTCGACGGACAGAAAATTTCACTTTAATATACAAGTCGGAGTCTCTCTCTCTCACGTTCTTCCGATTGAAGAGGAGACGACTAAGTAAAAAGAACTCGTCATCCAACATAACGTGTTGGGCCAAATTTAAAGTTATTGTTCGTCACACTTTGATGAAAATGGTCAGTCAACATAAAAATTCAATATTCTACCATTTGCCTAGTAAAGTTTCGAACATTTAATTTTGGAGGCCTAGTTGACCGTAATGGAAAGCTTTCATGGTTTCTTTGGTGGGTCTTGCTTTGCTTCACCCACCGTTGTTCGAGAGCAAAACGTTGGTTGAATTTGTTAATTTACCAACAATTTTTCACTCTGTGTTGAAATTGAGGTTTATGTACAATGCTCTGCTTATTAAACAGGTTGGTGCTATCTTCATATGCTATTTTTTCAGAAGTTATACGACTTTCTAAGTCGGAGATCTCTATTGTGCCATTGAATGTTGGAGGAATGAGGATCTTTTGGGAGGTACCATCGGAGATGAATCAATGAATGATCCTTGTCAATCGACAACTTCAATTTAATCTGTTGGGGTTTATCTCGCACGCTCATATTGACTGCTGAGTGAAATGAAAACTTGCTAGTTAAGCAAACGCGTTGCGCCACTCATGGTGTCCTCGCATGCCACTTTCTACAAATTATTCGCATATTTCTGAAATTGTGTTCCACATGAAAAATGGAATATTGGAGGGGACAAAACTCAAAACGAGACGAACAAGAGTAACTTGTCAATGAAACGATGGATTACACGAGCACTCTGGTCGACCCAAGTATGGCCACACTCGTGACCCATTGAACTTAACCGAATGTGATTGATAATTTGCTCTGAGAGATGCTGGAATTTTAATGGGCCCTATGAATGGAAACACTTGACAACTCGATAAAACTTTTTCTCATTTATTGTGTATATTGACTTGATAAGATGTACATAAAAAAAATACTGGAGTGCATATGATGCAATTAAATTTGTATTAACAAAATTTAATTTGAAAAATAATTCTTTGTATTATTAAAATTTATTTCTAATAATTTTTTACGTTAACAAAACTCTATTTTTTTTATAGTTTGCAGTACTAATGGAGTCTCTCATTCTTGGTGTAACACATGTACAAGGAGATCAAAGATAAATTCATCTTGGGCTTCACAAGAAAATAATTTGTCAATTTAAATTGAAAACTACATTGAGCTAAAATTAAGCTAGAGTAAAGCCTTTCCAACTTGAAAAATTCTCTTTTCAGTAAAAAATTGAAGACCTCAATGCTGAAATTTTTTTAGCTACATAGCGTTCATTTTCAGATCAATAACGAAAGAAATTATAGTTAGAAAGTCTTCACTTTTGACAAGAATTTCAATACCTTAATGCTGGAATTTTTTCAAGCTATACAATGTACGTATTTTGTTCAACAAGGAAAGAAATTAGAGCTGAAAAATCTTGTCCAGACCAAATTTGGAAGTTTTGAATGTCTAGATTTCTGTCCAATGGTAAGAAAACCAAAGCAACGCTCAAAATTTATCATACAAGGAAGGTTTTTTGGCTAGAGAATCTTAATCAAACTTGACTTGGAAACCCAATTTATCACCAACAACTCCTTATGTTATCTCTCTAATAGCTACTAGCTCTTTCAAATGGGTTCTTGACCACTGCATTGATATATAAATACCACCACCCCATGCAGCAGCCAAATCAATGCAAGTGAGTAACTTATATTAAGTTGTTAAGTTAGAAGAATTGATAGTACACAAAAAAGATATCATTTTTAGGGAGCCTAAAAGACAAGTTTGTGTGATTGTATAATAAGATTGTAGACTTTTATGTGATTGTGATCAAGGATCATACTATTATTATAATTGATCTCCTTTTTGTTAAGGAGCTTAATAGTGGATTCAAAATTTTTAAGAATATGGTTTTAGGGAAAGGACGTAGGAACACAAGTTTCAAAATTCTATAAATCATTACATCTTACTTTTTTTACTCTCAATTATTTTTAATATTGTATAATCTCATGCACTCAACAAACTCTTCACCATATCACATTTTAATTATTTTACATTTTTCCTTTACATGAGTGTTGGTCTTGCTAATTAAATTTGGTTGATTTATCTTTCACGTTTCTAATTAATATAAGCATTTATATAAATTTTTGTATTTGCATTAATCTATTTGCATACCTCATTAAATTTGTTATTTATTATAATCATTTTATTATCATACTACACGCACTTTTAAAATCCTAATTCACCCCCCTCTTAAGTATTTTTGGGATCAACAATTGGTGTTAAAGCTTGGTTTCTAAATCACTAGCTTCACCACTTAAAATTTATCCATAACTTCCTTTTCACATATGTGTCACCTTGAAAGTAGTAACCTTTTTAAACCTCTTATCTTTGATGGTACAAATTTTAGGTATTGGAAAAACAAAATGACCATATACCTTTAATATTATGACTTTATTGTTTGGCCAATCATTTGTTAAGGTCCTAAAAGAATCACCAAAATCGAGAATGGAGTCATTGTTGACAAACCGAAGAGTAAACACACCTAAGAAGATTTCAAAAACCAAAATCTTAACTCCAAAACCAAATACCTACTTTATTATGCCATAAACCCAAATAAGTACAACCATATCACCTCTTATCAGTCAACTAAAGAGATATAAGACAATCTTTTGTTGACATACAAGGGAACCACCCAAGTTAATGACACTAAGATTAATATTCTTATACTTAAGTATGAATTATTTGAAGTGAGTAATGATGATAACATTATTGAAATGTATTCAAAATTTACTAACATTGTTAACTTTTTGAGAAATTTTAGAAAAAACCTTGATAATACATAACTCGTAAGGAAATTACTTAGGTCACTTTTACAATCATAGAATTCGAAAGAGATTGCAATTTCAAAATCAAAGGACCTAAACATGTTGCCCTTAAATAAGTTGGTGACTATATTACTTATGTGCGAGATGACAATAAAAAATAAAAACCATAAAGAAAAAGAAATGGCCTTAGCTAGAATAGCAGTTAAAGACAATCAAGAAGATGATGAAGACAATAGTTCATTCAATGATTAAGAATAGTTTATGATTTTTACACAAAAATTTGCCAAATTTTTAAAAATGAAAATACAACTTGGTAGAAAGTCATTTAGATAATCCATTGAAAATGATGGACAATAAAATAAGGTGACTATTTGCTATAAGTGTAATAAATCTAGACAAATTATGACAAATTGTCCTAGTAAGAAAAAGGGTAAAAAGCTAACTAAGAAAGCTTATAAGGCCGCTTGGATGATTCTAACAATTTAGACAACAAATCCTCTACTGATGAAACAAATTATATTTGCTTCAAAGTAAAAGACAACGAGGTAAACTCTAACTACATCTCATATGATGATACTGAGATGATTGGCATGCTTAAATGCATGATGTCATCACATGATGAAGAAGGAAATGAAGATTAATATGAGGCCCTATTGATGAACAGTAGGTGGTAGATCACTAGTAGTTGCTACAATGTCACCTTAGCAAATGACTAAGGCAAACCATATTCGTAAGGTGTTCCACTTGATTTGCCCTTTCCACTTATTTTGGCCTATGTAATGCTTGGATCAATTTAAGGTTTCATCACTTTGTATCAATTTCAAGATATTGGAGTTGCCACTAATATTTTAAGATTTGGTTGGAATACCTTAATTATTGATTCAAAGAACTACGTTGTCCTTTAAATTAACGAAATTTGATTTGCATTACTTGGATTCTTTGGGATTTAGGAGTACAATTACACCTAGCAAAAGTTGATATTAACCCAAACACTTATTATGAATGATGGTACTACAATTTTAACATTGATTACATTTTTGTATTTCTTCCTACTTTAATATTTTATTTGTTTATCTTTCATGAAGACACTTAACTTAGGAAATTTATGTTATAAGCACATACTAGGACTTTAAAAATGTTGATATGATAAAGAGTGAGTTAAGGTTTACGAAAATTTGTAAAATGTTTTTTTATAAAGGTTTTGTGCCTCAGTAGAAAGTATGTTAGGGTTGGGGGGCTTCTATTAAAAATCCTTTATATCTAAAAGAAAATTTGAGAATGTTGGGACTTTTTTTTACGATGATCGCTTGCACCAAAAAATTTTGAAAAGGATAGGATACTTTTAATAAAGATTCCTTATTTTAAAGGTAATTTTAGAAAGGAATGTGATGTTTTTTACTATGATCTCTTACATGAAAAAACTTTGAAGAGAATCACGTGTACTTTTAGCAAGTTATATTATATATCTATTATTATTATTGGAAATAAGAGAATTTTGAAGGACCTTTGGAAAATTTTATGTTAGAGTTGCTCCAAAACTTAGTTTTTTTTTTATTTTTAATGAAAAAAATTCTCATTAAAAATTTTGATTTAAAAAGATACAAAATTTTTGGAAATTTGAAATCAAAATGCATGTAAGATTCTAGAATTTTGAAAAAGAAAGAATTTACAATGATGAGAATATGAAATATTGAAAAATGTGAAATTGTAAGGAATTAAAGACTTTTTTTGTCCTTTAAAAATATTTAAAAGTTATTTTCTTTTTTTCTAAATATTATTTTAATACATAAGATATGATAAAACAATGTCATTTTGGTTAAAAGGGGTTGAGTCTAAAACACCAAATCAACATTGTTTTAAGGTTAAGAGACTTGTTCAAAATGATGTTATTTTGAATATAGGGGTTAGGGTTAGAACACCAAAATAGCGTCATTTTGAACTTGAGAGAACTAATCAAAATGATATCATTTCAAATAAAGGGGCTAAAAATGAGACGTTAAAACAATGTTGTTTAAATATTAAGGAAATAGTTTAAAACAACATTGTTTCAAATGAAGGGGTTAGGATTAGAATGGAAAAATGTTGTTGTTTTAAGACTAAGGGAATCATTCAAAACAACAACATTTTGAATGAAGGGGTTGGAAATGGAATGCTGAAATGTCATCATTTTGAGACCAAGGAAACTATTCAAAATGATGTCATTTTGATTAAAGCGGTTATGACTAAAATGCCAAAATAACATCATTTTGAAGTTGAAAGAACTATTTAAAATGACATCATTTCAAATAAAGAGGTTGAGACTAGAATGCCAAAATGGCAGCATTTTAAGGATGAGGGAACTATTCAAAACAATGTCATTTTGAATGAAGTGGTTAGGATTGGAACACCAAAATGATGTCGTTTTAAGGATGAGAGAACTATTCAAAACAACATCATTTGAATGAAGGGAGATAAATTTTTAAGAATTAAGCGACATTGTTTTAAAGTTAAGGATCTAAAACTTAAACATTTAAATGATGTCATTTTGGATATATATATGTTGAACCTTATCCCTTCACTTTTCATTGGTTACCCACCTAAAATTTTGTTACTCTCTCACTTTTTGAAACCTTAAATCTCTATTTCCACCTCTTAATGACCAAAGCCTCTAAAAAGGCATATTTTTCTTGTTTTTACAACACCTCTAATGCAATCTTGCTTAGTTAAGCTTTAGTTTTAGTGGAGAACCCCTATTTTTAGGGTTCAAAAGTTACAGTGTTTGTCTTATGAAGGGTTTGGGAGCCTAATTTCGCAATCTAAGTACTAATTCAAAGTATTAAGCTTGATTTTAACTTTGGTAACTTTCTCTCTCCTATTTATTTTTTATTTTTTAAGCCATTTTCCAAAAAATAGCCTTTTATTTTGATGTCTTTGATTTTATTTATTTTTTGGATTTTTTTTCATATTTTTTCAAAAAATAGCCATTCCTTTTCTTCAAAATAAAAACAAAAAGTGTTGAAGAAAAAACAAAATCAATTTCAATTTGGAAATGATGAGAAGGGATATCTAATGTTTATGGTGTTTAATCTTATGATATTGTATTTTTATGGTCAAGTCATGTTTATGAGTTCAAGTTAGGTTTTTCAGGTTAAAAGGTAAAGATTTACTAGGTTGTTTTGACCTAGTTCAACTGAAATTTGATTGAGTTGACCAAGTCTAATTAGGATTTGACTGAGTTGACTCAATCTAATTGGGTTTTACTTTAACATGATTGGGTTAACTCAAATTTGGTTGTAACTAACTCAATTTGATCAGGTTGACTTAGTTATTTTTTTAACTTTTTAACTTATCTCCTTTTTTTATTTGGATTTTTTTTATTAAAAAAAACTTTTATTAATTATGTTATTTTTCCTCTTAATTTGTTATTTTCTTTTTTATTTGTTTTTTCTACAAATTTAATTTTCACTATGTTTCTTATTTTTCACTTGTTTTCTACTGCTTATTCATTTTGTTTTGTTTGTTTTGTTCCTTTTCTTTTATATATATCTTTTTTATTACTTCCTTTTTTATCTTTGCATATTTAAACACAAATGGATATTGAATTTACTTCTTTTTTCTAACAAAAAATATTTTATTTATAGACTAACTCATATAATATCAAATTTAATGTTATAAAAATCAATTAAATGATCCAAATAGCATCTTAACCAATTTTTGTTTGATTATCCAAATAGCATCTTGACCAATTTTTGTTTGATTTACTTTATTGACTCATGATGTTACAGTGTTCTGACTGGTCTAAGTTTAACTACAACAAACTAAAAATGCTCTCAGTTTGACTTTAATAACAATGGCAACAATTATTTTGGCAAGATAAATAGTCATTTTCCTTTTCAACTATAATTCAAAGAACTTATTTTTTCTTTTTTTTTCCTTTCTATATATAGTTTTTGATAATGATTGCTTACTAACTCATCCATGAGCTCTCAACAATCTAAGGATGTATTTATGATTGACTTTTATTTTTGTTTAGTGTTATATGGATTAGTGAATCTTAATAATGCTTTTTAATGTCAATTAGTGTTCTTTATATATTTAACACTCTACTATTTTTTTTCATGTGCTTTTCATTATTTTTCCCATCAAGAGAATGACTCTTTTCACAAGGAAGTGTCATGTGATTGGTCAGTTGAAAGAACTCTGTCTTTGGTTGAAAAGTGATGAGAATAAATTTTCCATCGTTACTTCCTTGTTATTGGTTAATTGAAGATAAATACAAAATTTTTATCATTATTTTTAGTTAGTTAGAGATAACCTGTATAAGTATTTAGCTTTTATTTGGTGCCCTTCTTTTTTTTTTTGGTCAAATATTTGGTGTCATTTTAACTTCTTATTGGCATTTAGTTAGAGATTATAAGCTTCATGGACTTATGAGGCCAAAAAAGGTTTTCTTAAAGATAAACTTAGAGGCTTATAAGGATAATAGGCTATTGGCATGGTGATAGGTTGTTGGCATGATGAATAAAGCCTTAAAATAGCCCAAAAAGGAAGGAAAAAAATGCAATGTTTGTGGACTATCGTGTTGGGCTGACCCACTATATTTTTTAGTTGTAAAATGTGAATTATATTTGACTTAGGCCCAAAGCCCACTTTGTAATGTAATTTGGATCCTTATTATTTTTTTTAATTAAATAAATGAGTAAAATAAGGCCTTAAGCCTAATGATCTTTCTTTATAATTTCAACAATGCATTAAGAGAAAGAGTGTGTGCTAGAATAGATTCTATGGTAGGTCGAACAAAATGAGGATACAACACATGAACAAAAAAATGTTCAAACAAGTAGTCAAATTTAACAATTTCAATATTAGTTTTAAAGCAATAAAGTATGAAAATGAGATCCTAAAGAGTCAAAATAAATTTCTTATATAAGGAGACTAAGCATTTGCAAAAAGCACAATGTTGCTTTAAACAAGTTTAATGGAGAAAACTTTCATCTAAAGAAGAAAAACAAAAATTTCCAAAATTCCCTTTTAAAGTTTATTAAAAGGAAAGAAAAACTTGACTCGTTACTTTGTTCTCAAAGGTCAATCAATGATAAATTTGGATTAAGCTTTAATCACTTATATCATCCATATAAAGTTCAAGCCATAATTGTCTATACAAATCACATGTATCCACATCACCTAAAAATAAAAATCATGCATTTAAATATGGACATGCATCATAGCAGCATGGATAACCTTAAAGTTTGGCGAGAAAATCATTTTGACATTGCCATTATGCATATAGTGGTTTCACCAACACCTTTTCTTATACATCTCAACCTCACATGCATAACTTTATTAAAGCATCACATTTTTTTTTGCATAATAAATATCATGTTAGATATCATTATTGCGGTAATTTTGGACATGTGATTTATGCATGTAACATTAGAAAAATCATTCATGATATAAAAACTTTTTATGGTGGTGCAAGCAGTACCAAAGTTTACTTGAAAGGACCTAAATAAATTTGGATACCTAAAAATAGATAAAAAATTATACAGTTACATTTGAAAAATTGGAAAAAGGAAAACAAATAGTACTTGCATAATGGATGCTCCAACATATGACTGATAATGTGAAAAACTTTCTTTCTTTCAAAGTAATTAATGGAAAAAGGTCGGAGACAATGCCAAAGGTAATTTAATTGACATTGAGAAGATTGGTAAGAAAAGTTCTCCTATTATTAATAATGTCTCCCTAGTTAATGGTTTAAAATTCAATTTACTTAGCATTAGTCAACTTTGTGATAACAATTCAAAGTTTCTTTTGAGCCCAACATATATATTGTTTTCAATTCCAAAACAAATGAAACTTTGTTCACATAAAAAATATATAATATTATTTATACTATAAATCTTCATTCCTTTACTAACCATAACAATATCTTCAAGACATGTCTCTTCCCTTAGCTTTAGGGTCAACTTATCGAGCTCTTCTCCCTCAAAATTTGAAGAAAACTTTACACAAGCATCATCATCATCACTTTCACTTTAATCATTGCGGTCCCTTTCCATCCCTCTAATTTTAGTGGCTTAACCCCCTTTCCTCTAAATTCCAAAGTAGCAACATCATCATCATCATTATCATCATTAGTAAATGTCTAATGCATGCACATCAAACATAATAACAAGAAAAGAAAAGGTTAAAAATTGAATCTTTAAGTATAAAGTTATATTATAATGCTAAGTAGGAAAGCAACTTAGAATGAATCAAGATCTAAACCTTTAAATAAGAAAAGAGCAACACTGTCTTGTCTTAATGACCTGAAGATTGAGTTTTGTTAGTGTTATTAGACTGGGTCAACCTATTCATAATAGGTTGATCTAATCTAATTAAAGAAAAGTTTGAGGGAGTACTATTATGAAATTATTAAAAAACATGTAAGTAACCATATTGTGTCTGCATGAAAAAAAAGAAAGCAATAAAACAGATGTAAGTTTTGCCTTTTATAACTCTTGAAAAGAACATAAAGAATTCTCCATTAATTATATTAGTAAAAAGTTCTTAAATTGTGAAAATGTTGTTATTTGGTTTAGTAATACCATCTAGATCATAAAGGATTTTAATAAACCAATGATAATTCTACTTTTAGGTTTTAAAGGTCTTCAAGGATAACTATATTTCTATCCTTATTATATTACATTGGAAGTTGATTTTGGCATGAAAAAGGTATAATTACTGCTCATTATTTTTTTTTATTTTGTACATAATTTTTGTGTATCTTTTGAATTGATTTATTCATTAATTTATTTCTCTCATATATGTTATTATTGTTTATGAAACTTTGCATACAATAAGATACTACTATGTATAACATGTTATAAAATTTTCTTAATTTTTGATTATTTATTTTGTAAGAAAAGTATTTTATTTGTTATGGAGTTACTTTTCAAAATTAACATTGTAAATGACAATGTCTAACATAAAATTTACATAGATATAAATTACTCATAATAAGTTTTTTAATCATATATTATTTATTAATTTTAAATGTACTAATAGAGAATAATTAAATCTAAAAATTTGAAATCAAATCTAAAATCAGGGGGGAAAATGAAGTGTGCTCATAATCTTTTTTTGTCACCTATATTTTGATATTTTTTGTAAACATATAGTCTTAAATGTTATTTTTTTTAAAAATAAACTACGCTGCCGATGAACTAAAAAGGCAACATCATGATGGTCTTCAAAATTGTATGGTCGCCAAAGGCCCAAAAGGCAACACTCTTTGGTCAGGTGAGTGAGATATAGTATCTTGTCGGATGATACGGTGTAAGCAAATACACGTGTACATGTTATAACCACCACTAACACTCTGCCGTATGGTGAAGTTTGCTTAAAGTCAACAAAGTTAATTGACTTTGTATTTTCTGTGACCAATTAGATAGTGTCATGTGTCACTTATTTGTAATTTGTCAAGTTTTATTATTTTTTGATGATCTTGAAAAATCAATTATTTCTTTGGAAATTTCTCAATAATTAGTAAGAATATCATAAAAACATAACATTTACACCAAAATATTTGCAATTTTGTGCTCTATAAGATTCCATATTAATTTTTAAAAATTAACAAATTATAAAAATAATATGTGTAATATTAGTAGTTATTAATATTTTTTTAATTATTTTCAAGATGAGATATGACTTGTATAATTTAAAAGAAAATATGATAAATGTAATCTTAGAAAAATGACTAGGGGTGTAATTAATAAGGTAGATAAAGGTTGTTCTTAAAATCTTATTTTTTACCAATAGAAGTCACCAAGTACCCCAAATTACAGACAACCAAGTAAGTGAACTTTAAATCATTTTTACTCTAAATTGAGAACCAGAGAGTCTAAGGTAAATCCTATTCGCTCTCTAAATTGCTTACGCACGAACTTGAATATCGGAGTGTTTATGTTGGGGAGTACCTTGGGGCCTTGTATTCTGCCATTTAAGCAGGCCCCCATTCTTAGGCTCGAGCTGTAATCGGAACTTTGGCTAAGATCCGTATCACAGAGGAAGCCAGCCATGAGCGCGTGGCAGTCACCCTTACGGTGGTCTCTTGCTCGCACGTTGTTCAGCTTTCCTCGTATCTTCTGACGAAGTCGTGAGGAGGGTCAATTTTTATTGTGATCAAACATACAAATAAATAAAATGGATAAAAATGGGGAGATAAGGAGGTAGCCAGCCGCCGTATGCTCTCATTAACGCTCTCTTACCTCGTTGACTTTGACTCTGAACAGTCGCTGCTTCATCAAGTCACGGGGTCCGATCACAAAATGGCTGAAGTTCTATCATGTATGCAGCTTTCCCGTGCTTGCTAACTACGGTTTAATGGGATCCATGGCCAAGGAGGGTTCATAGCCATGTACATGTAGGCTGACTGACACTGGAAGTTCCATTCACTGCTGCTAAGGTAAAAGATCAGCAGCCGTTGGTCACTCAGATGCATTTTTAATACTGAATGTGCTTTTCTCTCCCTCTTGCGAGCTTAGATTTGATCAAGGGGTCAATCACCATACATGACATTTGATGCTGCTTCTCCTCCTTATGTTATTCGTAATTCAATTTAAGCCAATTTCCTTTTCTGATTCACTTCTTGTGTTTTTTTTTTTTTTTTGACCCCTTTCTTGTCTGAAGAATTTATTTTCCTTTTAGTTTTTCGCCTTTTGCTTTTGCTACCAACAATCATTTGAAGTTTTGTGATATTTTATATATTTATATATTTATTTATAAGATTTAAATTTCTGGACATCATCTTGAAAAAACAAAAAAGGAAAAGAAAAACATGAATGATCATATGCAACAGATTCAGATTGATGGAATGCTGTTGTATATTTGGTATAAGAGCATTCATACGCTGGATGCTAATTGTAGATAAAAGTGATGAGAAGATAAATAGAAAGCTTATGATTTGAAGCATAAAGTGCATTTTCCTTAAAGGTAGATCTTGATCTTGTCAAGAAAGAAGAGAGACAGAGTCTTGGCATAGCTGGCAGGTGATTGGCAACCATCCTTCTGATGCAGGTAGCTGGTGGAGTGAACAATCAAGAAAGAAGGGAGACAGAGAGGATGAGAAAGGCAAGGAACCATGGCCAAAGACTGAATTGAGAACAGAGCAGAGTGGGCAGAAAAAAAAAAGTAAAAAAATTAAAAAAAAAAAAACTAGGACAAGAAGAAAGAGGGAGAAATGTCAACCAATACTAAAGGCTCTGCAGCCTCCTCAGCAGGTAATCTCGAGAACGCATTATTATTATATATTGCTCATGCTTAAATACTTTTAATATACAAATTTTATCAAGGGTTTCTAATTACTAATCAATTTCTCACATCTCACGAGCGTGTGATATAATTTACTTGGGGTTGATATACACAGCAAGTGCGTTCACATATCTGTTATGATAATTAGAGCAGTTGGTGTGAATTTTCTTAGTGAGACATTGGATCGTGCCAATTTATCATACACAAGCAAGAACAAAAGAGGTGTATGTTAGCTAGTCTAGCTGGTGAAGTCATTTGCTGTGCTATGAGACTTGGGATCTGAACTAAACATCAAGTTTTAGATGTTTATTTTTGGCAGTTTATCTGCCTTCTGTGTCTACTAATTACTTTGCTACTTTATATATATCACTTAAACACCAATGTTGCCATTTAGCCAACTACTTTGTTGGGACTTAATTGTTATACCAATCTAGCCATGCTGCCAGAGCCATCAAAACCCAGTTAGCTCATGGGCCGCTTGAATTGCTAGTCAGGAATTTGGGCAAGTGTCCTGAATAGGGTAATGTTTGCACTTTGCAGACATTGCACTAGGATTTGAACGCTTCATGTCATGCATGCCTCAACCACATGTTTTAGGTTCATTTCTTTGCCAAGTGAGCCAACTCCATGGGCTTAAATGCCAAAAGACTTGTTGAAACTTTATAAACTTCTGAGCTCGTTAATTTCCATTTCCAACCAACAATTAGGTTGTGGATGTCATTCAAAATATTACCCACACTACTTAGAAATCATACACATGCTTGCCACATGTTTTTGAGCTGTTTCTTAAATAAACCAGATATGTGGGGACCTGTTTTCATCAAAATGTCAAGAGTAATCAACAACCTATTCTTAAATATCTTCTCCTCTAACACAACTAAAAAAATTATGAATTCATATAGAATGAAAATTATTGCTTCTCATAGAATAATATTAATTAATTACGAAAAGAAAAAAGAAAAAAAACTTGTAGAAGTGTTAGAATAGCTCTCTCATTTATTTTTTTTTATTAGGAAGATGAATGAAAATTATGCCAAAAAAAAATATATAGTTTTTACTCTTTTGTTAATGTATATTGTAGTTGGAAATAGCTGTCCAACTTCAATGCTAGTGAGAACACTTGCCGTGTATATTTTTCAGGCACAGATGTGGCTGGGCAGTTGGTCAATGGGTTGGCTTCTGGAGTGGCTTCTGGTGTAACAACAGTTGTAACAGGAGGTGCACTCAACGCTTTGAATGGTGTAATTACATCTGGGTGTGAATTCCATAACTATGAGAGAAACCTGGACAAAAACTATCAAAGGTTGAAAGATGAAGCAGAGAAGCTATATGCAAGGAGGGATGATGTATCAGCCAAGATAAATTTTGACTGGATGAAGCAGGCTAACAAAGAATGCAGACTCTGGATTGATAGTGTCTGTAAACTGGAAACAGAGATTCGTACCCTGCTTGCTGAATGTAAACCAGCCCCTAGTGACTATTGGTCTCGTGGATGCCTTAGCAAACATCTGGCAGATAAAGTGGATGTAGTACATAAATGCTGGGAAGATGGAAGCACTTTTACTACGGACATAGTGGTCAAGAGACCCGCAGAGCAAGTCATTAAACTTAAAGCCCCAAAAATAGATGATAAGCCATCACTCTATGGAGTTGTGGAACGCACTCTGAGATTTCTCAGGGATAAAGACTTGAAAAGAATTGGACTTTGGGGGATGGTGGGCGTGGGAAAGACAACAATAATGCAAAATTTGAATAACGATGAACAGATCGCTAAAATGTTTGATATAGTGATCTTTGCAACTCTAGCAGGGGAAGGAAATGATGAAATGCAGCAATCTGCTGCAGTAAAGTTTCAGCATGCAAAAGACAGATTGCTGCATAAAATTGCAGAGCGGTTGAAGCTGAACATAGGAGACATCACTGATACCGGGAGAATTGCTTCAAGAATATCAGAGGAGCTAAAAAGCAAGAGGTACTTGCTTCTTTTGGATGATGTCTGGGATACCTTTGATCTAGAAGATATTGGTATCTCTGAGACTGACACAGATGGAAAGGTAGTGCTGGCATCGAGACACAGAGACATTTGTGCTGAAATGTGTTTTGAAATAATCCCTGTGGTCCCACTCTCCCCAGCTGATGCGCAAAAGCTATTTCAGGAAAAACTAGGCCAAAGGAAAAATCTTGCAGATTTCAGTCCAATTGCTGGACTAGTTGTAAGGGAGTGTTGTAATTTGCCACTTCTAATAGACAGGGTAGCAAGAACTTTCAAAAAGAAAGAGAAAAAACTCCAATGGAGGGATGGGCTGGAGAAGTTGCGGAAATGGCCCAATGTCGAAATTCAAGGAGTGGATGAAGTGCTTGGTCTTCTAAGGTTTTGCTATGAAGAATTACATGATGAAGACAAGAAGTTTTGCTTCCTCTATGGTGCATTGTACCCTGAAGGTTATGAAATATGTGAAGATTACTTGATGAAGTGTTGGAGAGCTGAAGGTTTCACTGCACGTTATAGTGAGCAGGATACATTGGTTGATCTAATCAATGTGTCTTTGCTAGAGAGCTGTGAGAAAATGAAACATGTGAGGATGAACAAAATTCTACGGAATATGGCCCTAAAAATCTTGTCAGAAAGGGAGGATTTGCAGTGTTTGGTAAGGGCCAATGAGGAGCTAGAAGAGCCACCGGAGGAGGAAGAATGGAAACAGAAGAGAAGGATTTCTTTGATGGATAACAAATTGCACAGATTACCAGATAGATTAGCTTGTGATAGTCTCTCCACATTGTTACTACAGGGAAATGGTAATCTAACATTGATTCCTGAGCTATTTTTTGATTCTATGCAAAGCCTACGAGTACTAGACTTGCGTGCGACCAATATAACCAACTTACCTGCATCCCTGTCCTGCTTAAGATATCTCAGAGCACTGTACTTGAATTCCTGCAAGCAGGTGATGGAGCTTCCATCTACAATAGATGCACTCCAGCACCTCGAGGTGCTTGATATCAGAGGCACTGGGATTAGTTTCTTACCACCTCAGATTGGATGTTTGCATCAGCTAAAGTGTCTGTGTATGTCATTCTCAAATGCCAATGGAAAAACAATCAAGGTGGAATTGTGCCACAATGTCATTTCTAAACTCTCATTGCTGGAAGAACTGGTCATTGACGTGCATCCAGAAAATCAATGGTGGAAAGACACTGTGAAAGCTGTAGCCGAGGAGGCAGCTGATTTGAAAAAGTTGATTTCCTTTTCATGTTGCTTTCCTCAAGCAGAAAATCTCAAGATATTCACAACAAAAAGCTCAATGTGGAAGGACGTCTGCTTCTCTTTCCAATTCTCCATTGGTCACTATCCTTCAGTGAGGTACAAAACCCTTGATTATACTGAATATGAAATCTGCAGGTGCTTAAAATATGCAAATGGTGAAGCCGTAGGTCAAGTGATACCAGGTGTACTTGCTGAAGCCAATGCATTTGAACTGATTGGCTACAAAGGGCCTTCGAAATTATCAGATTTTGGCATCAGGAGCATTGAGAAGTTACGCAGCTGTTTGATTGAAGGGTGTGAGGAAATGACAGTCATTATTGATGGTAATAACTTATCACACAAAGCTGTGCTAGAAGACCTGGAGAAGATGTACATCTGCAATCTCCAAAACCTGAAAACGATTTGGGAGGGTCCAGTAACTGCCGGGAGCCTTGCCAAACTAACTTCGCTTGTTTTATCCAAATGCCCAAACTTAAGGCAGGTATTCCGCATAGGCATGATTCAGCAGCTCTCCAAACTTCAACACTTGGAAGTTGAGGAATGTCATGATATTGAAGAGATAGTCATGGAAACTGAGATTAATGTCCAACAACGAGGTTTCCTTCCTCATCTGACAACAATAATACTTCATGATTTACCAAGACTGAGGAGCATCTGGATTGAAAACTCAATGGAGTGTCCATCATTAAAGAATATGAAGATAACCATGTGCCCATTGGTAACATCGTTTCCTTTCTAAATGAAACCACAGCTTTCAACTACTGATGAATAGAGTTTCCAATCTTGCTGCTGCTTCAACAAGTTCGAGAACTTACTGCTCTTCACTGTTGTCCAATTACTGGTTTAGTTAATCAGCGCACTCTTATACTTCAGTTGCTGTGTGGCCAGATGTTAGTCATTGCTGTTTTTTCACGTTCTACAGTTGATGTTTGCATCTATTGTGTTGAACCATTTTTTTTTTGTTTGAGTGATTACTCACAATCTAAATGATTGTTGGTATTTTTAAGGACTATAAATTTCTTTCAGTAAGTTGTCAAGTACAATACTTATGCTCCGAGGCTGGGAGCAATGGGTGGTTCAACGGTGACAATGACATGCATGCTTCATGACACGTACTCTAGAGCTCTGTACTCTATGTCTCAAGGTTACTTCTTTTACTTGTTGCGAGCCTATAAAGCTCATGTACATCCATGCCGATAAACAGGGATCATTTGGAAATGATTTTTTAACTAATGATCTACAAAGAATAACAACGTTGGGCTTCTAATGTCCGCATAACGTGTTTTGCCAACGTTTTTTGTTGGGGTAGAGAAGGGCAGCACTCTTAGAAGATAAAACAGGATATTGAAGAAAGTAGAATTTGAGGCATAATCTGCCTACCATCGCTAGGCCCCATTGATAAACGGAAGCTCGTCTATCCTTTCAGATTCCACAAGAACTTATTTCCAGTTCAAACCCCACTTCATTAAAATTTTCAAAGTGTATGTAAGAAGCGTGTATTGCATAATGTATGGAAAAGTCACACTTAACAATTGTTATATACATATATATACATAGAGAGAGAGAGAGAGAGAGAGAGTCATCAACAATTTAAAATCGTTACTCAAATCTTTGACCTTCAAAGTACAGCAAAATAGCTTCAAAAATATACCAAGATTGGTCACTCACCAATGTGCACAACCATAGATATTTATATATTTTAGGTCAATCATATAATATGAACTTATCTACAACAATGGATTATACATATACGAACAGTTGACGATGACTTAAACCAAAGATTAAAGTGCACTTAATTAAAAAATTTTATATAAAATATATCATGTTTAAAAATATAAAAACTAAAGAGTAATCTAAATCCTTGCATATTGAGGCTTGATCATCCTTCCTTAGTATATTTCTCTTCTAAATAATTTAATTAGGATTTGTGTAAGTTGTTTCTACCATTATTGTTGTGTGGATCAGGGGTTAAGTTTTAAGGAAAAAGAAAAACTCTAAGAAATGATTCCATGTTTTGCTTTTTTTATCATTATTTGTAACAAACAAATCCAATTAATTTGTAAGATAAAAGTTATAAATAAATATTTAGTCCATCATAAATACCAACTTCCAATATCAGAATGGATGGCCTTTTCTTCTTTTGGCGTGGCGGGGGTCCTTGAGTTGAGTTGAGTTGAGTAGCTTTTCGGCAAAGCAGCTGCCATGCCAGTTAACAATCCACCGTCAAACGCTTAGCACCTGTGCTGTGCTGTGCTGTGCGGTGAAGTTATGTTTTTCAGCGGACGACCCAAAAACAAGCTTTCTTTCTCCAACAATAATTTTTCATTTTCTGTCTCCTCGACAGCGGCTGCTGCTGCCGCTGCTGCTGTGCACGTATTTCATTCTTTAATCCCGTCTTCTCTGCCAGCAAACGCAAGCAGCATTTCCCAGACAAAGCAAGCCCATGCCCGCATCACAGTCTCCGGCCTCGCCGGCGAACCATCTCTCGTGGGCCACCTTCTTGCGTTCCTCGCCCTCTCCCCGTTGCCAGCCCCATTTGACTATCCTCTCCTTCTTTACCAAACCATCAAGAACCCCACTCTTTTCGCCTCCAATAACATGATCCGGTGCTTTGCCAAGAGCCAATCACCTCTTGCTTCGGTCGCGTTTTACTCTTCCATGTTGACGAGTTGCTGCGTGAGTCTGAGACCCAATAACTATACTTCTACTTTTGTCTTGCAAGGCTGTACCAAGGGTTTGGGTTTCAGCGAAGGGTTGCAAATTCATGGTCATGTGGTGAGGCTTGGGTTTTCCCAAGATGTTTATGTCAGGAACGCTCTGATTCATTTTTATTCTGCCTGTTGTTCTAGTGTTGAGAGCTCGAAACAAGTGTTTGATGAGAGCCCCCGACTGTGTGATGTGGTTACATGGAATGCAATGTTAGCAGCTTTTGCAAGGGACGGTCGAGTGAGTGCTGTAGAGAAGATGTTCGAGGAAATGCCCAATCGAGACGTTATCTCTTGGAATACGATGCTTATGGCCTACGTGCATAATGGGAAGCTCGAAGAAAGCTTGCATTGTTTCGCAAGGATGAGAGGAAGCGGGTTTTTGCCAAACGAGGCAACTTTGGTGACCATGCTATCAGCATCAGCGCAACTGGGTCTGCTTGAACACGGCCGCTTCGTTGAGTCTCTTATAGATTCGTTAAATCTGCCGCTGACAACAACACTTGGGACGGCACTTCTCGACATGTATGCAAAATGTGGGTGCATTGAGCAATCCAAGATCTTGTTTGGAAAAATGCCTCAGAGAGATATTTCGACATGGAATGTTATGATTTGTGGGTTGGCCTCTCATGGCCTTGCAAAGGAAGCTCTTGCACTTTTTGAGAATTTTCTCAATGAAGGACTTCGTCCAGTGAATGTGACTTTTATTGGGGTCTTGAATGCTTGCAGTAGAGCTGGTTTGGTGGGGGAGGGCAGACATTATTTTGAATTGATGACACAGACTTATAGCATCGAGCCTGAGATGGAGCATTACGGTTGTATGGTTGATCTCTTGGGTCGAGCTGGTTTAGTTTCTGAGGCTGTTGAAATGATTGAGAACACGAACTTTTCACCAGACCCTGTATTGTGGGCAACACTTCTATGTGCTTGCAGGATTCATGGATTGGTAGAAATGGGCCAAAGGATTGGAAATAAATTGATACAGGTGGATCCAAATTATGATGGACACTATGTACAATTAGCCGGCATTTATGCCAAGTCTAGTAAATGGGAAGATGCAGCTAGAGTTCGCAAATTGATGGCAGAGAGAAACACCAATAAACTTGCTGGTTGGAGCTTGATTGAAGCCCAGGGAAAAGTCCATCGTTTTGTTGCAGGGGACAGAGAACATGAGCATTCACTAGATATATACAAAATGCTGGAAACAATAGAAACCCGTCTGGCAGAAGCTGGCTATGTCCCGAATGTTTCACCGGTTTTACATGATATTGGAGAGGAAGAAAAAGAGATTGCTATTAGGGTGCACAGTGAGAGGTTGGCAATTGCTTTTGCTTTTTTGGTAACAGGGGCTCGTGATTGCATTAGAATCGTAAAAAATCTGAGGGTCTGTAGTGATTGTCATGAAGTGAGCAAGATGATATCAAATGTTTTCCGCAGAGAAATAATAGTGAGGGATGGGAGTAGATTTCACCATTTCAAGGAGGGACAATGCTCCTGTTTTGATTTTTGGTAGAAGAATATTTGTATGTTTCCCCACACATATGAGACAGCCGGAAAAGTAGACTTTAGGTACCCATTTTGTAAGAACTTCGGGCGTGGTTTTCTTCCTTCTATTTTTCTTTTTAGCCTTTTGTTTTTGTTTTTTTTCTTTTTTTTTTTTGGGTTGATTTAGATGGTTGCACATTTAGCTAACTCGCATTGAACTTTGGCTATGGTTGCACGCGCTCGCGCTCACACAACTGAAAAACATTTCACGTTCGTAAAAATATGATAAAAATAATAGTTATTATATAGTATATTGGTTCTGCATAGATTTTTTTAATTTGCACATTTGGATTTTATTGACTCTTGAAATGTGAAATATAGAAAATAAATGGAGCCCAATCAATATAATACATACATATTTAGTGATATTGCAATTTATTTTTCGGTTGAACAAAACTATAAATTGCAGTTTCCTTATTCCTATCGGCATCTAATCCATTCTTCAATAGTTCGGCAATTTCAACTTGGATTGGATTGATTTGATCAGCTTTGGTGGTTTGACGAAGATCCTCACTACACATATATTCCAACCCCTTAACGAAACCCCAAACATCTGCCTTAAGGGAAGAGGTAAAGTCAATGCTAATGGCATAACTTCCCTTTGATCAACCATTCATTCTCCCTAGCTCTGTCGATCCTCCATTGTTTACAGAGGTCTTTGTTAGCAAAAGCATTTAGAATTCTGTCAGTTTCTCACTTAAATAGTAGTCATATTTCTGGTAAGAGGTTGGTGCACAAAAGTCAGATTGGTGCATGCTATTCTGCTTCCATAACAATAATCGGTGCTGAATGTGTAGATCAGTGCATGTTTGGTAATCAAAAACAAGCATACAACCTCAAGGTTTACTTGCTCTTGTTCAAGCATAAGAATGACTGCGAGCTCATGTTCCCTAGTACCACCTATCTAAAGTTAAAACAAAGCATTCAAGCAGAAGAATGACTGGGAGATCATGTTCCTTAGTAACACCAATCTAAGTTAAAACAAAGCAGCAGCCTTGAAAAGTAGACAAAACAAATTTCTGGGGACTCACAATTCACCTTGGACCTACAAATGATGTCCGATCACTTCCAATTTTCTAAACGAACAGGTTTGAGAATCATTTGATACTTCCTGCTAAGATAATGACCAATGCCTTTTTTACTGTCATGGATCGAGTGTGACTTCAAGGGATACTCAATATTTGCCCCTTCCCCCAAAACAAAAAGGCAAACTTTGACAACCAACCTCAAAGCTCAGAGAAACGGAAAGCCATCTTTGTTCCCTTCCAACCAGAGTGGCCAGAGCAGAAACAAGTATTCCCTTTAGATCTATTTTTAAGTAAATCATCTTGACTACCATTTCTCTCAAGCCTAAAGCCTTTTGTCTTCCTCTAATCCATCATATCAGGTCAAGTCAAAGAAGATTTCCAGTGAAGTATGCCGGTTAAAAGGACAAGAAGCTGGTCTTTTGTCTCACGTGTAGGTTTCAGTCAAGGGGCATTTCTGTTTTTGTAGTGGTGAATCTATGGTGTCAGATCTGGCCTTAGCCTCCTCCAAAGCGAGCACATGATGGCTATGTATTGGCACAAAAGGATGCCTAAGTCTTCCATGCTAGCTTATCTCTCATATTAGTGAAATTCTCTTCTTGGCTAATAACAAGTAGTCTACACCCCATACGGCTGGTGAACTAGGCTACTAGGCTTGGTTAGATCGTGTTCAGGAGCAAGAAAAAGAGTTCAGAAAAAGTATTAGGCGAAGTCCTGTTGACTTGGTCTGTTACAGAGCCTTGGTAAGCTTGTGATCCTTTGCCTTCGGTGAAAGGACCATTTTCTCGGTTAAAGTATTAAACTCTTCTTCTGATGTGCAGTAAGACCTACTATAGCAGCAAATTCATCATAATGATACTTTAAAGTGATCCAAATGCAGCAATTATTCAAAAAAGAAGAAAAAAAAAGCGTGCCTTCATTTTGGGAAACACTTCAGGTCACAAAACACAAATTTCCCAAGAGAAGAAAATTCCAACACATAAATGCATCCAGATTGATAGCAAATGGAATGTACAACTAAGGTAATAACCTAAGATGGCAGGCTAAGCAGCTCCTCATAATGCAGATATAGTCAAGGATGTTAGAGAGATGACAACATTAAACTGGCATATACAAGAAATACAATCCAAATTCAATGGTGAACTATGTGTATCACAAACATTTGTAAAATTCTTTGAAAATCATGACATATGTGCACAATATACTATACTTAACACACCCCAATAAAATAGTGTAATAGAAAGGCATAATTGAACATTAATTGTTATAGTTTAACGTATGATAAAGTATTAAACCCTTCAAAAAAGAAGAAAAAAAAAAGTGTGCCTTCATTTTGGGGAACACTTTAGGTCTCAAAACACAAATTTCCCAAGAGAACAAAATTCCAACACATAAATGCATTCAGATTGATAGCAAATGGAATGTGTAACTGAGGTAATAACCTAAGATGACAGGCTAAACAGCTCCTCATAATGCAGATATAGTCAAGGATGCTAGAGAGATGACAACATTAAGCTGGCATATGCAAGAAATACAATCCAAATTCAATGGTGAACTATGTATATCACAAATATATCTCAGTCTATTTGTAAAATTCTTTGAAAATCATGACATATGTGTATAATATACTATACTTAACACACCCTAATAAAATAGTGTAATAGAAAGGTATAATTAAACATTAATTGTTATAGTTAGGAGTATGATAAGTAAATCCTTTTTACCAAATCCTTGTAAATGTATGTACTAAAAATTGCAAATTATTTGTTAAATAGAGTTCTTAGTAAGGTAGTTCAATATACTCCTATTGAAATGTTGATAAGAAGAAAACTTAGTTTATAACACTTGTATATTTTGGGTTGTTTAGTGGAAGTAAGAATTTATAATTCATATGAAAAAAAAATTACATTTTTGATCGATCAGTAGTTATTTTATTGATTACTCAAAGAAGTTTAAAAGGTATATATTTTACTTCTTAAACCATAGTTTGAGAATTATAAAAACTGGTAATGTGAGATTTATTTAAAATGGTGAAGTTAGTGTGAGTAATGAACATCAAACAGTGAATATAAAAGAAATTAGGGTAAATATTTCTTTTAATTATAATAATTCCTTCATCCCACGTTACACCAAATGTTGTTCCAAACATTAAAGAACATTTGGATAAAGAGATATTCCTTGAAAGAGCTAACTCATAACTAACCAATAAACCATAAATAGCATTAAGAGGATCTCAAAGAGAAAAAAGATTAGTTATAGCAAATGATTATATAATTTATTTATAAGAGTCATATTTTGATGTTAGAATTAATAAGGATTTAGTTTCATTTCACAACCCATAGAAAGTACCAAATCTATTAAATGGTTTAATGTTATAAAGGATGAATTAAAATTAATGAAAAGAAATAATATCTGGGATCTCATTAAATTACTAGAAGGATGCAAAAGAGTTAATTGTAAATGGATCTTTAAGACTAAATGTGACTTAAATGGCAATATTGAATGATATAAAGTTAGATTTGCTGCTAAAGGTTACATACTCAATAGAGTTGCATTGATTATACAAAGACTCTTTCTCCAATTTTAAAGAAAAATTCATTAAGGATAATTATAACATTGGTAATTCAATGTAACTTAGAATTACACTAGATAGATGTGAAAGCTATTTTTCTTAATGGAGATCTTGAAGAGAAAGTTTGCAGGAATTAACCTAAAGGTTTTTTCATAAAAAGTAAGGATCAAATGGTGTGTAAACTCAAAAAGTCAATATATGGACTAAAACAAAATTTTTGATAATGGTATCTTAAGTTTAATGGTATCATTACATATTTTGGGTTTAAGAAAAATATTGTTAATTAGTGTATTTACCAAAAATCAGAGAGAGTAAGTTCAACTTTTAGTTTCTTATGTTAATGAGATTTTACTTGTTGCCAATAATTTAAATATATTACATTAGACTAAAGATTTTCCTCAAAGAATTTTGAAATAAAAGATATGAGAGATGTATCTTATGTGATAGGAATAAAACTATTTTGTGATAGATTGAAGAACTATTAAGATTGTCTTAAAAGGGCTATATCAAGAACATTATAGAAAAATTCAATATAAATAAGTATTCACTTAGGCTTGTTCCTGTATATAAGGGTAATAAATTTAATCTCAAGCAATATCCCAAAATTAATGTAGAACATAAGGAAATGAAATCTATTCCATATGTTTTTATTATTAGTAGTTTGAAATATCTACAAACTTCTACTAGACTAAATATTAGTTTCATAGTTGGAATACTAGGCAAATATCAAAGTAATCCTAAAATGGATCATTGAAAAGCTGAAAAGAAAGTGATGTGGTATTTGCAAGGAATAAAAGTGTATATACTCATGTATAGAAAATTCAATTATTTAAAAGTAATGGATATTCAAATTCAGGTTTTATTAGATGTATTAATAGTAGAAAGTCTAATTTTAGTCATCTATTCTTATTAACTTAAGGAGTAGTATCATGGAAAAGTGCAAAGTAGTTTGTCATTGCTTTATCCACCATAAAAGTAAAGTTTGTGGCATATTTTGAAGCCATAATTCATGCATTATGATTGCAAAATTTTATTTCACGATTTAAAATTGTTGATAACATAACTAAGCTACTAAAAATTTATTATGATAATTTTGCAATATTATTTTTCTCCAAAAATGATAAATACTCAAAAGTTGTCAAACATATAAGATTAAAATATTGTCTTTAAGAAGGAGGTTCAGAAACAAAAAGCACATTAGTATGAATCTCATGATAGTAGAACCTTTGATGAAAGGTTTACAACCAAAATTATTTACAAAGCATGTTCTCAGAATGAGGCTTGGTTATAATGATGATTTATAATTGTATTGACACTTTGAGCCCAATAATATATTTATAATATACATTATTTATTTATTATTATCTTAGAATTGGATATACATTATTATTTTGAGATTAATAAGAAAGTTTATATGATATATTATTGTGAATCAATATGAAATGAGATATTATTATGAATCATTATGAAATCATATATATCTTATAAATTTTGTATGATAAATTACAAGTGTTATAAATATATAAAAGAAGAGTTCTGAATAAATAAGATATAATCATTATAACTCACACTTAGTAGTTTATTATGTTATATTATTGTGATGGAATCTCGAGAGATTATTATAGTTATTTATGCACAATGATTAATATATTCCAATCAGGTCAAGTGAGAGACTGTTAGAATATTTCTAAGTAATGGTGTGAAAATATTACTAAATAATACTCTTAATTTTTAATTCGAGTATTAATGAATATATCTAATTTAAATTATATAGTTTTGTGTGTGTGTGTGTGTGTGTGTGTGTATGTGTATTAGGTTAAAATAATCTCCCAAGTCATATTAATGATTACAACTTTTGCAAATTTAATTATATTATTTACTATATTGTTTACATAAAAAATTAATTTCAAAATCTAAAATTAATTTTTAATAATGATGTTCTTGTTAAATAATTTAACAGTGCATTTCAACCTACATTACAGTGAGTAAAAGTACATTTAAACTAAAATACAATTAAAAGATTCTTTGGTTATTCTTATTAAAACTAAATTTTCTTACCTTAATTCCTTTAAAACCCAAGTTTTAAAAAGCAACTATAATATGCTTTTAAGGACTACAAAAAATAACAAAGACTGCAACATATTCTTTTTTATTTTATTGGACTAAAATATCCCTAATAATTCAAGAAATTTTCTATTTGTGCCACTATGTAAACCTTTTTTTTTTATATATTTTCTCTAAACTCATTCTCTAAACTAGATGTCATTAGAGATACCCTAGTCTTATTTGTCGAATCAGCTCCTTCATACTTTAAATCCAAAGCCATAAACATTGATTATGATGCCTCCTTCCCTTCCTTCTTTCCTCTCATCCTTCTTTTTCTCTTATTTGTTGTTAAAAACCTTATCATCATTTGACTTGAGCATAAAACAAGCATTTGTATTAAAGGAATCGATGGAGAATTTGACCTTATCTACTACACCTTTAGCTTTTTAGATTTTAAACATTTTGTAATTCCAATTGTTATCAAGAGGTTTAGAAGTTTTGATCTTCTTCTTTCATCTCTTTCCCACTTTTCTAATGTCGTTTAAGAGGCTCAAGAATCAATGAAGGGTTCACTAAGTAAGTGGCCTTTTCTTTCCCACTTTCATACGCTTTGGTTTATTGAATAAATTGCAAGACAAATCAAATTGTAGAAAATTTTAGTTACGTAACAATACAATAGAAAAAGAAAAAAAAAGAAAAGAAAAAAAAAGAAAGCAAAAAAGCTTCAGGCTTTATACCCATATGTGCACATGGATATGAAACTACTTTGCACAAGCAAATCATGTAAAGCAACAAAAATGTAAAGCAAATTCATGACAAATTCCAGGAATGACAACCCACTTAAGGTGTTGAAAGGCAAATCACATGCATATGCCAAGAGAAAAATACAATGTTGAGTGACAACACAAAGAATTCTCGCCTTCTATACAAAATATGCTCTAGTGTAAATGTAATTATGGCATTTTCTTTAAGTTTAGACAAAGGTCAATAGCAAAACAAGAAATGTTTAGAGTATCTATAATTTGGTAACAACTATAAATAACAATATAAAGAGGAAAGTATTAAGTTCTTAATTTTTTTATTTCTTTTTCACTTTTAAATCCTTTTCTCATTTAATAATGACTCTCTCTTTTTTAAATTCTATATTGCTTTGGTGGGTTTGCTTTTTTTTTTTTTTTTTTTTTGCTTTGAATCGTTTGAATTTGATTTCACAAACCCATTACCTCTCTATAAGTGTTAATATATATGTGATGTGGGTAGGGATAGATTCATCTCAATCTTAGAATTTTTGGTGACAAGATTTTACAAATTTTGGGGCTTTTTCAAATTTGATTCATGTTGTTTTTCAAAATTTTAAGAATATCAAGGGAAAAACAAAGATTAATCTAAGTGAAATAATTACATCAAGAGGCTTTCTAGGTTTTAATTTTTGTTACATATAAAAATTTGAATGCCTAGGAAACATTAAGAAAACATCTACAATAATTAAGAAAACATAATATATTTTCTAGATTAAGTGTTTAATACTTATTTGAACTTGAAATGTTTGTGACATTTATTTTGTATGACATCTAGCAAATATAACATATAACAAATATATTTGTGACCTTTATTTGGCATTTTGTGTGACCTTTATTTGGAAAATATGTTTGTGAGCTTGAAATTAAATTTATTTTAGATAAGAAGAAATAATGACAATCAACTAATTCAAGACAATGTGAGTAAGACATTTAAGATTATGTGGAATAAAAATATAACTCATTTTTTTGTGATATTTGCGTAAGGGCTATTAAAAAGGGTTAGAACTTAAAATTCATTTTGATAATTAAGTATGAGTTTATGTTATTGAGGAGTTTCTTAAAAGAAAAAAAAGGGGTGAATATAAATATGACAAATATCAATTGAAAAATAAATAAGATGCACTAAAAAAAGATTTGAACCAATGGAAAGATATTAACAATTCTTTCCACTAAAATGTGGTGGAAAGAGCAAATTAAGATTAGTTAAAACATTATATTTCTTTACTCAAAAATTGTTTTTGATAAATTTATGACATTAACAATCCTTTTTATTTTTAAATGTTACAGTCTAATCCATTAGTGAAAAACTTTTAATAGAATGGTATTAAACTAAAACTTAAGAGAAAATTAAATATTATATTTAGGGATATTATGGCAACTAGAGGATATGCTATTGCTCCCTTTTAGCTACTTTAAGGATTAAGGGTTATGTTAAGACTAGTCATAGGATTCATGATAGAAATGTTGCATTAGAAGTTCATAATGATTTAGATGGAGAACATAGTTTCGTTGATTCCATAGATGAATTATTCCAAGTTCTTATACAAGAGAGTGCAATACAAATATTAGCACAAGTAATGTAATAGGAAAAAATGAGACTTATAAGAAAAGAGTTGTTAAATCAAATTGACATATGGAAAAAGGTCTTAAAAGGAATAATACAAAGAGACAATTTGGACAAGCATCTATTATTAAAAAATAATTGATTAATTGGTTAATAGTGTTGCTCAAAATAGAAAAAAAAAAAAACTTATTAGGGTGTTTTATGCATGATGTTATGAAAGGTGTTCATACTCTACTAGATGTTGAAGAAGATAGTGATTTTTTAATGGATGTGATAGAGTTAATTTGATATAATAAAAATAAAGAGATTTATTTCAAATTAATGATGATGCAAGCCAACTTATGTTGATTGTATTATCAACTTAAGAAGAAAAAATCCTAAATAGATGAAAGATTACTTTTTTGTTATTGATATTTTTTGGTATGCATAGTATTTATTATTGGATATATTTTTTAGTTATCATTTTTTTTAGTTCCTTATTTTAATTAATTCAAAAAAAATACTTGAAATATTCATTTTGTTTCATATTAATATATTTATATTTTTTTTTCCTATAAATGACTAATGATTATGTAAATCATTATAGATAATACCACGACAATGATGTTGACGATAAAGATGGACTTTGACTATTGAAAGTGGTTGTTATCTATTATTACACATATATACACAAAGAATTTTGTATGATTACATATCAAAGAGGAATGAAATATGTCACTAAATTAATATAAAGCCATAAAATATGATGTTTAAAAAATGTTTAGAATGGACAAAGAAATATTGCCCCAACTATGCATTAATATATAATTAAATCATGAATTAAAACCTTTGAGGAGAATGTCTTAATTAAGAAAGTACGTATATTTTTATGTACAATTTCTTTAGTTGAATCTACTAGATTAGTTGGTGAATATGTTCAACATTCAGGCAAGTTAACAGATATTTTGCAAAAAAATAAAATAAAATTCAATAATATCATTACTTAATTAAACATCATGATCCTGATTTTAAAGATATCTTATTAGAGATCTTTTATGATAATAGATACATGTTATATTTTAAGGTTTTTTTTTTTACTTTTATTAATATCCTAGTAAATAATTAACTTTGATTTTTATGTGGATTATATACTAAATTTAGGTATACCACTCAAATATAATTATTAGTCTGCTTTAATAATATGATTGCATTGGAGCAATAAATGGAACACATGTACATTCTTGTGTTCCTACATACAATTTTGATATAATAGCAGTATGCAGTTTTGATATACAATTTATTTTCTATTAGTTGGATGAGAGGGTATAGTACATGATATATGTATTTTTAATTTGACTATTAATAATTCAAAACTTAATTTTCCACACTCACTAACATGTATCATGTCCTGATCATAACAAAAATATATTTTTGTAAATAAGTATTTTACATAACATATTATTCCCCTCAAAATTCCTTACTTATATGAATTAACATACATAAATATTATTTTGTTAATAATAGATATTCATTATTATCTTGGACTTTATAAAACTATGAGATATCATTTACCTGAATTTTAACATGATCAACTGCTTAAAGGACATAAAGAAATGTTAAATCATGTACATTTTTTGTACAAGAAGCTACATTAAGGAGACGTTTGGATTATGAAAAAGAAGATGAAAGCTATTATATTTAATGTTAAGAAATATTATTATTACATCAATGACCTTGTATAATTATATTTGTCAAAAATCTATGAATGATCTAGTTTTTGAGAGATTCAATCAATACTTCAATGTTGTATCACCCTATATCTTTTTTAATGTTGGGAAAATTTTACAAAATAAATTCAATAATGATAGTAAAATAACATAAGTGACTTTTGTTTAAGAGTAAATTATTTCTAATTTGATGAATTAATATTTTTTTAACCTTTTTATCTCGACCTCTTTATTTGATTTTTTTAATGTAAAATTAATATATTTTTAATATTTGATAAATATAATATTTATTTTATTTTAAAATAATTATTATTTAAAAATTATTTTAATTATTGTAAATAAAAAAATATCTTTACTATCTATTTAAATTAAAATAATAAAATAAAATAAAATAAATATTACTAGTCATTAATAATATATTTAATATTAAATATATAATTTAAAATATAAAAACAACAATTATATTTTTAAAAATAAGATAAATTTCAGAATGTTATATATTAACAATTATTTTAATAATAATTTTATTAAATATTCATAATTTTATTAAATTTTTTTCAATATTTTTATTATTACTTTTACTCTCGTTACTTTGATTCATAACACTACACTTTATTTCACAACATTATTAAATATAGTTATAATTTGACTTTTATTTTAACCGACACATCTTTGACTCGATGCATTAAAAGAATTGATTCACAGTACTTACAGATGAAACTTGCCATATAATATGATGTATCCAAAAAACCACTAGCTACCAGGCATGATTTTGGGTAGGCCAATATGGAGGACTTGAAAATATGAACCCTCTTATCTGCACTAAAAATATGGCAACATAGTGAGTATAGTTAACACATTTTATATCTGTGTCCAATTCCTATCAAGTTAATCATAAAATATGACCATCTAGTTAATGGATCAGGAAACTTTGTGGCACATTTGGTATAGAGAAGAATGGATATATGATAAATGATATATAATATTTTATGAAAGAGTTATGATAGCAGAAAAGGCATGTAAACATAGTTTCAATACAAAGTGAAATAGAGGTTTTTCATCCTTTCACACAAGAGATGTACAAATTCATCTAACATATAAATTAGTAACTTAATGTAACTCTAAGAAACTTCACTCTTCAAGAAAGAGTCATCTTTTCCCAAACATTAGAGATCAGCTTTAAGGCAATCCATATAAGCAAAAGAAAGGGATTGTTAAGGCTTCCAAAAGAATTGATAGAGTAATAACATATAAATTAGTAACTTAATGTAACTCTAAGGAACTTCACTCTTCAAGAAAGAGTCATCTTTTCCCAAATATTAGGCATCAGAGCTTCTATAAAATAACTGGAGACAATAGAATTACCTTTAATTAATAAAATTATTATCAAAGACATCCAAATGATATGTAATTCAAAATATGCTGAGTATGTTGACTATGTTTCTTGCCTAAATTCCCTCAATGACCCTCACTAAATAATGTCATTACAATAACTTTTTTTCTAACAAAATTTTTTGATACTAAATTTGTTAATTATGTTTAATTTATTTTAAAATTGCTTGAATCACTTTAAAATTGAAATCTTAAAAAAATATATTTATAACTATTTAGTTTATTTATAAAAAATAATTAATATTATAAAATTTTTTAAATTTCAAAAACTCTACCCGGGGGGAGGGGGGACATAAAATCTCAAAAAAACATTGGGATTGGGTTACAGAACCACAAATTGCTGCCCTAAGAGCGTCATCCCTTCCCTTAGCAGTAGAGACAAATGCTTCTAAACGCCAAAGTTCTTTTAAAATTCATCCAATGAAAACTCTACGCCTGGTGTCTAACTCATGAATGTCTGCTGCTATCCGAAATTAAAGCTTATGCGCAGTGGATAGGGGGTTACATTGTTCCGTGCCCACTCATGCTACCTTCTGCTTCACGGTGGCTCATCAGATTTTTCTTGAAAATTGGAGTGTACAAACCCCCCCCCCCGAAAAAAAAAAACACTTGTGTTGGTTCACAAACGTTGCACGGATGTTGTGGCTGAAAAAAGAGAAAAAGAAAAAAAAACATTCACTCAATTTATTTATTTTTGAATTACACTCACAATTTTTTTACCTTACACTCATCATATCTTTTCCTTAATTTTTTATACTTTTTTTTATTAATCTTTTGTTATTTTTGTCGCCTAACAATCTATGTAGGCTAAATTTTACTAAATCAAAACTCCCATCAATAATTGTGTAACAATATGATAATAAATTTATTTTAAAAATATATATATATATAATTCTGAATGATTTTTAAAATAAAAAGAATTTTGAATAATACAAATTAATTTTGGAAATGTCTTTAAAATTATAAAAATCACAAATTAATTTAAAGAAATTCTAAAGACAGAAAAATATGCTGAAAATAGGAAAAAAAATGTAAATTAATTTCTATAAATAGAAAAATATTCTTAAAAATAGAAATTAATCTTACAAAATTGAGAAAACAATTCTGAAAAT
This sequence comes from Bruguiera gymnorhiza, assembly GCA_020883675.1. Lineage (NCBI taxonomy): Eukaryota > Viridiplantae > Streptophyta > Magnoliopsida > Malpighiales > Rhizophoraceae > Bruguiera > Bruguiera gymnorhiza. Next base: position 1,416,088 of record JAIRCJ010000061.1, on the reverse strand, counting down.
TTTCTAAGAAAAAATAAAAATTAATTTTGAAGAATTCCGACGTCCATTCCGTCATCAGACAATACTTGCACAGCTGACATCTTTTACTTCACCTCTCATAATGCCTGAAATATCAGTGTCTTAAACCCTTCCATCTCCTCCTGCGACTCCCTCATCTCCACCCGTGGCCTCCTCAAAGCCCTGTCTTACACCTGCTGTCACCACACCCCCTCCCTCTCCTCCCTCTATTGTTCAGTCTATTGTAGTCACGCTTCACAGCTTACTTAAAATTCATTCTTTTATTAATATAATTTAGAACTCTAATTCATCGTCACGATTCATTAAGAGTACATTAAGAGTTATATTTGGCATCACTTTGCATCTGTTAAATCGATTTTCGCTGCTGACCATGGGATGGATGTTATCGTCGTTATTTTCAATTGTCATAATCAAAATTAATGGTTATATTTTATATTTTTTTTTCATAATTTGGTAAAATTTTTCAAAGTTAGTCACTCTCGCTGATATGCCAAATGCTTTTTGATCCTCGTGCATACAACAAAATTTCTTTGTCTATGTATGACATATATCTGTACATTACACGCTCCCAATGAAGTTCTGATCTTCCCCGCAGCCAGAAGAAATAGGCACGTACAATACAGCATCAGCATCATCTGTGATTCGAAATTCCATGGCGGAACTTCAACTCACAGGAGGGAAGTTAATTCGTCCGTTGGTCGTGCTTTTCGATATCATGGCCAACTTGCTTTCTTTGTTGTGATACGCGCGAGTTCCCCAAGAATTTCTATCTGAAAAGTCATTTTGGGCTATATATCTTTCTGTGCATGGAGGTGGCGTCTCTCGCACATTGGGAGGCGATTGGTTGCTCCTTGATGCGAGATAAAAGGAAGGAAACTTGCTCGGTCGCAAGATCCAGCCTCTCCCTCGACTTAGAAGCTTCAGTTATGAGATTTGATACCATATTCTGCAGTAACTGAATACTTCCTCCTCCATCATTGGAAGAACTGTGAATAGGTTTTACAGGGGATGCGCTGATACGCCGCCAACGAATTGGAAGGTACCTTTCTGGGATCTGGAAACAATTTCCTGTTGAAAGAACTCGAAGAGCAAGTTCCTTCTCTTCACCAACAAAAGCAAGTTCAATTTTACTTGCCTGGGGTAGTGTCACCAATAAAGAACTCTTTGAGAGAGATTAGCTGACCTTGTATCTGACTTGGAGTTGTCTCAACAATGTACATTTCGGAGCAGAATGCATTGCCTAAAAGTGGAGAAACTACATGGTTTATGTTCCTTTTAGAGAAAAGCAAGAATAAAAAAGAAATCATAACAAAGCTCTTCTACTTTAATTTATAAATTGCACCTACTTTTCCTAGATCTACAATAACATAACCATGCACCAAGTTGCAGACTTCTGTCTAATGATATTTACAGACAAATAATAGCGTGAAACAATTACAAAAGGTAGTATTTTTGTTATTAGATACTAAATAAGAGGAGTGCATAAATAGAGAAAGAGCATAATTTCTTTTACCAATCCTATCCCGATACCAAACACAAAACGCCTAATCACCATAACAGCCAAGTCAGGTGCAAGTGCTGTGACAAGAGCTCCCACAAGATACAATAAAGAAGCAAAAATCAGCTCCCTTCTTCTTCCTGCAATTCAACATTTTCAACTTGGCAAGTGCATTGTCATTAAATCTATATTTATAGACCCAAACATAAGCAAACTAACCCAAACAGTCAGCAATATTAAAGGCTAAGACAGCTAATCAATGCCCCATACAACAAGCCACTAGTTTGCAAAGAAGAAATAAAGACTGTTAATGTACAATAAAGTTGGAACATTCCTTTATTTGGAACAATAAAAACAAGCGGGCATTCTGCTAAGAAAATAGGGAGGCAGAAAACTGCCAAATGAAAAGTGAAAGCAACGATTGTTGGAAACTCCTTGTACCATGTAATTCCATTTAATGAGGATGACTGCAAAAGAAGGGGAAACTAATAGTTATGCATGCCAATACCACCGGAGGACAGAAAGCCACAATAAATTGATAGCACGAGGCCAAATACACAAAAGATAATGCATTTGAAGCATAAATGAAAATGTTTATGTCAACATAATTGAAGCATAAATGAAATTGTTAATGTCAACGTAATCGTATTGTTATTTTTCAGCAGAGCACATGATACATCTATTTGTTTTCAGGTTTAGCAATTCATGGAGTAGAGGCTGTGCTCAACTATAAACCAGTATCATTATTTCAAAATTTCAATACGACCATATAAGTTGCTTAAAAACTTGCCATGAAGAGGCCACATTTCACAAAGAATAGATACATGAACAAGACATTACAGGGGGATAAAAAAGGATGCACACAGAAAAAATGATCCTTCAACGATTCTTTACTTCATTTAGGCACACCTCAATGGATATGATAGCAGAAGATGTGGCCCCAATATCATAGCCATATAGTAGCCCACCAAGAGCAGAAAATAAGAATATGAAAATAAAAAAGATACACTTTTAGCACAAGTTTATTCATATATTTTTGATGCACCTTTAAAGCTACTAAGAAAAAACAAAGTACTACCAATATTCACATCACTCCATAATTTGCATGCTCCTCTTAGTTCTTTTTTATATCAACAACAACAACAACATAATAACAAAACCTTAGTTCCAAATTTAATTATAGTTAATGCCTCTACTTAGTTATTAATTTACATTTTTTTTCCATCTAACATATCCCTAAAGGTTGAATAATTTCTTAAGTAGGATATCTTGCATCTTCTTAGACAACCTAAATACAATTATGTTACAATCAAGAACAAACAAAATTTTAGTGGAGAAAGGAATCATAGCAACTCATAAGATAGTTTACCAATTATGACAATTGTCATAGGGCCAAACGTTTCACACAAATTTTCAGCCTTGTAATGACATTAAGTAGTCAACTTAGTTTCAGCCATCTCACTCACACAAAGAGATAACAACACACTTATGGAAAACTTCCCAATTTTTATTACTTTTCTCAAAGTATAAAGGTTTGCTAAGACCTTATACTCTCTTTAAATTTTTTTTTGTTGTTCTTTGGCTAACACCTTACACACATATAAAGGCACTACACAATCATACTTATTAGGGCATCCCCACTACTAAAAGAACTTCTTACATTTTAAGCAGAACATGGGTCTGCATTGATGGAGGGCTTGCCATCTTATATGTGACTTGTTCAACCATGTTTCTATTACTGCCCACATTCTCTTTCTTTCAAGGAGAGCCCACCAGTACATCACATTTATGCAATTAGTAACTCATCATAATCTCTTTGGATAAGGTTACAGAGATTTAGTGGTTCTACACCATGTCTCATGAACTTCTCTTTTCCTAGTGCATAAATAGAACTTTGCTCACACTGCCACCATTTTGTCTACTGCCTAGCTCATGTGTGTTTACATAAAGTTGTTGACTCAGACCCCTGTACGTGCACCGGCCCTATGTGTTGCCAAAACCAATCGTTGGGGCTTTTGTTAGCCAATTCGTTCTTTGGCCAACTCTCAAAAGAGATGTGCATACTCATCTTAAAAAGTACTAGGGAATCTGCTCTTTTGGCAAAATGACACATTGGTGTACTTGAGTGATCATCCCCTCAATTAGTAGTATGCTAGTGTGTTACTAGCATAACCCGCTACCCAACCAGTGATCCAACATTTTTCTTTTTTGCGCCAATGCCTAACCTATTGTCCCTTAGCTACAACATGTGCTTTTGCCCATCCTTGCTTGGTGCCAATGCCAAAGTGTACATTTGCCTCTCCCAACTTGGTGTCATGCACACTGACTCCCACTTTTACCTTATTTCCTTTGACATGTCTGACTCGTGCCAACTTCATGCCAAGTACTGACACAAGGCATCACCAATATTTGCATTCTCATATCCAAGAACTCTAAGGGGCTAATAATAATTCACTATCCAAAGTATATTCCTAACCTAACAGAAACAATGTATTGAGATACAAATAAAACTAGGGATAGATATCTTACTCAAAAGAGGAGAAGAGAGACACCAAAACCTTATGTGTTTCAACCAAATACTTTTAGAACTATTCAACAATAAGTTGTCCAAAAGAAGGAGAAACCCCATAAATGAAATTATTGTAACATATGACAACAGGGGTACTGCTAGTGTTATCTCAATGTACTTAATTCTCTTTTAAGCCAACCAATGCAAAGCCTTAATTAACAGCAAAACTGTGACCATTGTAAGAAATGTCACTAAAAAATCCTACCTAAAAGTTGTGATGGCAAAGAGGATTTCCATAACCTCTCTTCATACCTACTTGTTCAACCTCTTAACGTTAGCTTCATGAAGGCAACTGAGAAATACCCATTTTGTCAATAACAAAAGAATGCACATACTAACCAAACGCATGTTCAGGAGAAACATTAAACTAATATTAGATGTAGATAAATAAACCATAGTTGGATAAAACTGGCTTTTATTGTTGAATACATGATAAATAACTATTAGAGTTAAAAACAAACTTAGGCTTGCATAAGTGCGTAGCCGCATCATTTTCTCTTAATCTGGTGTACCTCGTAGAATTTAAAAAATGGAAATTAGCATGACGCTACATCGGTGGATGATATCAAAAGTATTAATTTGTTAACATTATCACTTTAGTTTGTATACTTGTAAAGATACCTATATTAAATAAGGGTCAATGTATTACTTTTCTTTTTTTCTTTTTTGCTAGCTCTAGAGGAAGACAAATAAGAGACTAATTAAAGAAAGAAAATCAGTACAACAATATTATCTTACTTCTTTTTTTATGGAAAGATGAAAATAAGAAATTGGACCAGAGAAGGTATATCAATGTATTACTGTAATATTAGATTTTTTTTAAAAAAAAAAAAAGCATTTTAGCTAGAATGAAACTCCACTCAGGAATAGTGATTTTATAACTACTTGCTTCATTAACTGTCCAAGTGAAAATGCTATAAATATATAACACCTAAAACTTTTTCTTAATTGTATGTGCCATTAATATGATAAAAAAAATGAATATATCAATAAACCACTTATTGCTTCACCATCATCAATCTTCGTACTTACAACTTATACATACATAGGAGTGCTGAGAGAGGATAAAAATAGTTAATTATCAGAAGAGAGTAACCTAAAATTCTAATCTATGTTATATTTTCCTATGTTCCAACCAGGATACCAAACAAAAGCAATGCCTCTTTTTCTTTTTCCAAATATTCTCCTTTTATTAACCAAACACCAGACATTTTCAAATATTTAAAAACAACAAAAAGAAAAAAAATTACACATAAACTATTTCAGTAAACATAGATAAAAAGAAAAAATGCATATTGTTAATGTTTGTTTTCTTTTATAAGGCACTTAACAACAACAAAAGCCCAATCACTGGCGAATTCCTACCAAAGGAAACAAAGTAAGAGAGTGTTTCACTTATGAAATTGGAACCAGACTATAGAGTCTAGCTTAAAAAAGATGTTAATGACATCCTCTTTGCCCTAATTAGACTTCAACCTAAAAAATCTGGCAAGAAAATCAATTAAAAAATAAGGAATAAAAATAGCTTTCTCGTATCATATGATGAAAAATAAAACAAAATAAGAAAAAAAACAAAATATCACAACAAAATGAACCACGATACATTAGCTCTTGAGGGTCATTTTTTTTAATTATTTAAGTCAAGATTAGGTTTTGATTTATGATCCTTATGCTTTATTTTTATTTTTTTTTATTTTGTTTTTTATAACCCAAGGGCTTTCTCTCACTCTGTCTTGTTTGATACCATATAGCCCTTTTTTTTTCTGCATCACATTTCCCAATAAACTAAAGCCACATGTATAATGTATTTACAAACTTCTAAAGGTGAGATTAAAAAAGGAAGAAAAATGAATGATTCACGCCAGTAAAAACTCCTACTCTTCTCTATACAGGATTAATATGCAAACAAGAAGCTTTTACCCATGCTAAGTAAGATGTGCTTGTATTATTGTTTTATTAGATAATATTTTAATCAAATATGAAGTATTAATCATAACTATAATAAAATTAAAAAATAATTAAATATTTACTAAAGATTATAAAGTAAAACATGTAAAAAAAAGAAATAAATTTTATTAATTGACTTTAACTGAATTATATTACAATTCAAAAAATGGGTAGAAATTGTAATCGTAGATAAGCAAACAATTATTTGACCCTTTATAAGGGAAAAATAGAAATTTCATATGATAGAGGTGGATAAAAAATGAAGAAAAATAACTAATATGTAGAGAGACTATATTATATTGGTAATTATTATAAACTAAAAATATCCATTGTCTTTCCATTTCTGCCATATATGATAAGTTATCAAAAATTTATTTCACATTTATGGAGAAATTTTATATTTAAATTCTCAAAACTATTTTTCATAAAAAGAGATAAATTATCATAAATAACAAAAAGAGTAAATCATGTAAATCAAATATGCTTTTTATCTTCTTCATACTAATCTTAAAAGTTTAATAATAAAGCAACTATGGATAGTATAATTGACTCATAATTTCAACTTATAAATAATTTACAAATATAATATATTTTATTAGTGTAACAAAATATTTAAAATTTGTAATATACATTGCCAATTGCCAAATTTTAAATATTGTGTAGAGACCAAATTTTTCAGTAATGAAAACAAAAATTTTTAGGAATTATTAGCAAGGTAACAATATTAGAAAGATATTATGGTTAACAAAGTAACCTCACAACTTATGTAAAAGGATTAATTGTTGAAGGGTTTTAAATTCATGTGATTTTTGTTTCAAAATTCTTATAAAAATTGTGCAATTAAATTAAAAATATAAGATAAAAGATCAAAATAGACAAAAATTTGTGTTATTTATGCAATGCAATAATTATGATGACATAATAATTTCAAGATCTTTTATTGGGAGTCATGAGAAATAAAGTTACTTCTCGTAAGAATTCCTTTGGTTTTACTAACTGCATCACAACAAATAACCTTAACAACAACAAAAATATAATCAAAGTTGTATTTTTAAATTTTACTATATGCTATTTTATCAATAACACCCTTTTTTTTTGTTTTTGAGAAGAAATTTGTTGATTTTATTTTTTTAGGTATACTTTGTATACCTCTTATTACTTAAAGAAAATTAAACCCACAAAATTTTGTTTCTTTGAGCTCTTTTTATGATGTTTATCTAAACTATCTATCTTATATAAGTTATTCTTACAAATGAACTCTTTGTCTCTTTATCTCTTTATCTCTTTATCTCTTTCTTAATTAATATATACTTTATCTTTTATTTTCCATCATAAAAGAAATAATTTGTTATAAATAGTGAAACAATGTATTAATGATGTTAGGGAATGAATAAAATGATTTTGAAAAATAAATAATTTATACTCAAAATAAAGTAAAATAAAATAAAATAATATATTATATAATAATATTGTATATATATATATAATATGATACATGTATAAATTATCTAATAATAAAAAATTAAATTTGTGATAAAAAATTTTATGATAACTAAATCATTATTTTTTAAAAAATAAAATTAAAAGTTTAAAATATATTTTTGTATATTAATTTAGTATGAATATTTGTATTTATATATACATAAATTTTATTTTAAAATAATTTATTTACTTTTATATAATATAAAAATATTAATTATTTATTTTTTAAATTGTGTCATTGCTTTAAGTATCGGGTTAATAATTAGATTAATGACTCGTTAAAGCAGAGATCAAGGTGAAGTTGATTGTCGGAAAGAAAATACAAAGTTAAAAGGAAAATAATTGTATAAAGTACAAGCAGAGAGCGAGAGAGAGAGAGAGAGAGAGAGAGAGAGAGAGAGAGAGAGAGAGAGAGAGCATGTAGTTTCTCCACTTTTAGGCAATGCAATCTGCTCAAATGTACATTGCTGAGACAGCTCCAAGTCAGATACGAGGTCGGCCAATCTCTCTCAAAGAGTTCTTTATAGTCCTTGGGATGGTTGTAAGTTCCTTGATCTGTTTAGAAGACCTTAAGTTTGTTTTAGAGTTTACAAGTTTCAGTGGCAAGAACATCCGGGTTTTGAAGCCTAATCTTAACTAACTAGCTTTTATTCGTCTACGGTCATGTTTGAAAATAGTAAACAACTGAACTGTTTTGCAGGGAGGTTATGGAATTGGTAGCCTTTTAATTGATACTATTGCTGGTTGGCACTACATACACCTTTAGCAGTGATCATGGGACTTGGAATGTGGTGGCTACCACCATCACCCAGATGGCTGCCGTTATGTGCCATACAGGGAAAAGGCCATATGGGGGACCGAAAAGAAAGAGCAACAAATTGTTTGTGCCGGCTTAGGGGCAAAGCTATTGGTGACTCTGCCCCCAGGCAAGTAGATGAGATTCTTGCTGAACTTGCCTTTGTTGGTGAAGAGAAGGAAGCAAGCCCAAGGGAAATGTTCACAGGAAAATGCTTGAAAGCTCTTATTATTGGTGGGGGATTAGTTTTGTTCCAACAGATATCATTGTTACCTGAAAGGATGGATAAAGCACTTAACTACTGACCTTTTATCTTATATATTATTAACTTTAATAACAGATCACGGGGCGGCCAAGTGTTCTATATTTTGCTGCATCAATCCTTCAGGTACCCTCGCCCATTTCCTGGGCATTAGATGACTTTATCTTCTGAAGAGGTATGGGTAGAAGAAGTACAGTTCCTTCCTAACAAAAGATAATTTGATAGAATGCAGGATTCTCTGCAGCATCTAATGCAACACGGGTCTCAATCCTTCTTGGATTATAGAAGGTTGGGTTTCTATTATATTGATCATACATCAAAAGCATCTTGTGAACATGTCTAATATCTGAAATATGTGGAAACATGGTTTAGATGTGGATTGCAATTTATTCTTGGCCTCATATTTAAAGGCTCTTACCTTAGAGGTTAAAAGTTTGTTTGCTTGGTAGACCTTTATAATTGTGGCGATACAAAATTGGATTTATGACAAAAATTGGAACATTTCTTTTATGAGCCGCACTTCTCCTTTTATCTGCACTTCCATGAGGTTTTGTGCAAGCAGATTACATCTTGTTCTGTTGCTAGATTTGGGACTTTATGGCACTATTCTTGTTCTAGTTCTATGGCTTCACAATTTGTGCTAAGTTCTCTTTTATTGTGCTCATACTGTGACAGTGGTGCAACTGGAGTGTTTGTATGGATACATAGATGCAACTTATAATCCTCATAAAGTTGGATGAAAATCTTCCAGTTATTAGAATTTTTAATTATGTTCTTGGCTTTGAAAAATAGTTTCATTGCATTTAAGTTTTAAACTTGTAAAGTTAATGTGCTGTATTCTTGTTTTTTCTTTTTCATTTTTTCTCCAAGCAAAAAAGTGTGATCTTTTTCTTATTTTCCGTTTAATTTGTTTTCACATGATTTTTCATGTGTTCAGAAAATGTAATTGTTATACCCTTTTTTTGTTCTATGTGCTGTATGAACTCATTTACCTTCGAAAGGTTTTTGATGTCTCATTCTAATGTAAGCAGCTGAATTCTGACATGGGGATTTATTGTTCAGTTGGTTATGACTGGAACTGCTGTCATTGCTGTTGATAGACTTGGAAGGAGACCTTTATTACTTACTTGGTGGAGTTACTGGGATGGTAGGTCTCCAAACTGTTCCCCCCTGCCCCATGCGCCTGGGTGGGGGCTCTACCACAGCCCCCCCAAAAAAAAACTTGCATTCTTCCTCACAAATGTGTTGAGATAGTGATGATAGGATTGATACAATTGAAAGAACAAAAGATGCTTGTAACAAACAGTAATCAAACTTGGGCAACTATGCTTATACACTTTGGTTTCATTCCATGCAACAGGTTATCTCCTTGTTTCTTCTAGGATCATATTATCTTTTCTTGGACAATGCACCATTTGTAGCCGTAGTTGCTCTGTTATTGTATGTTGGGTGCTATCAGGTAATCAATATCTTATTCTTTCTGATGATTGAATTTAGAGTTCCAGAATTCTGGGCTTTAATATGGCATTTGCTTATACACAGAATCAGGATTCTAATAATGTACAGTCTTGTATGTATAAGGGGAAGAGTAGAATGGAAATGATTGCCTAGAATCATTTAACGGATTTGTTTCTTAACTTCCCAAAGTGAATGTGGCTTTATTATTTTTACGGCATGGCATGGTGGGATAAGGATTTACATGGTCTACATCAATTACCTTGTGATTTAGATTTAGACAAATTGAATGGAATATCATTGCAGTTAACAATCAGTTATCCAGACAATTGGATTACACAGTTGCCATTATAATTCACCCTTGACCACTTGCATTTTAATGCTTCTATGATACTTCTGGAAGGAAATTTACTCAGTTTGTGTCACAAAAATGGTGGTATCATAGTGGTTTTTTTTTTTTTTGGTTCAGATAAAAGATTGCTAGAATGGGAAAAAAGGATTTCAAGCATCTAAATTGCTAAAGGGAATGACACATAAGTAGTGATATCTTGAATTATTAAACAGGGAATTTCTTTTAGCTTGTTGACCATAATTTTCCAGTGTGTTTTATGGATCTTGTTTCAAATATGCAATTTCATCTTTGTGATTTCAGCATGTGTGGCTAATGAAATTTATTTGTAGCTGTCCTTTGGGCCCATTGGTTGGTTGATGATTTCAGAGATTTTCCCCCTACACTTAAGGGGACGGGGACTCAGTATTGCTGTGCTGGTTAACTTTGGTGCAAATGCACCTGTGACTTTTTCATTTTCCCCCTTAAAAGTACTTTTTGGAGAGCTTTTCTGTATTCCCATAACTATTTCATACGACATTTCTTTTAGCTTACTTTAAGACACTTTATGATCCTATAATTACCAGTTGGCAAATTTAGAGAATATCTTCTTCAATGCTTTTGGTTTTCCTTCTTTAATGCTTTCCGTAATCATGACATTCATTATTGGCTGTTTATGGAATTCAATCACAACGATCTTGGTTTAAAGTTTGTAGCTTTTTGTTGAAATTAGATGTCTGTGTCCAAGGATCTTCTACCAGCTTCTGCAATACCTGATTGATAAATGGTATTAATGCTTAAGATATCAAACATTGCTCTTTGTGTAAGATAAAATGTGCTATTTGTTTGGCACTCAACAAGTCTGCGGTAATGCCATAGCATAAACTAAGAAGAAGACAGCAACATGGGAAAAATACAGAAGATACGGCCCCTGGGAGCTGGTCTCTTCTTCTTGTTGCTAGGCATATACTTGCTCACTTTGAATGCATACAGACAGAAATTTCTGTCCTTGTCAGTATCTTCTAACTAAAAGCTTAAGTCGTAGCAGATGCCGTGAAACTCTGTGATATTTAGTTTCACCTCTACACTGAGCCTGCAAAATAAATAAACAAATGAATTTGCCGTCTCACATTTCAAAGCTTCCATTGTTCCTTGGTATGGTTGGACTTAAAATCCATGTAAAAATCTTATCATCTCAGCATTTATAATGTACTAGGTCTTCCGTTTTGGCACAGATTATTTTTTTAAAATAATGAAATATTCATCAAATTTCCAAATATGATTCAGCCTCAGTTTGTGTGATCCGTAGCCTATTGCACTTGTATTACTGATAGTTTTCAGTTTCACTTATATGATATTAAACTTGTTTTTCTTTTGTGGTTCCTAAGTTTAATTCTATCCTCCTGATGATGTTGTTGACCCAAAAATAATAATAAAGTAAAAATGTTACAATGTATCTACTTTATGGGTACTTGCCTCCCTTTCCTGTTTTAATTATGGAGCAATTGAAAGAGGTGTATAATGATAATCTTTTATTCTACTGTTTACCCTATTCAAAGTATTAACCATGCATGATGCGGAAGACTTTTGCATGGCTCTCTCTCTCTCTCTCTCCCCCCCCCTCCCAACTTCTGTTTCTTTTGCTCTTCTTTAATCATCATTGGAATCAAAATCAGTCTCCTAAACTGAGTTTTCTTTAATAAATTGGTACAGAGATTAAGATGCTTTGCGAACCGATCATGTATTTGCAGGCATGGTTAGGGGCTGGAATTTTATTCTACGTATTGGGCGTAATAGCTATAATCTCTCTCCTCTTCATCTTCTTCGTTATACCGGAGACCAAGGGGCTTACTCTGGAGGAAATTGAGGCTAAATGCTTATAGATTGCCACATCCAATTCACCTTTACCCTCAAGCACCTTATTATAGCAGCAGGGCATATGGTTTTCTCGCGTATACTTGGGACTTTTTGGCGTCTAATATCTCTATACTTTTGTATGTAAGTTGTTAGCCATTCTTCGTATATGTATGCATGCATTTATTTACTTGTATATGTATTCTTCTCGTAGACATTCTATGGTAAAAGTACTGCCGGGTTAAAGAATAAGTAGATAGAATATAGTCTGCTTCTCTTTGTGGATTTCTGTGCAGATGGTAAAGCCATAGAATTAAATAGCAGAAGCACAATTAAGATATTCTGTTGCCATGCCTTGCTTCCCTCGGTGAAAATATTAGGACTCGCTGTCATAATTGCCCTATTACTTAAATGTCAATTTTCAATGGCAAAGAAATTAATGGATTGATAATCAGCATATAGATTAGGAAAATACCATGTGTTGTTACTAACTGCTACACGCAGCAAATTTCTTCAGAGTTTCAATTCATTAGCTTCTAATTAATAGTTTACAATACCAATTAACGAATTGTAAACAAAAGAATTAAAACCGTAAAAAATGAACAAACTAGGAATACAAATTACCAGTGTAATGTTGGCACAAGTAAACCTTTATGTCCTCATCCTATGTACTGAACAAAAGTTCACATTTTGGACCAGGCTTCCACCTAGACAATCGATCCCCAATAATTTTTGGGGCTGTGGCGAGAGGCGACTGCACCCTCAAATGACCAATTAGACCTTCAGGCTATTATTTTGGTTCCAAGCCATCTAGACCCTCAGGAACCCCCGGCACATTTCCCCTTTGTTTTTTTTCCTTTCTTTATTTTGTTTTTTCCCTTCTCGTTCTTGTTCTAAGAAATACTGCAAAAACAGAGGGCAATCACAACAGAGAACCGCAGAATTAGGACACACACACACACAAACTAATTGAAACCCAAGAGAACCAACAAAAATGTGATATGGGTCGTGGAGATTGAAGCCAGAAAGTGTGATCAAGTTTTTTTTTTTTTTCCTAGAATCACTAACGTGGGCTTTAAGTAACACTCAGGGGATATATGAAAAGGTCGAGGAGGGCCTTCGGTTTGGTTCTGCGTTCCAACGGCTGTGTTTAGTTGAAGTTGGCGCCGATCTTCAAGTTACTAATATACCTTTTTCTTTTTTTTATAATTCAATTTCTTGCTCTTGTTTCAACTTACTAATCTATATCTAACCTTTTAATGTTCTTGTTTTTCTACCAAGCGACCATGTAACAAATTAAGAATTGTATCCATTATTATGTTCTTCCATCGTTGGATTGAAGAGTAAGGTTTACATAGCAAGTGTTTCACCAGTGGTACCTTTAAGGACAATGACAATTAGTATTTGAAACGCCGAGACGAGTATGTTGCCAGATGAATGTGTAAACAATACTGGCAAATTAGCCTAGCTCATTACGAATTTTGGTGGTTGTGCTTAGTAGGTCTATATGGCAATCTCAAATATTCTCTTAGGTGTTAACATATAGACCAACCAGGCGTTGTATTTTTCATCTTCAATAAAAATGGACCACTCATTTTCAGCTGCCACCGTCAGAACCTCTGCACCATTGAAATGCCTAAATTTCAAATAACATATAGAAAATGGAACAATAAACATAATAAGACTGCTCATAACACAAGGGCAGCCTAACTGCAGTCACATCCTAGTTTCTTCCCAAACAAAAGGTAGAAAATGGACAGCCTCGGACCACCCTGCAAAATTGGCAGCTTGCAGTAACGTCACATGACAGACAAGTTTAACCTTTCGATTGGCAATAAGTATTAATATTATCCACAGACAACTCAGAAAAAAATTATAATTATCACCTGAAAAAAGAAATATATGTATCTAATGAAAATTTCATTTCCAATACATTCCAACAGCATCATGAGAAGTAGTGCATATAAAGAGTGATCATTCATTGGTCACATCCTTTAAAGCTCTGTTGGAGAGTCTTTGGTGTTTCAACAGTGGCATTTCCCAGTAAAACAATAACAAACTTAACTGCAGAGAAATAGCAGTGTTGATTTGTAGATCTAAATGCATAGAATATTCAAACAACAAGCCCCAGGAAAATTTTCAGCAGTAACGGGCATTTACTTCTTTGCTATCCATTACAGAAATTATCAGTTGTCGAAGATGCAAAGAATCCAAGCTATTTATATTGAAGCTCAAGTAACTCTGATTAGAAAAGTCTGATTTCAGCAGGTAGCTATTTAGGAGCCTTGTCAGGAGATAGAGCCTTTTCAAATGTTGCAGTAAGTGGTGGAGTTTCTTTAACTGATGTAGCAGATTGCAGAGTGCTTTGACTCGATGAGGAAGAGCTAGCTTGCCCTTCCTTTTCAGCAAGTTCTCGTAGGCTTTGTTGAAGGGCTCGCACCCTGTCTTCGGTCTTGCGAAGTTTTCTCCATCTATAAGTGAACCAGAGGCCAAAACCACCATATACGATGATATAAGAAGCCCACACAAAAGGATAAGTTTCTGCATGCTCTTTGATTTTTCGATACCGTTCAAGTACCGTTTCTGAGAAGCCAGAAGGGGTACTTGGGGTTTGCTGATCTCCTATTTCCTTAGAAGCCATTTCTTTCGATACTGACATGTGTAATTGACTACCACGACAACTGCATAAGCCATTAAATTGATTGAAACATGTTATTAAAACATCAAATAAGATCAAATTCACGTTTATAGACATATCAATTATTAATTAGCATTTTAACAAAACCTTCATTAGCTTTATTAGATTTTTTTTGTTTTTAAAAAAAAAAAACACATTTTAGCTAGAATGAAACTCCACTCAGGAATAGTGATGTTGCAGCTACTTGCTTCATTGACTATCTAAGTGGAAAGGCTATAAACTATAAAATACCTAAAATTTTTTCTTAATTGCATGCACCATCAAATGTGAAGAAAAAAATGAATATATCAATAAACCCCTTATTACTTCACCATCATCAATTTTGGCACTTACAACCTATACCTACATATGAGTGCCTAGGAAGGATAAAAACAGCTAATTATCATAAGAGAATAACCTAAAATTCCAATTTATATTATATTTTCCTACATTTCCAACCAGGATATCAAACAAAAGCAATGCCTCCTTTCCTTTTTCCAAACATTCTCCATTCATTAACAAAACACCAGACATTTTCCAATATTTAAAAAAAAATAAAATTACACAAACTATTTCAATAAAAAATATAAAAAAGAAAAATATGTATAGTCAATGTTTGTTTTCTTCCACGAGGCACTCGACAATAACAAAAACTAAATTACTAGCGAATACCTACCAAAGAAACAAAGTGTGAGAGCATTTCGCTTATGAAATTGAAACCAGACTACAAAGTCTACCTTAGAAAAGATGTTAATGGTGTCCTCTTTACCCTAATTACACTTCAACCTAAAAAATCTGCAAGAAAATAAATTTAAAAAATAAAGAATAAAAATAGTTTTCTCATATCATATGATGAAAAACAAAACAAAATCAAAATGAAAAAAAAAAACAAAATATTACAATGAAATTAGCTACAATACGTTACCTCTCGAGATTGTCTTCCTAATTATTTGAGTCGAGATTATGTTTTGATTTCTGATTCTTATATTTTATTTTTATTTTTTATTTTTTTATAACCCAAGGCTATTCCTCACTCTGTCTTGTTTGACTTTTTTTTTTCTTTTTTTTGGACTTTGATAAAGGAAATTAAGAGTATTTTATTTTGTTTTTCATTAATATTGTTGTTATTAGTTGTGACTCGTTCATAAAGTTTAGAACTATTTGGAATGTTACCACAATTTTTATTTTTTATGAATCAATGTAATCTCTTTTTAAGTGGTTAATTTCATCAATCGTTGATCTAGCAAAGATGACCTTTCAAAGATCTATGGTAATCATTGGAGACTCTAAATCTTTATTTCCACACCATTGTTGCATCGCTTGCTAATTGAACTATAAATATTAATAATCTCATTAGGTTTTTATCAATGTAAATATATGATTAGAATGAGATTAAAAATTAAGAAAGTTGTTTTATAGTTAGCTCCAGAACACTCCCTACGTTATTATGAAACAAATTAAAACCCAAGTTATGCAATCGATAAATATTTAACTATTTTATTTTTGCTCAAAAAACAAAAAAATATAAACTATTTGATTTTATTTAGTTGTTTATCTACTTTATTTTTGTTTCTATCTGACTTAATAACTCTTTTAATGTTGGTTCATCTTTTTAATAAATACAACTTTATAAAATAATTAAAAAATACAGAAATAAAATAATGATCATACAAGAAATGACATCTATTTTTTTAAAAAAGACTTGATATTAACATGGCTAAACTATTATGTCTATGCTCAAACATGCATCAACATTCCACGAAGGTCAATAACCATGCATCCTATATGTAGAGATATCTGAATTTTGCATTAATTTTCTGCAAACATACTTATATCCTATTGTCTGAGAAAGAATCCAACCGGCCCACTCCCTCTCAATATTTTCACTATCTTGTCCACCATTTCACTTTCCCTCTCCCAGCAAGTTTAAAGCATCACATGGATACTAAAATGTATAAAAAATGTGCCATATTGATGTCATGATAATTTCCAGCAAAATTCATTCATCCCTACATAATCAAGTGTGCCCATGTGCTTAAGTTTGTAGTGAGGACAATATGCAATGAATTATCAGATAAAGAGTGGCCCTTCAAGAGCAACAAGTGAACACATAGCAAATACTCAACATGCTAACATAAAGAACCTTGGCTAATAAAATGAATGGCTAGCTTATTTGAACCAAATCAGAAACAGAAAATTAGAATTATTCTTAAAAAAAAATCAGAAAACGGCTAAAATATATGCAAATCACTGGGAAAAGGCCCTGAGCAGAAAGTAGACAAGCCTGTCTATAGATATAAGGTGAGGAAACACATACCTATACCAAACATTAAACCAATTAAAACAAAGCATGATGGTAGTATGATCAATAAGAGCAAAGCAGTCAAATGATTGTGCCACTAACAAAACATGCATGCTGAAGTGCATCTCCCCAAAAAACTGAGTAAACATTGCAGAAAATTATGTCATGCAAATTTCCATAAGTTTCTAATCCTTTCCAAAAGCAATGATACAAAAAAGAAAAAAAAAAAGAAAAGCTAACCAAATTGAGTATCTCCAAGTTTCTTGTAATACTCGTTAACAAATTTGTCTACTCCCACGAGTGTCGCCCCAATGTTATGGATTTTGGTTTGCCTAAAATCAGTCAACGAATTTTAGTATAGATAACATAATGAAATTACACAAGAAAAGAAAAGAAAAAAAAAATAGTGGCAGTAAGGATTCATGCAGGGCATGCATAATTGAAGGTCAAGGAAGTGAAGAAAATTAAGAAACAATTCGGCTCAATAGTGTAATAGATAAAAGGCCTGCCAAGATCTCAAATAGAGAACCAAAATAAGAAGTGGGGAAAAAATCTTATTCAACAAAAATCAGAAATGACGAGTATGAAGGATAAGATCTGCCATACTTTCCAAAGTATGCTGGGGCTAGAACCCATTGAGGAAAAAAGACTAAGGAAAGCAGTCTAAGTAAGATGGTTTGGCCAAGTCCAAGGAGACCTAATGAATGCCTTGAGATCAGGCTGGGAGGAGGATAAAAGAGAGAAAAAGCCTTAGACAAGGTGGGGTACAACTATCAACAAGGAATTAGGATTACCACACACTTACAGCCAATCCAAATCAGTTTGGCATGCAGTAGACAAGTATCAAATACCTTCCACCATATTTTTTCACACATCTTAAGGATTCTGGCTCCAAACAATTGATTATATATCATTATGTGATAAATTTATAGGCCTTGTTTAATATGAGCAATGATACTGATGGGTGCAAAGTACCCACAAATCCATAGATGCTGGATTCAAATTCTCCCATCTTCAATTCTTCATATATTAGAAAATGGACTAAAGTTCAATAATAGAATAATAGATCCCAAATAACTAAATGGCCCATATCTTAAGAATGCTCAACCAGTAACCATAACAAGAAGTAGCGAAAGGAATTCAACTTACGAGAGATTTCCGTCCGCAAGGAAAGCCCTGAAATTCATTTAAAAGTTAAACGAAAGGGGCAAATGCAGTCAATAAAATCTCCAGAGAAACTTTATAGATCACATAAAAACAAAAATTCAAAAACCCCATTACGCTGCTTTCGCTAATCTGACAGGTAGCCTTCTTCCTTGAGCCCACGCAGAAACGTGCCCACCCCTTTCTCTCTAATCGCCCTGAACACTCCTTTTACCACCTATGATGCCATCTCTTTTCTCTCTCCGCTCGCCTCTCTCGCTCTCTGCTTGTACTCTATATAATTACTTTCCTTTTAACTTTGTATTTTCTTTCCGCCAATCAACTTCACCTTGATCTCTGATTTAATGAGTCATTGACCTAATTATTAATCCGATACTTAAAACAATGACTCAATTTAAAAAATAAATAAATAATATTTTTATATTATATAAAAGTAAATAAATTATTTTTAAAATAAAATTTATGTATATATAAATATAAATATTCATATTAAATTAATATAAAAAATACATTTTAAACTTTTAATTTTATTTTTAAAAAAATAATGATTTAGTTATCATAAAAATTTTTATTACAAATTTAGTTTGTTATTATTAGATGTCAACAAATTTAGATAATTTACACATGTATCACATTTATACAAAAAAATATAAAAAAAATATATATACATAATTATATAAAGTTATTATATAATATTTTTTTATTTTAACTTATTTTGGGTATAAGTTATTTATTTTTTAGAATCATTTCATTCATTCCATAATATTATTTATACATTCTTTCACTACTAATAACAAATTATCTCTTTTGTGATGATAAATAAAAAGCAAGGCGTATACTAACTCAGAAAGAGTTAAAAAGGCTAAAGGTTTGCTTGCAAGAAAAGCTTATACAAGGCAAATAGGTTAAATAAATGTCATTAAAAAGAGCTCCAAGAAACAAAATTTTGTGGGTTCAATTTTCTTTAAGTGATAGGAGGTATTATACTAATAAAATAAAATAAAATAAAATAAAGTCAACAAATTTCTTTTAAAAAAAATGTTATGGATAAAATAGCGTATAATAAAATTTAAAAATATAACTTTAATTTCATTTTTATTATTATTAAGATTTTTTGTCATAATGCAATTAATAAAGCAGAAGTCTTCTTATGAGAAATAACTTTATTTCTTATAACATTTAATAAAAGATCTTGAAATTATTGTGTTATCATAATTATTACATTTCATAAACAACATAAGTTTTTATTTATTTTGATTTTTTATCTTATATTTTTAATTTAATTGTACAATTTTTATAAGAATTTTGGGACAGAAATCATATAAGTTTAAAACCCTTTAATAATTAATCCTTTTACAATTAATCCTTTTACATAAGTTAAAAGGTTACTTTGTTAACCATAATATCTTTCTAACACCATTACCTTGTCAATGATTCCTAAAAATTTTTGTTTTTATTATCACAAATTTGGTCACATTATTAAAATTTTGCAATGCATATCACGAATTTTAAATATTTTGTTACACTAATAACAAACAATTATATTTGTAAATTATTTATAAGTTGAAATTATGAGTCAATTATACTATTCACACTTACTTTATTTTTAAACTTTTAAGATTAGTACAAAGAAGATAAAGAGTATATTTGATTTATATTATTTACTCTTTTTGTTATTTATAATAATTTATCTCTTTTTATGACAAATAATTTTAAAAATATAAATATAAAATTTCTCCATAAATGTGAAATAAATTTTTGATTACTTATATACATGGTAGAAATAAAAAGTCAATGAATATTTTTGATTTATAATAATTACTAATATAATATAGTCTTTCTACATATTATTTATTATTTTTCATTTTTTATCCACCTCTATCGTATGAAGTCTTTATTTTTCTCTTAGAAAGGGTCAAATAGTTGTTGTATTTTGCTTTATCTGTGATTACAATTTCTAAGCATTTTTTAAATTGTAATATAATTCAATTCAAGTTAATTAATAAAATTTATTTTGTTTATGTGTTTTACTTTATAATCTTTAATAAATATTTAATTATTTTTTAATTTTATTAACGTGATGATTCATATTTCATATTTGATTAAATATTATCTAATAAAACAATAATACAAGCACACTTACTTAGCACAGGTAAAAGCTTCTTGTTTGCATATTAATCCTATCTAAAGAATAACAGGAGTTTTTACTGACATGAATCATTCATTTTTCTTCCTCTTTTAATCTCATTCCTAGAAATCTAGAAATACACTAAACACATGGCTCTAGTTTATTGGGAGACGTGATGCAGAAAAAAAAGTGGGTCACACGGTAACAAGACAAAGCGAGAGAAAACCCTAGGTTAAAAAAAATAAAAATAAAGCATAAGGATCAGAAACCGAAACTCAATCTCGACTCAAATAATTTGGAAGACAACCTCAAGAGGTAATGTATCGTGGTTAATTTCGTTGTAATATCTTGTTTTTTTTTTTTTATTTTGTTTGGTTTTTCATCATATGATACGAGAAAACTATTTATATTCCTTATTTTTTAGTCAATTTTCTGGCCAGATTTTTGAGGTTGAAGTGTATTTAGGGCAAGGAGGATGCCATTAACCTCTTCTCTAAGCTAAACTCTATAGTCCGGTTACAATTTTGTAAGTGAAATGCTCTCTTACTTTGTTTCTTTTTGTAGGTATTTACCAGTAATTGGGTTTTTGTTGTTGTTGAGTGCCTCGTGAACGAAAACAAACATTGAGGATATGTATTTTTCCTTTTTATCTATGTTTATTGAAATAATTTATGTGTAATTTTCTTTTCTTTCTTTTTTTTTTGTTGTTTTTAAATATTGGAAAATGTATGGTATTTGGTTAATGAGAGGAGAATGTTTGGAAAAAGGAAAGGAGACATTGCTTTTGTTTGATATCCTAGTTGGAAACATAGGAAAATATAACATTGATTAGAATTTTAGGTTACTCTGTTCTGAAAATTAATTGTTTTTATTCTTCTTAGCCACCCCTATGTATGTATAAGTTGTAAGTGCCAAGATTGATGATGGTGAAGCAACAAGGGGTTTACTGATATATTCTTTTTTTTTTTTTTTTTGTTTTCACGTTGACAGCACATGCAATTAGGAACAAGTTTTAGGTGTCTTATAGTTTATTGTATCCTCTCCACTTGGATAGTCAATGAAGCAAGTAGATGCAACATCACTATTCTTAAGTAACCCTACCTTCCATCTCACTGGATTGCACAATAAGGAACAAGCTCACTGCTAAAGCCAATATATGTAGAAAAAAAAAAAAGAAATTTAAGAAAGAAAAGAAAACCCATATTGCCAAAGAAAATTGAGTACATATTTTATAATTTTTATCCCATTACTACACAATATTTAATCATACTTCATGTAAAGCCAACTTTGATATTATAACTTCCCAATGTCACAAGCCCTTGTTGAAAAAAGCTCCCAAGATGACCAAAGAAATCTCCAAGTCTAATTTGTTGGGTATCGAAAAACCATTTAACATGGGTTCCCGAAAAAGTTTCGCGTAATGGGGCACCCCGCTTTACTTCCTTAATTCCCAATCAGTTGGCATGGGATTAACAAAAATATACAGAAAGAGACCAGATTCAAGTTAAAAGGAGTGCAATAAGCAACAATTAGAGGACCTAATATGCAATTAAAAGACCAAGTAATTGGTTTGTGGCAAGCAACAATTAAGAAAGCATTCCCAAAATCTAGTAAAATACTTGTACCAAGTCATTCAACAACACCACACATATCATGGAGATCGGATTCAATAAAACAAGTGGAAAAAGAAAGAAATTAAACAAAAAGGACACTTTAACTAAAATAGGTATTACCCAAAATAGTAATGGAGCAACAAATGCAATAGTAATAACTGTGGTTGCGTTGGGGAGATGAAGCTAAGATGGTTGCTCAGTTGTCACAATGATGATAATGAAGCAGATGTAAAGGCTGTTGTTAACGTTATGGAGGCTTCCCATTGGGTTATTATTCTAGCAATTAAAGCTTGATTAGTGAGGCTTCAACTTCTAAGGTTTTAGATTTTTTCAGGGAAGAAAAAAGGGTTTAGGGCATCCAGCTTTTTAAGTTTTAAGGCCAAAATTGACTGTAACAAAACAAGTGAATGAGCTGCTTTTTGTAGTATCCAACTTGTATACATACAAATACATAATGGTAATCAATGGTCTAACTCGATGTACAACCGTTATGCAATCAACCATTACTTTTTTATTAGAAGGCAAAAGAGTACAATAATACAGGCTATCATTACTCTTTTGAAACATGGTGGGAATGCTACTCGGCATCAAGGACTAGTGTTGAGTTATTTTTAACCACCGAGGTGAATTATAAAAGGGTTGTTGCATATACACATAAACACCTGAACACTTGCAAATGCGTCAGATTTTACCGGTGGGGAGCAGGCTCGCCCAAGCTTAACGCTACGCAGATCTTTGCCACAAAAAACTACTCAACCGCTAGCTAGTTCTTAGTGATAGAGTAACTGAACTCTTTAGTTCCGACAACTAGGCATATTTTAATGTCTAAGCAAAAGACGTCTATGGGCTGAGAAGTTGGCAAAAGATTCACAAAGACACTGTGACCTTTTCGTGGAGGCTACTCAGCTGTCACAAGTTGAACTGGATTGCCCTCGTTATCAATCCTGCTACAAGCTTTATTCAAGTCTATCACTCCCTTTTATCATGGCTTTTGGCTCTGTAGATTGCTCCAAAGAATACCTCAAGCTTTGTAACTTGCGCTTCCATTGCTCAACTTTCATTTCTGTTTTTGTCACTTCATCTACACCCTTTTCCAACAAGTCAGTCTCTGTATAATGTCCCTCGCCATCTCTATAAGAACACATAGCAATGGACCCGTCATGTTGCTTACGTGACCACACCAGATTTGCTTACAAATTAAAGATCACATGTATTAGTATAATGTGACCTTTAGCGCTAAACATGCAAGGTGTTTGCAAAAAAGTGATGAAATTAGCATATGTACTTGCCTAAGGTGAACTTCACCGAATTGGCCTTATTAGGCTTCCCACTCTATGCATTGCACTGTGCAACTTCAGCTGTCTTCTTATACAATATCGACCTTTTGTCATTCAATGTCTCACCCTTTTTTGAATATCCCTCTCTCTTATGCTTCTTCCTCTTCGCTGCACTATCAACCCACTTGCTTAGCAGTTCATGGGCGAATGCTTTTATGTGCTTCTCCATCAATATGAGTGCCAACTTGTGGACCAAGTTCTCACACTACAGTATATGAAAATCCTTAGTGAATAAAATTTTCAATTTTAACAATTACACTTTATTGTTGCAAGCAAAGGTCAAATGTGCAAAATAGTTATGACATAGAAAATATTAAGAAAAAAATGATGAAACATAAGGTGGCACTTCATAAATCTTAACTATAGGTAAAATAAGATGTGAAATAGCTTCCAAAGAATAACATTTGATAACCAAAGAAACTAATGTCTACAGAGTAATTAGTCACAAATAAAGTTTCAAAAAAAAAAATTTAACAAAATGATCTTCTAGCATATATTTGGTTGAGGAAGAATGAATGAAACTGGAAAAAAGTAATCTGACATTAAGGAGCATGGATATAGTTAGGAAGTTGCATAACAAAATCCAAGTTAAAACTAATCATAGTTAGATGGAGATTTGTTACCATGTGAGGCTTGCATTAATTCAATGGACATATTTGATGACATTGCTAGAATAACAACCAGATAAAGATAAAAGGCAATCAAAATTAGAAGAAAAATTTCCATGTATTTACCCAAGTGAATTGCTTAGTCCTCTGACTTTGAATTGCGTTTAAAGTGTGAGAATGCTTACAGCATTTAGCTTAAAGTCTCCTTTATTTTTTTGTTAATCTCTCCTATCAACTGATTTGCCCTTGACACAAGATTTTGTGATGATTTTCTCAGTTTAACAATTCTTTTTGGATTTTTACTAGTTTTTAATACTTCAACATTGCTTCTGCCCTCTGCAATATCAATGCTCTCCTTGCATGCCTTGATGCGTTCGAATCTACATCATAAGTATTGGGCAATTTTGTCAAATGAGGAACAGATGACATCATATCACAAAGTTTGTCCGCCATCTCAGTCATTCCTTGTTTCCTCAGTTCATCATTCAGTCTGTAGAAAGTAAGGCATTGAGGTTGTATGCCCTTCTGCAGCATTTCCTTGAACTTTTCAAATGCCTCTTCAAATCAGTGCATTTTACAAAGTAAATGAATTAGCATGGTGCTAACAGCCAAGTCAATATCATATCCTCTAGCTTTCATTTCCTTGCTTACTTCAACAGCCAACCCCAACCTCTCATCCTCTCACAACAGCTTCAACAGAAGATGATATGTAAGTCGATCTTGCTTGTATCCATATCCAATCATCTTGGTGTAAAGATTCATGCCTTCTTTAATATTACCAAATTTTGAAAAATGCTTAAAGAAGTAATTATACATTGTAGATGCTGGAAAAAATCCTCTATTGATCATCATCTTCAGGATGTTACTGGCACTTTCAATATCTCCAGCCTTACAATAACCTTTCACCAAAGAATTGTAAATTGAAATAGTGGGGCCTGATTCATACAACAAAAAATGCTCCATCTCTGCTGATGCCTCTTTAAACCTACCTGCTTCAGCTAATGCATCAATGATTGGGTTATACACTATTGTATTAGGTTCAATTCTTTCCTTTCTCATATCTTGCACCAAATCAATGACCCTCTCAACACGACACATCCGACAGTACCCTTGAACCCTGGTACCATGGGTTACAACATTTGGCATCATTTTTGTCTCCTTCATTTCCAAACAAAGTCTCTCTACATGTTTGAGCTTTCTTGATCGGAACCATCCATTTAGTAGAATGTTATACATCCCTATAGACGGAACCCAACAGGCATCAAGTTTCCTTATTCTATCAAAATACTCCCTTGCCACTCTGACATGTCCTTCCTTACAAAGGGAATCCAACAAAATCTCCAACAAGCTTTTTGCAGCATCAGAAGTGCATGTCCATTGGTTTAAATTGCTAGCATATTAAAATGTTCGAATTGCAGCTTGTGGCATACCTAGAAAGATGGGAATAACCTCTTGGCCATAAATCCAATAACACAAACACCACTGATTTTACGGAAAGAAAACATCTACAAAATGTGAAAGACATGAACTTTCACTAGTAGTCTGTTACAATTTCAAGGAAATAAATTATATATATATATTATTTTGCAAATGAAATTACCAGCGTGGGAATATCTCCTGATTAGAATAGCGAATTTATTAGCCGAAACCAATGCGCCTGGTTCCTCATCACCACCAATCCTCATCCGATCAAGGAGCAGACACCAAGCAGAATCAGATTCCGCTTTGCCAAGCGCATTGATCATGGAATTGAAGAGCGTTGCAGAGGATTGAAACCCAGGTTTCTTTTGAGCCCAGAGAAACAGAGAGTGTAACAACTTGGGAGAGGAATCGAAATGGTCAAACACAGCCTGTAGCAGACTCGGCTCAAGTCGGATTTCGGTCAGGTCCAGGGCAGACTCAAAAGACGGACCAGCCCGAAGGTTTGGGTGACTGAGCAGCTTGTTGAGGGTAAAGAAGTCATGCTGCGAGTGGGTAGGGTTTGGAGAGGGGTTTGTTTCATTTTCTTTGGGCGGAGGAGGCGGTCGCGGCGGCTGTGGTACCGGTATGACAAAGCGACCAAGTGGTCGGTGGCGCTTGGTGGGGTGGTGCTGGGTTTTTGCGGAGAGTCGAGATTAGTTCGTTGCGGCAGAAGCAACGGAGGTAGAGGAGGAGGAGAAGTGGTTAGCGATTACTTTAGCTGAGGATAGACTCTTCATTTTTACTCCCTGGTCGAACAAAATACACAAACCCCAAAACTAATTTCAAAAATAAAAAAGATTTGAGCTTATTGAAGCAAAGAGAGGCAAGACCACACAGCCAAGCTATATGGGCAACTAATCAACAAAAGTGAATCAGTTTCTTTTTATCCATAATGTCTTTTTTTTCTTTTCTTTTCTTTTTTTTTTCTATCACACTTTTAAATATAATTGAGTTTTCAATCCATAATTGAATGAAAGATCTTAATGTTAAAAATAATCAGTAGAATAAAAGTTGCATTAAAGTAGATAATTTATGTGGTGCTAGATGGTTACATTCTGTAATCTTGCAGGAATGTGAGAAGATTTTGGTTGCTTGAGATATATTGGTCTTCAAACTAATCAAGTTTCTAAAGATGGTAAAGATAGGATGTGTCCAAATAATTGGATCCTTTGTTTCTCTTAAGTCTTAATCATGCTCTGTAATCTTTTTTTAATTCGAATATAAATGTAATGATTTATTAATGAACTTTGTTAAAAAGAAAAGAACAATTACATTTGGTATTACGTTCTCCCCTGCCCTTAAAAATAAAATTAGATAATAAAATATAGGAGAAAAGTTGAAAATGTCTCGTAAAAAGGAATTAAGAAAAAACTAGGTGGCTGACACTCAGAGAAGCAAATGGTAGGCATATATAACATGACAAAGTTTTGCAAAGGAATGATAAATGAGACTGAAAAGCGGAGAATGTTGTTTTCTTTGCCCATATTTCTTTCATCTAACCTTTCATCGTCACATTAATGTCTTGAATGTTGTTGTTACTTGCCTTTGGTTATTTTTAATGATTTTTGTCATTTTCCTTGAAGAATTGGAAATTGATTTTGTGTAATGATAGGCTTGTTGTTACACGGTTATGCTACCGCCCAAGTGTTATAGTCTACACCACTGTTCTGCGAATTTGTGGGCAAGTCGGCGAGATCAAGTTGGCTGAGCAGACTTTCTTGGAGTTGCTTGAAGCAGGATGTGAAGCCAATGAAATTGCTTGTGGTACTATGTTGTGTACATATGCCAGATGGGGGCGCCATAGGGCTATGCTCTCTTGTTATTCTGCCATAGAAGAAAGAAGAATAATACTGTCTGTTTCCGTTTACAATTTCATGCTGTCCTCTTTGCAAGAGAAATCACTCCATGGAAGGGTCATAGAACTGTGGAAGCGAATGATGGATAAAGGGGTGATGCCTAACAGTTTTACTTTTACAGTAGTCATAGGTTCTCTTGTCAAGCAAGGCCTTTGTGAAGAGGCTTTGAAGATGTTTAATGAAATGAGGAACGTTGGACATCTGCCTGAGCAAGCTACATATATGTCATGGATAGGTTATATCTCGGATAGATTAGGTATAACTCGACTTTCACATTTTATATTGGATAAAAAGAAGAGAATTATGAATCATATAAATGTAGGTACTACACGGTTTAACAAGATGCCTTTTGAAAAAAAAGTAATGTTCCAAAAGTAATGATCCCGTAACATATAGCTTGCTTATCAACATAAGCATAAAAAAATGATGACCATGACATAGCACTGAGACTATATGAGGATATGAGACCTCGTGGAATAGTTCCTAACAATTTCACCTGTGCCTCACTTCTGACGCTATATTACAAAACTGAAGACTACTTTAAAGCCCTTTCACGCTTTACAGAGATGCAAAGCAAGAGAATTGTGGCTGATGAAGTTATATATGGCCCACTGATCAGAATATATGGCCTACTGATCAGAATATATGGCAAGCTTGGCCTGTATGAGGATGCTCAAAAAACATTTGAAGAGACAGAACAGCTTGGTCTACTGAGTGATGAGAAAACATATTCAGCCACGACACAAGTCCATCTTAGTTTTCAAAATTCTCAGAAAGCTTTGAATGTTATAGATTTGATGAAATCTAGAAACATTTGGTTGTCGAGATTTGCATATATTGTCCTGCTGCAGTGTTACGTTATGAAAGGAGAATTGGTCCCTGCCGAAGAGACGTTCCAATCTCTATCCAAGACCGGACATCCTGATGCTGGTTCTTGTAATGATATGCTTAATTTATATGTGAAGCTGAACTTGATTGAAAAGGCTAAGGACTTCATTGTCCAGATAAGAAATAATAAAGTAGATTTTGATGAGCAGCTTTACAAGACAATTATCGAAGTACTATGCAAGGAGGGTATGCTAAAAAATTTTGACCAATTGATAGAAGGACTGTGTACAAATAATTGCTTCAAGGATAGTAGATACTTCCATACAATAGTTAAGGTCATGCACAGAGACAACAAGCAATGTGAAAATTTCATGGTCTCCGTCGAACCTGACACAGTGGCCCTTGGACTTCTCCTTGGTCTCTTTTTGGCCGTTGGCAATTTCGTCAAGGCAGAAGAAATACTGAGATTGTTGGTTGGCACTGGTAAAGGCTTGTCTATTGTGAACCAACTAGTCGGCAAATTTATTAGAGAAGGTATGAATATTAGCTGCTCATATGTTGATTGTTATTGTTTTTTTATCCAAGTTATCTGCATGTAGAGTTGTATGTCTTAGCATTGCACTTTTATGCCGTTATGTGTTAGGCAACCAAAACTCCAATGTGATGATTCTATTTCTCTACTCTTTCAAGGCTAATATTCATCTTCTGCATAGGTGATATATGTAGAGCAAGAAGAGTTAATGATCGAGTCACCAACCTAGGCTGCAGATTAGACAGTGAAATAATTGCTTCTTTGATTGCTTTGTGCGGACGAAAAGGAGAGTTGAAGCAAGCTCGGGAGATATTTGCGGCAGTTGCAGATGCTCCAGTGTCTGAGAAATCAGTGTTTATTGCAATGATTGATGCATATGCCAAATGTGGTAAATCAGATGGGGCATACTCTCTTTACAAGGATTTCCGCGAGACAGTACATGATCTGGGCGCTGTTGGCATCGACATGGTCGTTAATGCTTTAACTAATTCTGGTACGATTGCTGATTATTTGCAATGCTATCATTGGTTTTCATCTGACTGGTAAACTGTTCTTGACATGGCGGTCATTGTGTTTTGAGACATTTACATGGAAAACCTCGTAAGACTATCACTGTGTGCAAAACTCTCTGACATTAGCCTGCATGATGTCATTAACAGATTATAGAGAAGTTACACAATGAGAGATCTTTGTAACTAGTGTACTTTGGGTAAGGGATATATTTGAGTTATCTGTTTATACGTGGTCACTTTTGGAGTTGAAGCTTGACCTTTCAATTTACATGCTCATGATTCCAGAAGAGCTTATAAAATACGTAGATTTATACCTGTTGACATTATTAGGATTAGGAATTCTTTATGAGAGATTGCCTGAGAACATAAAAGATTTGGATTGGTTTGCACAAAGAGAAAAGCTTTACCGAGCCTCTCGGAGGCCGCTGGAAGACTCTAGCTTGACTAGAGAAATTCCCATTTTTCAAAGAGAAACTTTTAAGTGATGCACACTTACACACACTTATACATAAATTCTGAAGAATTAGTATAATTGTAAATGATTGACTTGATGATTATGGGTACAAACTGCTGTTAGTTCCCTGGTAATGTTGACTACTGAAAAATTACTCCTTCCCCAGGGAAACATCGAGAGGCAGAGAATATAATTCACCAGTGTATTCAGGAAAATATGAAGCTTGATACAGTGGCATACAACATTTTTGTCAAGGCAAGGCTAGAAGCAGGTTTGATCACTGCCATCTTTTGTTCATTCAGAATGAGTTCCAAAGAAAACATCCAATCAGCTCTAAGCATACATTGCAGGTAGGTTGCATTTTGCAGCCAGAATCTATCAGCACATGCACTTATTGAGAGCCCCTCCATCAATTCGGACATTCAACACTATGATTAGGTAAGATCCCTGATGAGAAATGTCAAAACAATGTAGATTGCACGTGTGTGGTTGTGTTTTTTTTTGCAAATTATGTGGCAAAATGTGCTAATTTGCTATGGTGCAGTGTATATGGTCGGGGTCAAAAGCTAGATAAGGCTGTAGAGATGTTCAATACTGCGTGCAACTCGGGCCTCTCATTGGATGAGAAAGAATACATGAGTATGGTCAGCTACTATGGCAAGGCTGGTAATAATCGATATCTACCTCTGTAACAAGGATAATGATTTATTAGGTTCCTAAAAATCATAGTTTCGAGCATGTTTCATGGCAGTAAATTCTTTCCCAGTAGTATTCATCAGTCAAAATTTTTGGAAGAAATGTCTTGCTAATCCAACTTTTTTTCTGGTTGGGTACATCAGAAAAGATCTTACTACTCTAGTTAGAGCATTGTGATTCTTGTGCATAGAGCTTATTTCATAAAGTAACCTTAGGGACATCACTGTCTGTAACATGTCAGCCAAAACAAAAATGCATTTTTGTGCATTAAGGACAACTCACATGGTTCTGCGTTAGATTGTCTTCATTGCTGATCTGGGGCCCAATATGTTATGAGCAGCATAACTATGTCTTTCTTTTGTGGTTTTGCGACTCTTTTGTTTGTGTGCTTAGTGGGGTATCAGATCACTTGCTTCTTGGGCATTCCACTATTTCACTGTTTTTCCCTCTTTCAGGCAAGAGGCATGAATCTTCTCTTCTGTTCACCAAAATGCAGGAAGAGGGAATAAAACCGGGGGTGGTATATTCGTTATATACTGCCCAAGCTGTAGAGATAATGCAGTATGTAGACATAACTGCTTGTCTTTAAAGATTTCTTCCTTTTGCGGGTAAAAGTTATATATTGTTGTGATGGGGGCAAATTAAAACTTGATGAATATCATAAAATTTAGATATAGATTGCATAACATGTCCATGTATATATAATTCCTTTTGTTATTATTTTTGTCCTCATGTAAAAAAAAAACACACTTTTTTAAGTTTTTATCAAAGTATTTATTTAATATATAACCAAAAATTGTTTTACATATTTAATTTTTCGTCAAGCAAAAACTTATCCAAAAAAGACATTTGACAAAAAGAATTTAATCCTATTCATTCTCTCTTTGTTCATTTTTCTATATCAAGTTATATTTTTTAGCCAATTTTTCTTTATAAACAATATATTTAGACATGGAGAATTTATAAATTAATATAAAAATACTCTATATTGAGTATTATATATAAGGAGTTTGGGTGAACATGTTTAATCCCTAATGAGTTCTTGAGTGTTTGTTCCTTTTCTATAACAAGTTGCCTTTCTGGTCCAATTTTCCTTTCCACTTGATATATTTTGATAAAGGTCAATATAACATACATAGAAATTTTAATGTTTTTACATCAAAGCATAAAATTAGCAAGCAACGTGTGTGCAAAAATATCTGTTCTTGTTGAATTTATTCCTAGCAATTATCAGTAACATCTGCTATGGATACTTTATTGAAATGGAGCATTACACAAATTGTTGCTCGTAACTGAATTTCGTTACTTAAGGTTTTCAGATTCTTATTTCCGGCTCTTGGTGGGCTATTATATGGCTACGATATTGATGCCACATCTTCTGCTATTATCATATCCATTGAGGTGTGCCGAAATGAAGCGAAGAACTGTTGAAGGATCATTTTTTCTGCATGCATTGCATCCTTTTTTTTATCCCCATAAGATGTCTTGTTCATGTATCCATTCTTCCTGAAATGTGGCCTCCTTGTGGCAAGTTTTTAAGCAGTATTGAAATTTTGAAATAATGGTACTGGTTTATAGCTGACCAAAGCCTCTACTGCACAAATTGCTAGACCCGGAAACAAATATAGGTGTATCATGTGTTCTGCTGAAAAATAACAATAGGGGTATGTTGACATAAACATTTTCATATATGCTTCAAATGCATTGTCTTTTGTGTATTCGGCCTTGTGCTATCAATTTACTGTGGCTTTATGTCCTCCGGTGGTATTGGCATACATAACTATTAGTTTCTTCTTCTTCTTTTGCAGTCATCCGCATTAAGTGGAATTACATGGTACAACTTGAATTCTGTGGAAATTGACCTCATTGTGAGTTTCCAGCAATTGCTGCTTTCACTTTTGCATTTGGCAGTTTTCTGCCTCCCTGCTTTCTTAGCAGAATGCCCGCTTGTTTTTATTGTTTCGAATAAAGGAATGTTCCAGTTTTATTGTGCATTAACAGTCTTTTTTTCTTCTTTGCAGACCAGTGGCTCGTTGTATGGGGCAATAAATAATTTTAAGAAAAAAGTTACTAATTCTTTAATTGATCAATAAAATAAATAATTTACTCATGTTAATTTTTTATTAATATTTATCAATTTTAATACTAATATAAAATTAAAATTAGAACGTAATCATTTTCTTTTTATTTTTTTAAAATAAAAAATTAACATAATTTAAATATTATGAAATTTAATCTTTTTAAATTATTATGATTTTTTTAAGTAATTTTTTAGAATTTATAATTTAAAAAAGAAATTAATGAGTTTAATTCTTATAATTTTAACAAAAATTTAGAAAGTGAATTCTAAAAAATTGTAAAAAAAAAAAAATAATCACAACAACTAAAAAAATTTGAATCTTTTAATATTTGAATTTTATAAAATTTTTAATTACTAAAATTAAAAATCATAAAAATCTTGTAGTATAAATTGAACTTTTATAGAGATAAAGTACGAGAAAGGGGAATCGTAGAGAAATTAAATGCATTTAATTCTTCTTTTTTAATTGATTCTCGAGTTCCCATTTTGTTGTTTGATAACTGTTGTTCCTTCCATAGTTGCTGCATGCACAATATTGTTCTTGTGTACACTTCGTTTTATAAATAAAATATTCCCTTTCGGATGCCTGTTGTAGCATTCCAGAATTTCGATTTCTTACCTGGTGTTTGCACGTTAGGAAAGCTTCCATTACAACTTTACGTCTTTAGGAAGAAATTAGTATGTCTTCAGCCCGTTGCACGGTTTAGTGATTAACCTTTCTTTTGATTTAAGCAATTACGGACTTTTAAAATAAGGCTTAGAGCAAAGAAAAAGTAAGATGTAAGGCAAAGGTGTCCGCACTGATGCAGAGTGAAAATGGTAATGTAGCATGAGCATCAGTTGTTTTTAACAACAGTTGGAAAAACATGACCTTGAGGGTTTCAGTTACCCTCGGAGTCGGCCCTAATGATTAAAGCTATCAAAACAAGCAGTCATCTCTTCTCCTCATTCTTCCTTATCACCATGTATCGAATTGACTTTGACTTCTCATGATAAACTTACGAACTCAAGAATTACGATTGAGTCTCTTGTGTCTCTCCATGACCATCGCAACCCGAAGCAGAAGCTGAGGGAATGCTCTTGCCTTTAATATCTGAAGACGTCGTAGGGCAGCCATCAGTGACTTCCTCAGCTTTTGTCTTTTGTAGAAGCTGAAGCTGTCTTTGAAGCACCTATTTTTAAAAGAAATGGGGTTAATGAAGTAAGTCAAAATGATGGCTGAAAACATCCAATGCAGTGGCCACAGAATCTATGTTATTTTACCGTATGCTTCAAAATGCAAAAAGTTTTACAAAGAAGTTCGCTAACAAAAAATAAAAAGAAAGTACTGGGTTGTAAGGAAGACAGCCAAAGTGACAGATATTATTGATGTCCCTTTTATGCATGTAATAATCTCAGATTCACTTAAGCACGTTGAGCAGGCATCTGACAATCACATCATACTTAAAATTACCACTCAGTGGCAGTTGAGCAACCATGCAATTGCACTCTATGTCTTCATGTGAGTTTGAGCTTTCTTGATCTTGGTGATGAGAAGACAGAAAGATGACACTACATTAACTTGGGGCTCATATAAATGAGTTTGAACTGATCTACTAACAATTCTCCAATTATCCTAAATTTTGGTCGCTGGAAGAAGAAAGAAGAGGGGGCCTCGTTGACAGAAGCCCACGGACTGGAGCTTCACAAAATGAGTTACAAAAAAACAACAATGATAAGGAGAAAAAAAAGCCTTCATCACAGAAAAAACACAACAATAAAGCAAAAAAAAAAAAAAAAAACAGATAGCAGCCAATTCCGAAATCTAATGTGATAAATCCCAGGCTGTTTAAATAAAATAAACGTCTTGAGATCAGCAAATGAGATACCTCTATCTGGTTTTCAAGATACTTCTTCTGTGCTTCAAAATCAGAGGTCGGTACACTTCCCGATATCTCTCCAACGGTCAGATTGGCACTAGATAACCCCAAGGGAACAAATACACACTGGGGAAACTGTGACAGGGAAACATTTGAAGGCCCTGGATTAACCTCAAGCTGAGGATTTAGTGGTCCAGTAAAAGTGTTTTCTCCAGAAGAGTCTGGTTTTGCAGTGGGCTGAGATTGAGGAAACATGGCATATCCAGGAGACCTGTAAAACATTAAGAAGATCATTTCTTCCCTAGTATCAACTGAAGCACCTGATGGAGCCAGCAAACTGGTCAGCGCCCAAAAGCTACAGACAGAGAATATGGGATGAAGTAACCATTAAGGTTGGCAATGGCAGAAGCTGCCACTTTGAGCCAGCACTAAAGCATACACTTTCCAATATTCCATCTACAACATTTTCTGTTCAACATACAGCCTCTAACAAGTAAAATCATGATTGCAACATGACTAGAACTCTACATGTTACAAGTTAACTTCAGCAATGTTTTCTTGAATCTTTCACCAGAAAGAAATACTCAACTTCAAAGATATTTAAGATCACGGGATTTCATTATCTTTAGACAACAAACTTATTTACATTATTTGAATTTCATTGCCTTTTAATTTGTTTCCTATGGGAAAATATTAAAGGACACGCTATTGGTTCATTTATGTGGCAAGTTTTTATCTGCTAAGTGAATTAGGAAGTTTTTATTTGTGCCTCAGTAAATTATGTGGTACTAGGTGGTGTGCACCCATTGGCTGTGCACGCTTAGTGCTACGAAGCCACCGGTAATGGCCCAAGTCCATGGGCCATGTCCATGTTCGGCCTACTTGCATGCTGATGCATTGCCGCCCATGCAGAGGAAGAAACCACAAAAGCCCCATGCACGAACATGCCCATATCCCAGGGGACTCTGTCTGAAAACAACGGACCAGCTGCCTGCCCAATGCCTGCACACATGACTCACTGTCTACACCAACAGCCAGTTGCCACCAATGGTTGATGCTAACAAGTGCCATAAGATATTAATTAAGAAGCAATTTAATGCTCTTAATTATCCTACTAATATATACTACTTAACTTTCACATTCCTCCTTTACACTAACAAGACAACCTTACATAATGCCATGTACCATCCTCACCATCCCCACTACCATATAAAAACCATTACCACAATACCAATTACACATTCCCAAATGGTCGGTTCTTTCTTTAAGGGTACCAAATGATAATAACCATAACATACCACACCTCACAAATCTCAAAATTTTCAATGTCTTAGGAAGAGGTATCAACACCACATGTTTAGCAATATTTACTCAATTTAACTTTCACGTCACCACATCACAGAATTAAGGCACATGTATAACATGGTTAATGACAATATTACAATCGGTTAATGCGAGTGTATCTCTAATCCTTCCTGTCACAAAGTGACAGCTAATCTAGATTGAGAAGCAAAAGGTCAAGTCACATTATTTTCATAACCCATGAATATTACTAATTGTAGCCCAATTATCCATAGAGCGATGGAGATTTTGTAAGCTCAAAATCCATCCCATCAATTCCTACAAGACCTTAGAAGCCTTAGAACCTCCAAAATCACTAATACTTCATTAAAAGAAAGATCTTCAGTCTTCACATGGTATTGTCTTTTTTTTATTCTTTAAACCATGTCAAAGGGTTAAAACACATTCTTTGAGTTGCATTTTAGAATTTCATTTCAGAACAGTTGCATTTCAATCCTTCGACAGATGGCAGAGCTAATGTGATATGCACTTGCCCATTTCCAAGTAAATACATGCCTAAAGACATACTAAATATATGACAACTAAGAGAATGTAAAACAGCATACATTCTACACTTACAGATATTTGAAAAGTTTGGAAATGCTCACCAAACTAGAGTGCTTGCAGAAGGGTAAACAAAAGATTTCTCATATGCGGCAGCAGCAGCAGCAGCAGCTTGGAGTCTGGCTTGATGGCCATTCGCCCCATCATTAGTCACACTGCCAGAAGAAGTCTGAACTGCTGTACTGGCAGAGCCAGTACCTGGCCAGAATTACAACAATTTTGAATATCAATTTCGACTAAACAAGATCAGCTGCCTGCTCCATTTCAAACAAACAAAACAGTTGCAAGGGCTCACAGTAGAAAATGAAAATGCCAAGTAAATGTGAGGGAGAACAAGAGGGTAAATACACCCACACCAAGGTATCATTATTAATTATTCTTCTGCATGGATTAACATTTCTGTCACTGGTTAGGAATATAACTAATACCGAGTAGTAATATATTTTTTTTTCCATGTTTTCTCTGTTTGGAAGATGGCTTCACCAGCTGGTTAGGCCCATTACATCTTACTACCCAGCAGTTTCAACATAATTATTTGAATCCAGCAAAATGGTATATGGTTCCCTCCAAGTTTCCCATTACAGTCAAGGGAAACAGTAAGCATAATTCAAATAAAAAAAAATGACCCTATTCAATGACTTAGAAAGAACAAAGATCTGAAAAAAATACATTATGTGATTACTTGCTTATTAATCTCCACCATAAAAATAGAGAAATAGTTGAAAAGTAAAGTACTTTGCTACTTTTTGAAAGCATCTATGAATATATTAGTGTGAGAGCAACAATCTTAGCACGCCTAGAACTGCATATATCACCTTAAAAAGTGGAATGACAGTTTCAAAGTACATTATTCTCCCCCAGCCCCTCACTAAAGTAAGAAGGGAGGAAATATAGCATAATAACAACAGGTTATGCCACTGTTTATTCCATATGCCTTGAAAATCATGAAAATAGTACATTCTTAATAGCAAATTTATCAGACAAAGGAACTTATCAATGTTTTACATATTGGATGTGCCACACAAACATACATGTGTCCACATGCATTCATAAGTATGCATTTATATACACACAAAAACAAACAGTTAACCCTCATGTTGACAAGATAACAATAGAACAGAGTGTCAAGGAAATTCTAACCTTTAGAGATGAAATGTATGGACAGTTATATTTTAATTGGACATGCCATAATATCATTATTCACAAATAACAATTACAGAGATAAGGTGCTAACAAGATAAAAAGAGAACAAACATTAACAACTTTATTAGAAAACCAGGTTCAAAAGTATAATATCTGCAAATAAGGTAATATTGGAATAATTACCCTGCTGATGAGTATCTGATCGTGATCCTTGTTGACCTCCAGCTGTGCTTGCACCATTTTCAGGTGGTACAACTAGGGCTCTGCAGGTGGGGCAAGTATGCTGTCGCTCCAACCATGAACGCAGACAGTGGACGTGAAAAAAATGTCCACAGATCAATTTTTTGGCTGTGGTCATCTCTTCACGGCAAATAATGCAGGTAGCATCACTTCTGCTTAATTATGCCAAAAGATAAAAGATGTTGGTGCAAACAGATATTTGCCAAAATATCAAAAGGAGAAGTGCAAACAAAAGTATAGAACTAACGCGCTAAGCTCTTCAGGTGTTGCATCTGGGAAGCGATCATTCATATTTGAGGTTATCTTTCTGTAACGTATGTAATCAGCGACGCGGATTCTAAAATTCCTGAATGTTTCATAAAGCTCCCGTATTAAGTGCAAAGGAACACCATAATTCCTGCATAAATGAATCCAATTTCATTCAATAAAAAAAATGATAGTTTGCTTAATTTTCATACAAAAAAAATATATATATATAGTTTGCTGCAGAAAAAGTTTTCAACATCAAAATGAGTGTATACCAGATAAACAAAGGAATTTCTGTGAAACAAACAATCCAGAGTGAAGCTTGAAGAAAGTCTCAATAGTTCTCATTCTTAGTTCTTACCACCATCAATAACATTGTATTCACATTAGGCTTGTTGCTAAATGGGTTGCTGAGCAACCATTAATTGTGTTGAGAATGACAAGTCCAATCAGATTTACTTTCAACTTTACTCTCAATAAGAATTTATTTCCATATAAGTGCAAGGTGCAGCACCCAATATATGTAAATACAAAAGCTGTTGGATGCAGAAAGAGGCCATAATATATTGTTGACAAAAGTCTCACATGCTTTTCAGTATAACCAGTTAAAAAAAGGGGAAAAAATCAGTCCCAAGAATCCAGCAAATTATCCAATACTTCAACTCCCACATCCTTCAATATGTAGTTTGAGAGATAAACAAGATTTAATAAATGCTATTTTCAGAAGCAAAATACCTGACTCTTCACAATTAAGGTTAGTTTTCCAAGCATTAGCAGGTCCTTGTTTCAACCAATTTAAAATAAACCACTTTAGGTAGACACTGCTAGTTAACTTTTGTAAAAGGAGTGAGGAAGATTGAAAATGGACGGAAATAAATTAGCTTTCAAATAATGATAGTTAAAACAGGCTTCTAGGTGGATATTTTTATAGAATTATTCATAAGGATTTGTCCAACAGCATATGACCAATTATGTCCACACATGTCATGCTCATGGTAAAAAGTAAATAGCATAACAAATAAACAGAAAACAAGGTTAGTGTCAATTACTTACATGAAAATCACAAGGAAGAAGCACAAATACAAAGACAAGTGAAGCAAGTCCCGTATAAGTTCCAAATAAAAGGTGTACACAGCCTTTCTTTCCCATTGTCCTTCCATAAGCATGTCACTCACATAGAAAATATATTTTACAAATGTTGACACAGTCGTTGTTGCCAGAATCATATACCTAATACGCAAAATAGTAAACATTAATGAAATGGAAGACATAGAAAAATGCAAAAAGTTATGTATCTTAAAGGATAAGAAAGAACTGCTGATTTTAACTTATATCTGTTTCATTTTGTGAGAAATTGCAAATATCACTAATTACAGACATCCAGCACCCAGGAGCTCCCACAAAGGAAACCCAGAGATGACATTTTAGCTTTGGAAATCCCCCAAAAAACTTAAATAAGAGCAATGATGATCTAAACAACAGTAA
The DNA here is from genome assembly GCA_020883675.1 of Bruguiera gymnorhiza. Taxonomy (NCBI): domain Eukaryota; kingdom Viridiplantae; phylum Streptophyta; class Magnoliopsida; order Malpighiales; family Rhizophoraceae; genus Bruguiera; species Bruguiera gymnorhiza. The sequence goes on along the minus strand of JAIRCJ010000061.1, from coordinate 1,376,753 downwards.
ATAAATAGTTGATCAATAGAAATTGAGCAGGATGAGAGTTTCTAGTTAACTTAATTGGCCTCAACTGCAATTGTCGTCAATTACCATTTATTCTATTCACATAGAGATTACTTGTCAGATTTTGCAGGAATAAGAATAAACCCAAATCTTTGGGATGACATGTTGCTTAAGGTGAGCATCTTTCAGAAGTTTCTTTTTTATTCCATCTTAGTGTACTGACAATATTAACACCACCAAACACCCCCCCAAAAAATGATCAGCTCTACTACAACCTAATAGGATCCTGAATTCATCATCTTCTTTGCCTCTTTATGAAATCAGAAATAACTCTTCTTACCTAATCATTGTAACTTTGTATGCACTTTGGAAGTCCAAATCAACACAAATTTCTCTCTTTAAAGCTACTAAGAAAAGACAAAGTCCTATTAACATTCACATCACTCCATAACTTGCATGCTCCTCTTAGTTCTTCTCTATATCAACAACAATAACAACAACAACAAAACCTTAGTTCCAAATTTGATTGCAGTTAATGCCTCTACTTAGTTATTAATCTACATTTTTTTCCATCCAACATATCCCCATATGTTTGATAGTTTCCTAAGTAGGATATCTTGCATCTTCTTCCTAGAATAAACAACACATAATAGACAACCTAAATACAATTATATTACAACCGAGAACAAACAAAATCTTAGTGGAGAAAGAAATCATAGCAACTCATGATATGGTTTGCCAATCATGGCAATTCACTATCCAGAGCAAATTCCTAAACTAGTAGAAACAATGTATTAAGATATAAATAAAAATAGGAATAGATATCTTACTCAAAAGAGAAGAAGAGAGACACTGAAGCCTGCCGTGTTTCAAGCAGATACTTTATAGAACTGTACAAAAATAAGCAGTCCAAAAGAAGGAGAAACCCCAGAAATGAAACTATCCTAACATGTGACAACATGGGTACTGCTGGTGTTGTCTCAATGTACTCAACTCTCTTTTGAGCCAACCAATGCAAAGCCTTAATTAACAGCAAAGTTGTGACCATTGCAAGAAATGTTACTGAAAAATCCTGCCTGAAAATTGTGATGGCAAAGAGGATTTCCATAACCTCTCTCCACGCCTGCTCGTTCAACCTCTCAACTTCAGCTTCCCGGAGGGAACCGAGAAATACCCGCTTTGTCAATTGCCAAAGAATGCACATAATAACCAAACCCATGTTTAGGAGAAGCACCAAACTAATCTTAGATGTAGATAGATAAACCATAGCTGGATAAAACTGGCTTCTACTGTTGAATGCATGATAAATAACTGCTAGAGTTGAAAACAAACTCAGACTTGCATAAGTATGTAGCCGCATCATTTTCTCTCAATCTGGTGTACCTTGTAGAATTCAGAAAATGGAAATTAGCATGATACTACATTGGTAGATGATATCAAAATCATTAATCTGCCAACCTTATCACTTTACCTTGTATGCTTGCAAAGATACCTATATTAAATAAGAGTTAATGTATTATTTATCTATTTTTCTTGTCAGCTCTAAAGGAAGACAAATGAGAGACTAATTAGAGAAAGAAAAATCAATACAACAATATTATCTTACTTCTTCTCCATGGAAAGCTGAAAATGAGAAATTGGACTAGAGAAGGTATATCAATATACTATTGCAATATTAGATATTTTCTATGACACTTTTATTGTTCTAGTTCTATGGCTTCACAATTTGTGCTAGGTTCTCTTTTATTGTGCTCATACTGTGACAGTGATGCAACTAGAGTGTTTGTATGGATACATAGATGCAACTTATAATCCTGCATAAAATTGGATGAAAATCTTCCAGTTATTAGAATTTTTTAATTATGTTCCTGCCTTTGAAAAATAGTTCTCATTGCATTTAAATTTTAAACTTGTAAAGTTAATGTACTGTATTCTTGTTTTTTTCTTTTTCATTTTTTGTTCAGGCCAAAAGTTATGCAATCTTGTTCTTAGTTTCAGTTTAATTTGTTTTCATATGATTTTTCATGTATTCAAAAAATGTAATTGTTATACCTTTTTTCGTTCTATGTGCTGTATGAACTCATTTACCCTCGAAAGGTTTTTGATGTCTCATTCTAATGTAAGCATCTGAATTCTGACATGGGGATTTATTGTTCAGTTGGTTATGACTGTGAGCTGCTGTCATTGCTGTTGATAGACTTGGAAGGAGACCTTTATTACTTGGTGGAGTTACTGGAAAGTTAAAGCCTCACATGGATACTAAAACGTATAAAAAGAGTGGCCTATTGATGTCATGATAATTTCCAAGCAAAATCCATTAATCCCTATATAATCAAGTGTGCCCATGTGCTTAATTTTGTAGCAAGGACAGTATGCCATGAATTATCAGAAAAAAGTGGCCCTTCAAGAGCAACAAGTGAACACATAGCAAATACTCAACATACTAACATAAAGAACCTTGGCTAATAAAATGAATGGCTAGCTTATTTGAACCAAATCAGAAACAGAAAATTAGAAATATTGTTAAAAAAAAATCAGAAAACAGCTAAAATATATGCAAATCACTGGGAAAAGGCCCTGAGCAGAAAGTAGACAAGCCTGTCTACAGATATAAGGTGAAGAAACACATACCTATACCAAACATTAAACCAATTAAAACAAAGCATGATGGTAGTATGACCAATAAGAGCAAAGCAGTCAAATGATTGTGCCACTAACAAAAGATGCATGCTGAAGTGCATCTCCCCAAAAAACCGACTAAACATTGCAGAAAATTATGTAATGCAAATTTTCATAAGTTTCTAATCCTTTCCAAAGGCAATGATACCAAAAAAAAAAAATGAAAACGAAAAACTAACCAAATTGAGTATCTCCAAGTTTCTTGTAATACTTGTTACCAAATTTGTCTACTCTCACGAGTGTCGCCCCGATGTTATGGATTTTGGTTTGCTGAAAATCTGTCAAAACGAATTTTAGTATAGATAACATAATGAAATTACACAAGAAAAGAAAAGAAAAAAAAAATAGTGGCAATAAGGATTAGTGCAGGGGGTGCATATTTGAAGGTTAAGGAAGTGAAGAAAATTAAGAAACAATTTGAATCAATAGTGTAATACATAAAAGGCCTGCCAAGATCTCAAATAGAGAACCAAAATAAGAAGTGGGGAAAAAATCTTATTCAACAAAAATCAGAAATGACAAGTATGAAGGATAATATGTGCCATACTTTCCAAAGTATGCTGGGGCTAGAACCCATTGAGGAAAAAAGACTAAGGAAAGCAGTCTAAGTAAGATGGTTTGGCCAAGTCCAAGGAGACCTAATGAATGCTTTGAGATCAGGCTGGGAGGAGGATAAAAAGAGAGAAAAAGCCTTAGACAAGGTGGGGTACAACTATCAACAAGGAATTAGGCTTACCACACACTTACAGCCAATCCAAATCACTTTGGCATGCAGTAGACAAGTATCAAATACCTTCCACCATATTTTTTCACACATCTTAAGGATTCTGGCTCCAAATAATTGATTATATATCATTATGTGATAAATTTATAGGCCTTGTTTAATATGAGCAATGATACTGATGGGCGCAAAGTACCCACAAATCCATAGATGCTGGATTCAAATTCTCCCATCTTCAATTCTTCACGTATTAGAAAATGGACTAAAGTTCAATAATAGGATGGTAGATCCCAAATAACTAAATGGCCCATATCATAAGAACGCTCAACCAGTAACCATAACAAGAAGTAGCGAAAGGAGTTCAACTTACGAGAGATTTCCGTCCGCAAGGCAAGCCCTGAAATTCATTTAAAGGTTAAACGAAAGGGGCAAATGCAGTCAATAAAGTCTCCAGAGAAACTTCATAGATCACATAAAAACAAAAATTCAAAAACCCCTTTACGCTGCTTTCGCTAATCTGACAGGTAGCCTTCTTCCTTGAGCCCACGCAGAAACGTGCCCACCCCTTAATCTCTAATCGCCCTGAACACTCCTTTAACCACCCACGATGCCGTCTCTCTCTCTCCGCTCGCCTCTCTCGCTCTCTGTTTGTACTCTATATATTTATTTTCCTTTTAACTTTGTCTTCCGCCCCCCGAAACTAAACCGGGCCACAAAAAATAACTTCACCTTGCTCTCTGATTTAAAGAGCCATTGGTCTAATTATTAACCCGATACTTAAAGCAATGACTTAATTTAAAAAATAATAATAATAATAATAATATTTTGATGCTATATAAAATAAATAAATTATTTTTAAAATAAAATTTATATATATATAAATATTCATATTCAATTAATATAATAATAAATTAATATATAAAAATATTTTTTAAATTTTTAATTTAATTTTAAAAAAATAATCATTTAATTACTAATTTAGTTTATTATTAGATGCCAACAAATTTAGATAACTTATATATATATATATATATATCATATTTATAAAATATACATATATTTATATATATGTGTGTGTGTATTATTATATAATATATCATTCAAGATTATATATATATATATGATTTTTTATTTTAAGTATAAATTATTTATTTTTTAAAATCATATTATTTATTTCCCAATATTATTAATATATTTGTTTACTATTTATAAAAAAATTATCTCTTTCATAATAATAAATAAAAAGTAAGGTATATACTAACTAAGAGAGCTTAAAGAGGCTAAAGGTTTGTTTACAATAAAAACTTATAAATGACATATAGTTTAAATAAATGTAATTAAAAAGAGCTAAGGAAACAAAATTTGGTGGGTTCACTTTTCTTAAGTGACATGAGGTATACAAAGTATACTAAAAAAAAATAAAGTCAACAAATTTCTTCTCAATTAAAAAAAAAAAGGTGTTATCAATAAATAGTATATAGTAAAATTTGCAAATATAATTTTGATTACACTTTTATTGTAAAATTTTTCTATCATGATCTAATTAGTAAAAATAAAAAGTTCTTATGAGAAGTAATTTTATTTCTTATGACTTCTAATAAAAGATCTTGAAATTATTATATCATCATAATTATTGCATTGTATAGACAATATAATTTTTTATTTATTTTAATCCTTTATCTTATATTTTTAATTTAATTACACAATTTTTATAAGGATTTGGGAGTAGGAATTACATGAATTTAAAACCCTTCAACAATTAATCCTTTTACATAAGTTAAGAGGTTACCTTGTTAATTATAATATCTTTCTGACACCATTACTATGCCAATGATTCCTAAAAGGTTTTGTTTTTATTATAGGAAAATTTGGCCTCCACACAATATTAAATTTTCATATTGCATATCACAAATTTTAAATGTTTGATTGTATTCATAAAAATATTATATTTACAAATTATTTATAAATTAAAATTATAAATCAATTATATTATCTATACTTACTTTATTATTAAACTTTTAAGATTTGTATGAAAAAATGAAGATCATATTTGATTTACATTATTCACTCTTTTTGTTATTTATGATAATTTATCTTTCTTGATAACAAAAAATTTTGAGGATTTAAATATAAAATTTCTCCATAAATATAAAATAAATTTTTGATAACTTATTATTGTGTATAGCAAAAATGGAAAGACAATGAATACTTTTGGCCTATAATAATTACCAATATGATATAGTTTCTCTCAATATTATTTATTTTTCTTCATTTTTTTATCTACTTCTCTTATATATAGTTTTTATTTTTCTCTTAGAAAGGGTCAAATAGTTGTTGTATTTTGTTTTATCTACAATTACAATTTCTATCTATTTTTTGAATTGTAAAAAGGTGTATATAATATAATTAAGTTCAGGTTAGTTAATAAAATTTATTTTTTTTACATGCTTAACTTTATAATTTTTGTTAAATATTTAATTTTTTTAATTTTATTACAGTTATGATTAATACTTCATATTTGATTAAAATATTAGATTCCTAAGCTATTTTTTAATTATATACAAACCTTACAAGAACTGGACTTACATGCCACCAATATAACCAATTTACCTGTATCCCTGTCCCACTTAAGATATCTTTGAGCACTGTACTTGAATTCCTATAAGCAAGTGATGGAGCTTCCATCTACAATGGATGCACTCTAGCACCTTGAGGTGTTTGATACCAAAGGCACTGGGATTAGTTTCTTACCAACTCAAATTAGATGTTTGCTTTAGCTAAAGTGCCTGTATATGTCATTCTTAAATGCCAATGGAAAAACAATCAAGGTGGAATTGTGCCATAATGTCATTTCTAAACTCTCGTTGCTGGAAGAACTGGTCATTGATGTGCATCTAGAAAATCAATGGTAGAAAGACACTGTGAAAGTTTTAGCTGAGGAGGCAATTGGTTTGAAAATTTTGATTTCTTTTTCATTTTGCTTTCCTTAAGTAGACAGTCTTGAGATATTCATAACAAAAAGCTTAATATGGAAGGAAGTCTGCTTTTCTTTCCAATTCTCTACTAGTCACTATCCTTTAATGAGGTACAAAACCCTTGATTATGATAGAATGTGAAATCTACAAGTGCTTGAAATATACAAATGGTGAAGTTGTAGATCAAGTGATACCAGGTGTACTTACTAAAGCCAATGCATTTGAACTGATTGGCTATAAAGGGTCTTTGAGATTATCAGATTTTGGCATCAGGAGCATTAAGAAGTTATGCAGTTGTTTGATTGAAGGGTGTGAGGAAATGATAACCATTATTAATGGTAGTAATCTATTGTACAAAGTTGTGCTAAAAGACCTAGAGAAGATGTACATCAACAATCTCCAAAACTGGGAAAGGATTTAGGAGGGTCCAATAACTGTTAAGAGCCTTACCAAACTAACTTCACTTGTTTTATCCAAATGCCCAAACTTAAGGCAGGTATTTTGTAGAGGCATGATTCAGCAGCTCTCTAAACTTCAACACTTGGAAGTTGAGGAATGTCATGATATAAAAAAGATAGTCATGGAAATTGAGATTAATGTCCAACAAAGAGGTTCCCTTCCTCATCTGACAACAATAGTGTTAGGCTTATTGGTTCCCTCTTATGTAGATATATAACCCACATTTTTTTATTTTATTTTAGTATTTTTTAGGGGTCACAACCCAAAATAATTAAAGTGGGTATAAATACTTCTTTTGGCTAGAAAACCTAACCAATCAGTTGTGAGATTGAAAAAAAAAAAAAAGGACTGCTAAAAGAGAGTGAGAAAAAGAGAAAGGTCACCAAAAGAGAGGAAGGAAAAGGTAATGTTCTTTGATCTTACGTTTGGAAAGGATATTAATGTCCAATTAAGTTAAAATTTGGATAATTAATATAGGACATTTGGTTCTTAATTTTGAACAGTGGAGATTATGTTTCAAGTATAATAAGTCCTAGTTTTGTTTAATTTTCATAGGTCTATACTCTGGGCAATTTTCTACGTGCAATTTTGATCCACTGTGTAATTGGAGGATTATTTGTGGTTCGATCAAATTGATTTTTGGTTAGTAGTTGGAGGATACATATATCTTCTTTGTGGACGATTGGATTATGTTTTTGTGATATGCAAGGGCAGGTTTTCTATTAGAATTAAGACCTTTTAATTCTAGTAACTTTATACTCTCTTATTTATGGTAAAGTTGGTAAATTGTATGGATGAATATTGACTTGTGGTTCGACTGAGCTAAAACTTGGATAGCTAGTAAGGGACACTTGAGAGTTCATTTTGAATGATTGGATTATTACCTTGAGGTCTACTTGTTAAGTTGTAGTTAATAGCATGTAGTTAGCTTATTTTGCTCAACTCATGAGTCTCTCTTTTAGTCCAAATTGAATTTTATTTAATTTGTTTGATGTAATTAAGGTTGTATACCTCTATTATACTCACTTAATTATAGTGGAGTTAATCTTTGGCTCAAAATGTCCCATGGTTTTTCTCTTTTTTTGATTTAGAGGGGTTTTCCACTTAAAAATTGGTGTGTTTTTGTGCGTGATTCATTTAGATTGTCATTTTTTATATTTAATCATCTTTTCATAGGTTCAAGTAAGTGGGAGAAGTTTCCTAAGCTATTTATACTCTGCTACCCTCTTCTCCCATCAGAGTGGTATCAAAGTTAGGTTAGTGTATTTAGCTAGTTTGAACGATGAAGTTGAATGTGAATAAATTAGTTTGTTTGAATGACACGAATTATCATATATGAAGGAGTAAAATGAAAGATCTTCTATTTGTAAAGAAATTGCATTTACTAGTATTTGCTACAGCAAAACTTGAGTTTAAGACTAATAAAGAATGAGAATTTGAGCATGAATAAGTTTGTGGTTTTATATGGTAATTTGTTAATGATAATATGTATAATCACATTTGCAATGAGACATATACATGGACTTTATAGAGCAAACTTTAGACTTTGTATGCTTTAAAGTCTGGTAATAGCAAGTTGTTTTTGTTAAAGAAAATGATGCAAATGAGATATAATGAAAGAAGTTTAGTTGCTAACCACTTAAATGAGTTTTAGGGTCTCATTGATTAGCTATCAGGTATGGGTATTAAGTCTGATGATGAGGTTCTCAGGCTATGGTTACTTGCTACCTTACCTAATTTTTGGAAGACTTTAAATCTCTCTTGCTAATTTTTGGGAGACTCTTTGAATCTCTCTCACTAATTTTGCCTATGGTGGTGTTTTTATCATTTAAACTTGTAAAGGGTGGTGTGTTGAATGAGGAGATGAGAAGAAAATCTTAGGGTTCATCTTCATCTAGAGGTTTTAATTATTGAAAATAGGGGGAGAAGTCAAGAAAAAGGAAATGGTAAAAAGGGTAGAAGTAAAAGTTAAAGTAAGTCAAGATCTAAGTACAAGAATGTCCAGTGTCATTATTGCAGAAAAATGGGTCATATTCAGAAAAAATGCTACAAGTTGAAGAGAGAAAATAAAGATGACAGTGATAAACACGAAAAGAAGAATGTGAGTAATGATCGTGTTGTTATTGCATCCATTTCTGGTACTGGTAACTTCATTATTGTTTGTGATGAGGATGTGATTAATTTGACATCTTATGTACTGATTAGATCATAAATAATGGTGCTTCTCTTTATATTACTTCAAAAATGGAATTCTTTATAGCATATACTCTTTGTGATTTTATAGTTTTGAAGATGGGTAATAACAACTTAGTAGAGGTCATTGGCATTGGTGATATTTGCTTAAAAACCAACAATGAAGAACAAATAACATTAAGGGATGTTAGACATGTCTCTGATATATGTTTGAATTTGATTTCAATGGGAAAGCTAGATGATGAAGGTTTTTGTAATACCTTCGGTGATGGCTAATGGAAGCTTACCAAAGGCTCTCTCATTGTGGCACGACGTTGAAAATGCTCCAATTTATATCTTATGTAACCTGTTATTTTCAAAGATGTTATAAATGCAACAAAGAATGATAATTCTATTGAATTATGACATAAGTAACTTAGTCACATGAGTGAAAAAGAGATGAATTATTTAACAAGAAAGAACCAACATCCAAATATAAAGAATGCAGTTTTAAAGAAGTGTCCTTACTATTTTCTTGGAAAAGAAAATAAAGTTATATTTAAGAGTCACTCACCTTCAAGGAAATTAGAGTTACTTGAATTAGTGCATTCTGATATGTATGGTCCTTTAAAGGTACACTCAGTTAATGGTACTCTTTATTTTGTGACTTTTATTGATGATTACTCAAAGAAGCTTTAGGTTTATGCTTTGAAAACTAAAGATCAAGTCTTAGATGTATTTAAACAATTTCATGTCTTTGTTGAGAGATAAACTAGTAAGAAGTTGAAATGTGTTCGCATTGATAATGATGGTGAGTACAGTGATCCATTTGATGAGTATTACAAAAAGTTTAGGATCAGACATTAGAGGACACCTCTCAAGTCACCATAGTTGAATGATTTAACAGAAAGGATGAATAGAACACTGATTGAAAGGGTCAGATGTCTTCTCTTATATGCAAAATTACTTAAATGCTTTTAGGGTGAAACATTAAATACAATGACATATGTAATTAATTTGTCTCCTAGTGTTCCGCTACAAGATAATGTTTCAAATAAAGTTTGGTTTGGTTAGGAAGTCTCTTATGACCATTTATGAGTCATTAGCTGTAAGACTTTTATTTATGTCCTTAAAGATGAAAGAGGGAAATTAAATGCAAAAACTTAGTAGTGTATCTTTCTTGGTTATATTAAAGATGACTTCAGGTACTATTTATATGATTCGGTTAAGAAAAAACTTGTAAGGAGTAGAGATGTTGTGTTCGTTGAGAATCAAAACATTAAAGACATTAAGAAGTCAACTCCTCAAGTATGATAATCCTACTGATATTATTTCACTTCCTCAAACACCTCTAAGTGATCTAGTTGATGTTTATGGTGGTGTTCAAGAACATGATAAGAATGTTCAACATGATCATAATATATAGGGTGCAAGTGATATTGATGCTCTTATAGAATATCATCCGTACACACCTCAACCTCTATTTCAACCACGGAGATCCAATAGAATTCTAGTGCTTTTTACTCGGTACTCTCCTGATGAGTTTGTGATGTTAACTAATATGAGAGAACTTGAGTGTTATAAAAAAGCAGTTGAAAGTAAGCACAGACAACATTGGATAGATGTCATGATAGATAAGATGAAATCCTTATATGATAACTCTACTTATGAGTTAGTAAAGTTACCTAAAGGTAAGAGGGTTTTAAAGAATTAGTGGATTTACAAAATAAAGTAAGAAGAAAATACTTCACCTCTATGATATAAAGCCAAATTGTTATCAAGGGATTCAATTAGAAATAAGGTATCAACTTTGAAGAGATGTTCTCACTGGTGGTGAAAATGTCTTCCATTTAAGTTGGGTTGAGCTTGGCTACTAGCCAAGACTTAGAGATTGAGCAAGTAGATGTGAAAACAACTTTTCTCTATGGTGACTTAGAAAAAGAAATTTATATGGAACAACCACAGTGTTTTCAGGTAAAAGGAAAAGAGGATTATGTGTGCAAGCTAAAAAAAAGCTTATATGGCTTGAAACAAGTTTCGAGATAATGGTATAAAAAGTTTAAGCCTATTATGGGGGAGCAAGGCTATAAAAAGACTACTTTTGATCATTTTGCTTTTGTTCAAAGATTTATTAATGACGATTTCATCATTTTACTAATTTATATTGGTCATAATGCTTCTAGAATTTACAAGTTAAAGTAAGAGTTAAGCAAGTCCTTTGGTATAAAGGACTTATAACCAGCAAAAAAGATCCTTGACATGTAAATCACTCGGGATAGGAAAAAAAAAAGGTTATATCTGTCCCAAAAGCAATACATTGAAAAGGTGCTTCAAAGGTTTAACATGAATAAGGCTAGAGTGGTAAGTACTTCTCTTTCTTGCTATATACTTTAAATTATTCATTAACTAATGTCCTTCCATATAGAAAGAGAAGGAAGAGATGTAAAGAGTTCCTTTTGCATTAGTTATAGGCAATTTGATATATGCAATAGTATGCACAAGACCTAATATAGCTTATGTAGTTGGCACAATTAATCAGTTCCTTTCAAATCTCAGTAAAGAGCATTGGAATGCAATGAAATGGATAATCAGATATTTACAAGACTCCACTAATTTAAGACTTTGTTTTAGGAGTGATAAGTCTTTTCTTATTGGATTCACAAATTCAGATATGACAAGTAACATTGACTCCAGAAAATCTACTTTAAGTTATGTGATTACTCTTGTAAGAGGAGTAGTAAGTTGGCAATCTTGATTGCAAAAGTGTGTTGCATTGTCCATTACAGAGGTTGAGTTTATTACAATAACTAGAGCGTCTAAAGAGTTGTTTTAGATGAAGAGGCTTATAAAGGAACTTAGTTTTGAACAATCAAATTATGTGTTGTATTGTGATAGCCAGAGTGTCATTTATCTTGGTAAGAATCCAACTTTTCATGCTAAGTCAAAACATATTGACGTATGGTATCATTTGATATGAGATGTTCTCAATTTTGAACAGCTAACACTTGAAAAGATTTATACGAATAATAATGTTACTTATATGATGACAAAGGTATTGCCAAAATGGAAATTTGAGCTGTGTTATGTATTGGCCGAGATGGCTAATATCTCCACAAAGTTAAGAGGAGGAGAATTGTTATGCTCATTGGTCCCTTCTTATGTGGATATATAGCTTAAAGTTGTTTACTTTAATTTAGTTTTTTTTTTTTAGGGCCACAACCTAAAATAATTAAAATGGATATAAATACCCTTTTTGGCTAGAAAACCTAGCCAACTGGTTATGAGAAAGAAAAAAAAGAAGAAAAAGAAAAGGGTTGCTGAAAGAGAGAGAAAAAGAGAGAGGCCGCCAAAAAAAAGGAAGGAATAAATAGTGTTCTTTAATCTTACGTTTGAAAAGGATATCGATGTCTGATCAAGTTAAAACTTGGATAATTAATAGTGAATGTTTGGTTCTTAATTATGAATGGTGGAGATTGTGTTTCAAGCATAGTAAGTCCTGGTTCTCTTCAATTTTCATAGGTTTATACTCTAAGAAATTTTCTGTGTGCAGTTTTGATCAACTATGTAATTGGAGGATTGTTTATGGTCTGATCAAACTAATTTTTGGTCAATAGTTGAAGGATACATATATCTTCTTTATGGATGGTTGGATTGTGTTTTTGTGATCTGTAAGAGTAGGTTTTCTATTAGAACCAAGACCTCTTAATTTTAGTAACTTTCTGCTCTTTCAAATATGGCATAATTGGTAAACCGTATGGATGAATATTGACCTGTGGTTCAACTAAGCTGATACTTAGATAGCTAGTAAGGGACATCTGGGAGTTCATTTTGAACAGTTGGATTATTGTCTTAAGGTCTACTTGTTAAATTATAGTTAACAGCACGTGGTTGGCTCGTTTTATTCAACTTATTAGTCTCTCTTTTTGTCCAAATTGAATTTTGTTCAATTTGTTTAATGAAATTAAAGTTATGTACTTTTATTATACTCACTTGATTATAATGGAGTTGACCTCTAACTTAAGGTGTCCCATAGTTTTCCCCCCCTTTTTGATTTGGAGGGGTTTTCCACATAAAAATTGGTATATTCTCTTGCGTGATTTATTTGGATTGTTATTTTTGTTATTCAATCATCTCCTCATAGGTTCAAGTAAATGGGAGAAGTTTCTTAGGCTATTTATACTTCACTGCCCCCTTCTCTCATCAAATAATACTTCATGATTTACCAAAACTGAGGAGTATTTAGATTGAAAACTTAATAGAATGTCCATCATTAAGGAATATGAGGATAGCCATGTGCCATTGGTAACATCATTACCTTTCTAAATGAAACCGTAGCTTTCAACTACTAATGAATAAAGTTTCCAATCTTACTAATGCTTCAACAAGTTTAAGAACTTATAACTCTTCACTGTTGTACAATTATTGGTTTAGCTAATTAACACACTTCTACACTTTAGTTGCTATGTGACTGGATGTTAGTCGTTGCTATTTTTTCACGTTCTACGATTAATGTTTACATCTATTGAGTTAAACCAACTTTTTTTGAGTGATTACTTATAATCTAGCTGATTGTTGGTGTTTTAAGGGCTATAAATTTCCTTCAATAAGTTTTCAAGGACAATACTTTTGCTCTGAGGCTGAGAGTAATGGGTGGTTCGGTGGTGATAATGACATGTATGCTTCATGACACGTACTCTAGAGCTATATTTTTTATGTCTTAAAGTTACTTCTCTCATTTGTTATACGCCTATAAAGCTTATATATCATGACGATAATTAGGGATCGTTTATGAATGATTTTTTAGCTAATGATCTACGAAGAATAACAACGTTGGGCTTTTAATGTCCGTATAAGGTGTTTTACCCATATTTATTGGGGTAAAAAAGGGCGTTTTTAGAAGATAAAACAGGATATTGAAGGAAGTAGATTTTGAGGCATAATATGCCTACTATCATAGGGCCAATCATTTCACACAAATTTTTGACCTTGTAATGACATTAAGTTGCTCATTTAGTTTTAGCCAACTCACTCACATTAAAAGGTTACAAACACAGTTACAAAAAAACTTCTCAACTTTTATTACTTTCCCCAAAGTACAAAAGATTGCCAAGACCTCATACAAGTATTTCTCTCTTTACACTTTTTCTCTCTTAATTTTTCTCTGGTGTCCCTTGGCTAACACTTTACATACATATATATACGACTGTATGACTTGACTGTCAAATCAATCATGTTTAGTGGGGTATCCCCACTTTTAGGAGTACATCCTACATTCTAGGCAAAACATGGGTATACATTGATAGAGAGCCTACCACCTCAAATTGGACTTAGTTTGCATTGATGAAGAGTTTGTCATCTCACATTTGACTTGTTCAGCTATGCTTCTACTACTGTCCACATTCTCCTTCCTTCAAGGAGAGCTTGCTAACACATCACGCCCGTATAGTTAACTACTTCCTATGATCTCTGTGGATAAGGTGGCAGAGACTTAGTGGTTCTGCCCAACGCCCCATAAACTCCTCTTTTTATGGTGTATGACCAAAACCTTTACCACATTGCCACCAATCCCTCTACTGCCCAACTCGTGAGTGCTTTCTTAGCATTGCTGGCCTGGACCCTTACCCGTGCACCAGCATTATGTGTTATTGTAGCTAACCCTTAGGGCCTTTATTAGCCAACTCGTTCCTTGGCTAACTCTCATAGGAGACATACACACACTTCCTAAAGAGCATTAGGAAATCTGGCCTTCTGGTAAGAGGACACATTGGTGTGTTTGAGTGATCACTTCCTCAATTGACAGTCTATTGGTGCATGGCTAGTATAACCCACTGCCTAACTAGTGATCCACACCCTTCCTTATTTGCGCTAATGCTCTAACCTGCTACCCCTTGACTATAGCACATGCTTGTTTGGTGCCAATGCCAAAGCCCACATTTGCCTTTGTTGGTTTGTTGTCATGCACATTGACTCCTGTTGATGAGAATCGTAGAGATGCTGGGTGGAAGGCTTCAATGGATGCAAAAGGTCCATTGCACATTCCAGAAGGCCCAATAACACAAGTTAGAGCCAAAAAGATGAAAGAAGCACTAAATGAGCTGATTAAGGACGTTTAGGCCAACCAAGTTTCAAATGGTGCGAATTCAAACTTGAAAGAGGGTCTATGTCTTATTAATATCATTGGAGTACTTAAAGTGTTAGAACTAAGTAATAACAGTCACTTCAAATTAAGAGTTTATTTTTTGTGTAAGAATTTGTCCCTATATAGGAATTTCTCCTAAATAAGAAATTGTCTTAAATAGGAATTTGTACTTCTTTAGGATTATTGTTTTAGCTTATAAATAGGCACCCCTTGTGACATTAGACAAAATATCAGACAACTTTAAGTGAAATAGAAAGCAAAGGTTTTTCTCCTTTGGTTCTTTTAAGAACTAAAGAACTTATCAAAAGGTACTTCTTCTTGTGGCATTCAAATCGACTTATCACTCCTAATTCTTTTCTTTTCTAGAGTGTGGCATCCATATCCTTCTTAAATACCCTAGGTTTGTGTTCCTTCAAATATTGGGTCTAAGGTTTGTGTTATTAAATTCTGATTTAGCTTTCCTGATTGTTCTTTGATTCCTTGTGTGCATTAAGTCCTTGAGTCATGTCTTTTTGGGGTTTTCTACATTAATTGGTATCAGAGCCTAGTTCTAAATCAAAAGAAATAATATGACTTCGAAAGATAAAGGTGTTGCTCAAGAGGGAGCTGTTGACATGTCCTTTATGATTACAGTTATGCAATAACAATTTAAGCACATGAATACCAGATTTGATGATATGAGAGAGAAAATGAAGGAGCAAGCTAATACAATATCAAAGTTGCAAAGGAGTTATGAAGAATATGAGGCTCCTAAAGCAAGAGGGCAATTAAAACATGCCTATAACCATAAAAATGATGATTCTATGCCATCTTTAGAGAGTGAAAGTGATGGAAAGAAGTATCTGGTTAATGGAGTAGTTCTGATCACAAGGCAAGCATTGAATGTGCAAGTAAAGGAAGAAAATAAGGTGTAATGAGATAACATCTTTCAAACGAGGTGTCTTATCAAAGATAAGGTATGTAGTATGATTATTGATGGTGGGAGTTGCACTAATATTGCTAGCACAACTATGATTGAGAAACTGAATTTACTTACTATGAAGCATCCTAGGCCATATAAACTTCAATGGTTGAATGAGAGTGGTGAAGTCAAAGTAAATAAGCAAGTGCTTGTATCATTTTCTATCAAAAGGTACCATGATGAAGTTTTATGTGATGTTATACCTATGCAAGCAAGCCATATTCTATTAAGAAGGCCATGACAGTTTGATAGGCGAGTTATGCATGATGGATTCAAAAATCGATATTCCTTTGTAATGAATGAAAAACCCATCACTCTTATACTATTATTACCTCAACAAGCTTATGAGGATCAATTGATGATTAAAAATGAGAGTGAACAAAAAAGAGAGATTGAAAAAAGGGAAAAAAGAGGAGAAAATGTGAGAATACAAGAGAAAGAGAAGAAAACAGGAAGTTTATATACAAAAGAAAGTGATGTCCAAAGAACAATTTTTGCTAAACAACCTATAATCATACTTTTGTATAAGAAGGCTTATTTTAATACTAACAAGTTTGAGTCATCTTTGCCTAGTGTTGTTGTTGTTCTATTGCAGGAATTTGAAGGTGTATTCCATGACAATGGCCAAAGTGGATTGCCACCCAAAAGAGGAATTGAGCATCAAATTGATTTCATCCCTAGTGCATTCATCTCAAACCAGTCAACACATAAGAGTAATCTTGAGGAGACAAAGGAGCTTAAAAGATAGGTTGAAGAACTCATTTTGAAAGGATATGTGAGGGTAAGTACAAGTCATTGTGCAGTTACTATCCTACTTGTATAAGGAAAGTTGAACAAAAGACATGCCAAGTGGATCAAATTCATTCAGACCTTTCCCTACATCATCAAGTATAAACAAGGTAATGATTTAAGGACGAATCCTTTTGAGGAAAGGGGGAATGATGAGAATCATAGAAATGATGGATGAAAGGTTTCAATGGATACAAGAGGTCCATTACACATTCTAAAAGGCCCAATAACATGAGCTAGAGTTTCAATCGATATAAGAGGTCTATTGCACATTCCAAAAGACTTAATAACATGAGCTAGAGTCAGAAAGATGAAGGAAGCATTAAATTGGCTAATTAAGGACATTTAAGCCAACCAAGTTTCAAAAGGTGTGAATTCAAACTTGAAAGAGAGTCTAGGCCTTATTAATATCATTAGAGTACTTAAAGTGTTAGGACTAAGTAATAGCGGTCACTCTAAATTATGAGTTTATTTTCTATGTAAGAATTTGTCCCTAGATAGGAATTCCTTTTAAATAAGGAATTGTCCTAAATAGGAATTTGTACCTCTTTAAAATTGTTGTTTTAGCTTATAAATAGATACCCCTTATAACATCAGACAAAATATCAGAAAACTTTAAGTGAAATAGAAAGTAAGGGTTTTTCTCCCTCAGTTATTTTGAGAACTAAAGAACTTATCAAGAAGTACTTCTTCTTGTAACATTCAAATCGACTTATCACTTTTAATTCCTTTCTTTTCTGGAGTGTGGCGTTCATATCCTTCTTGAATACCATAAGTTCGTGTTCCTTCAAATATTAGGTCTAGGGTTTGTGTTATTAAACTCTAATTTAGTTTTTCTGATTGTTCTTTGATTCTTTGTGTGCATTGGGTCCCTAAGCCATTTCTTTTTGGGGTTTTCTGCATCACCTGCATTTACATTGTTTCCTTTAATGTGCCAAGCTCATGCCAACTTCATGTCAAGTATTGGCATTCATGTTAAGCATTGGCACAAGGCATCATCAATACTTGTATTCCCATATTCAAGGACTCTAAAGGGCCAACAAACCATCCCTACCCATTAAACCCAATGTCCTTATTGGTAGAGTTGATAAGTAATCTTGAATCTACTTCTTAAATTGTCATAACGTCACGTCTCTCCTAATTAGCCTCATTGTTCAGAGCGTCTTTTCACTTCACCAGGTACTCAACTTAGCAATTCTTCTTGCTTTGTCCCTGTGTCCTGTGGTTTACAATCTTTTCCACTTGATGCTGGAACTTTGCTCGAATGGTTGAGGGAGCACGTCTTGCTTGCCTCCTTAAAGGTTCGACCCTATCTTCCTCATGAAAGGGTCTCAAGAAGCTCACATGGAAGGTCAGATGGACCTTCAACCTTTCTAGAAGTTGCAATTGATAAGCAACATTACTCACTTTCTTTACCACCATAAAGAGGCCATTATACTTCGGAATCAACCCCCAATGGACTGTCTTACTGCTAATCTTCTTTCATATTTAAGGAGTCAATTTTAGTAAAACTTTGTCCCTAACTTAGAACTTAAGGTCTCATTTTCCCTTGTCCACATACTTCTTCATACATCTAGCCGTTTTGTTTAAGCTATCTTGGGTCTCATTAAACAACTTTTGTTTTGAACGGGCATACTGCATACTGGTACCCTTGTCCATAGTTTGGTGTCTTTGGCAAGATACATGCTTGTAAAAGTCACCTTTTCCTTTTCAGTTACCTTTGCAGCCATGAAGTATTGCTCCATGTTCCACAACAAATTCTCAATTGCTTTGGTATCTTGTTCCCCTTTAAAGGCCTTAGGTTTAGGGACCTTCAGTTTTCTAGATGACTTGGTAGCACCACTGGATTGGCTGCCTATGACCTTTTTTAGGACAACAACATCACGTTCTATATTGCCAAATGACTACACCCAAGCACCATCAAGACTATCATAACAAGATTGTAAAAAATCCACCAATTTCTCTAATTCATCAAGCCTTGCCAAGACCGAGAGGACCTATTCCTAAAAGGCATCATCAAGTGCCTTTTGAATCTCAAACACCCGCTTATGAACCGCATTAAGTCTCGATCCTCTAGCCATGAATTAAACTTGCTTTGATACCAATTATCACAAGGCTAACTGTTTCACACAAAATTTTGGCCTTGTGATGGCACTAAGTTGCCCTCTTAGTTTCAGCCAACTCACTCACACCGAGAGGTTATAGCACAGTTACAGGAAAACTTCTCAACCTTTATTTCTTTCCCTAAAGTACAAAGGATTACTAAGATCTCATACAAGTGTTTCTCTCTTACACTTTCTCTTTCTTGATTTTTTAGTTCTCTAATGTCTTTTGGCTGACACCTTACATACATATATATATGGTTGCATGACTTAACAACCAAGCCAATCATGCTTAATGGGGCATCCTCACCCCTAGGAGCACATCTTATATTCTACGCAGAACATGAGTTTGCAATGATGGAGAGCCTATTACCTTATGTTAGACTTGGTCTGTATTGATGGAGGGTCTGCCACCTTATGTTAGACTTGTTCAGCCCTGCTTCTGCTACTGCCCACATTCTCCTTCCTTCAAGGAGAGCCTACTAGCACATCACACCCATGTAGTTAACTACTCTCCATGATCTCTATGAATAAGGATGCAGAGGTTTGGTGGTTTTTTCCCATGTCTTATAAACTCCTCTTTTCATGGTGCATGGGTAGAACCTTGTCCACACTACCACTAATCCCTTTGCTGCCTAATCATGTGTACTTCCATAGCATTGCTGGCCCGAACCCTTACCCATACAACAACATTTTGTGTTGTTGTGCTAACCCTTAAGGCCTTCGTTAGCCAACTCACTCCTTGGTTAACTCTTATGGGAGACATGTACACCCCCCTAAAGAGTATTAGGGAATTTGGCCTTCTAGTAGAAGGATGCATTGGTGTACTTAAGTGATCACTCCTTTAATCAGTATTAATCAGTAGTCTGCTAATGTGTCGCTAACACAACTCGTTGCCCAACCAATGATCCACACTCTTCCTCCTTTGCGCCAATACCCTAACCTGCTACCTCTTAGCTGCAACATGTGTCTATTTAGTGTTAATGCCAAAGTTCACATTTGCCTCTCCCAGCTTGCTACCATGCATAGTAACTCCTGCATTCACCTTGTTTCCTTTTACGTGCCTAACTCGCGCCAACTTCATACTAAGTATTAACATAAAACATCATTAATCCTTGCATTCTCACATCTAAGAACTCTAAGGGGCTAATACCTACCATCGTTGGGCCATTGATAAATGGAAGCTCATTTATCCTTTCAAATTCCATAAGAATTTATTTCCAGTTCAAACCCTAATTCATTAAAATTTCCAAAGAACAATTATTATATATATATATATATATATATATATATATATATATATATATATATATATATCGAGAGAGAGAGAGAGAGAGAGTTATCAACAATTTAAAATCATTACTCAAATCTTTGACCTTCAAATTACAACAAAATAACTTCAATAATGTACTAAAATTGGTCATTCACTAATGCGCACAACAATAGATATTTATATATTTTTAGGCCAATAATATAATACGAACTTATCTACAACAATGAATTATATATATACAAACAATTAGGGATGACTTAAACTAAAGATTGAAGTGCACTTGATTAAAAGATTTTAGATGAAATATATCATATTTAAAACTATAGAAACTAAGGAGTAATTTAAATCCCTTCCTTAATATGTCTCTCTTTTAAATAGTTTAATTAAGATTTGTATAAGTTGTTTCTACCATTATTCTCATTTAACACACCATCATTTGCAAGTTTCAATGATAAAACACCACCAAAGGCAGAATTAGTGAGAGAGATTCGAAAAATCTCCTAAGAGTCAGGTAAGGTAGCAAGTAACCATAACCCAAGAACCTTGTCA
This sequence comes from Bruguiera gymnorhiza, assembly GCA_020883675.1. Lineage (NCBI taxonomy): Eukaryota > Viridiplantae > Streptophyta > Magnoliopsida > Malpighiales > Rhizophoraceae > Bruguiera > Bruguiera gymnorhiza. Next base: position 1,355,937 of record JAIRCJ010000061.1, on the reverse strand, counting down.
TCAAACTTAATGTTCATTTCTAATAGCTAATCAATGAGACCTTGAAACTCATGTAAGTGGTCAACAATTGAACTCCCTTCATTAGATCTCAACTGTATCATTTTTTTTAACAAGAACAACTTATTATTACCATATTTTGAAGCATACAAAGTCTTAAGTTTACTCCACAAAGTTCGTGTATGTGTCTCATTGCAAATTTGATTATAAATTTTATCATCAACAAATTGTCGTATAAAATCATAAACTTGTTAATGCTCAACTTCTCATTCTTCATCAATCTTAAACTCAAGTTTTGTAGTAGTAAATACAAGCAAATGCAATTTCTTTACAAATTAAAGATCTTTCATTTTACACCTTCATATATGATAATTCGTGTTATTCAAACAAATCAATTTATTCACATTCAACTTCATCATTCAAACGAGCCAAATATACCAATCAGGCTCTGATACCACTCTAATGAAAGAAAGGGGTAACAAAGTATAAATAACTCTGAAAACTTCTCTCGTTCACTTGAATATATGAGGAGATGATTGAATAACAAAAATGACAATGCAAATAAATCACACAAGAGAACATATATATCATTATGTGGAAAACCCCTTTAAATTAAAAGGGGGAAAAAACCATTGGTCACTTTGAGTCATAGGTCAACTCCACTATAATCAAGTGAGTACAATAGAGGTACGTAACCTCAGTTACATCAAATAAATTGAACATAATTCAATTTGTACTAAATGAGAAACTAATGAGTTGAGCAAGATAGGTCAACCACATGTTGTTAACTACAACTTAATAAGTAGACCTCAAGAAAATAATCCAATCTTTCAAGATGAACTCCCAAATGTCCCCTACCAGTTATCCAAAATTCAGTTTAATTGGACCATGGGTCAATAATCATCCATATAGTTTACCAATTTTGCCACAAATGAGATGAGAAACTAATGAGTTGAGCAAGATAGGCCAACCACATGTTGTTAACTACAACTTAATAAGTAGACCTCAAGAAAATAATCCAATCTTTCAAGATGAACTCTCAAATGTCCCCTACCAGTTATCCAAAATTCAGCTTAATTGGACCATGGGTCAATAATCATCCATATAGTTTACCAATTTTGCCACAAATGAGAGAGTAGAAAGTTATCAGAATTGAAAAGCCTCGATTCTAATGGAAAACTTGCCCTTGCTGTTTACAAAACTCAATCCAACCGTCTACAAAGAAGATATATGTATCATCCAACTACTGATCAAAAATTAATTTGATCGAATTACAAATAATTCTCTAATTACACGATCAAAATTGCACGTAGAAAATTGTTCATATTATAAATTTACGAAAACTAAAAAGAAGCAGGACATACTATACTCGAAACTCAATTTCTACCATTCAAAAATAAGAACTAAACGTCCTCTATCAACAATCTAACTTTCAACTTGATCGGATAATAATATCCTTTTTCAAATATAAAATCAAATAATATTATCTTTTATTTTTTTTCTTTTTTCGGCCTCCCTCCTTTTCTCTTTTTTGGTAAATTTTTTTTTCTTTTTGATGACCAACTCTCTGGTTTTTTCCAAGTAAAAAAAATATTTATATTTATTTTAATTATTTTGAATTGTAACACTAAAAAATATAATTAGACTATATATTCATAGAGGAGGAAGAGACCGTTTAACATCGACTACCACCACCTGCCAAACACGCCCTCCCCCGCCCCAACCCCCCCTCAAAACAAAATTTAAGATAAAATTAAAAGAAAAAAAAAACAAAAAGAGCAGGATAAGAAGTTAATAATAATAATTAACAAACAAACACACACACGCGCACAAACATAAAAACATAAAAAAAAAAAAGGCAAAAGTAAAAGAAAGAGGCGATTTTTTGATTCCTGAAATTTTGGGCGAATTGGTTAATGGATACGCACCGTTTTTTGGAAAGATGTCGCTGCTCCTCTTGCACCTCCGGACGACTAAATTGCAGACGAGGAGAAGAAGAGAGACGGCTGGCGGCCATTTTTCGAGTTCCTTTGAAACGGCGTCGTTGTTTACTTTTGCAAACAATAATAATAATAATAAAACCAGCACAACGCGCGTTCAATTTGACAAGAAAGTGCACACAGTCTCATTATGCCGAGATTAAAAATTATTAACAGAATCCTCCTCCACATGGTGAAGTCCGAAAAATTAAACAGAAAAACAAAATTAAAAAAGAAAAAGCAAACATATTATAAGAGCATTTCTCACTCGGCATTCATTCATTCATTCATTCATTCATTATAATAATAATAACAATAATAAAACATATCACCGAATTAATATTTTATACATCATTGTATAACTTATTTTTTATTAAAAAATATATATTATAAATATATTAATTATTATATTTATAAATTAAAATTAAAATCATCAATACGTAAACAACATGCATGTAAGACGATTAATGATGTTAGAACAAACAACATAGAAACGTATTATAATCCTCGAGTTCGACCCATGCCAATCACTCGTAATGACAAGACAACAGATAACATCTGCCAACCTAAGCAACCTATTTTGTTCTGTCTCTAGCGGCTTTTTCTTTCAATGTGCTTAAATTACCCACCTCATTCATATCTCAATTCAATTGTAAGCGAGGAGTTTTGCGATTGACGCATATTGGCAACTTTATTAAACTCACTGTTAATGTACATTTTAATAGCTCATGTGTAAGTTATTATCTATATGCATGATCAATAAATATTAAAAATAAAATTTATAAAATAAATATATTTTAAAAAATAATTATAATTTAACATAATTATAAAATATGTATTATATTAAAATATTATTTTTAAATATTTTTAATTGACATATTATTAAAATTAACCATTAATAGAACTGTAAAATTATTACATATTATATTTTGTTAAATAAAAAATAGTCAATCTCATTAACTGAAATATAAAAATAATTAAATAAATACATAAATACTTGTTAAATAAATTAATTTATTGAATTAATCTGCTATTAAAATTTCAAATGAAATATTACTTATATGTCAATGAAATTGCTTTATTGTGTAAGTGACCTTAAACTTGAAATTATTAAGATATCTCGTATAAAACTTTTTATACTTTAATATCACTTTTCGGTTATCTTGATCAAAGATCACTTATAAAAACTTGTAGTAATATGACATGAATTGTATGAAAATAGTTAACTAATCAACAAATAATTTATCGTCCCAAAGTAATTATAAGAGAATGTCTTACCAATTTTAGGAGATATTAATTTAGAAAATTCTATAGTTAGAGTGAATTGAGTATTTATAAAAAATTATGATTTTATTTATAAAATTATTAATATATATTTGAAAATAAATATAATTAAATAAAATATAATAGATACCAATTTTATATTTTATATCTAATAGTAACATTAAAATGATAAAAAGATTTACATTAAGAGATCGTATACTAAAAAGATATATTAAACTATCTTTTCATAGACCTAACATTTGAGTATTTATGATATATAATTCAATATCAATTATGACATATGAAAATAAATTAGTCAATTGATAAACTAATAATAAATTTAAAAAATTAATTTATCTAATCTTTTCAAATTATAATTTATATGATATACATAAAGAAAATTATAAATATATTAAATAAAAATTAAATTAGACTTAATTTTAAGATTTAAGAATAGGATTAAATTTTTAAAAATGCAAGAATTGAAGTACAATTTATTAGAAATTGTCATATATCTTTATATTAGAATTCAAAGTCAAAATCTATAAATATACTTCTCTCTCTAAGTCCCCGAAAGACACTAAATGTAACATATTGACCTTTGGCTTTTTGGATGTCATTTTCCTTTCCTTTTCTTTTTTTTTCTATTTCCCATTTCCCTTTTTCCTTTTTCTCGTAACAATTGGTTGCTATCACCATTAAGCATGGAAACAATTATCTTGTCTTACTTAAGAAATATTACCTTTATTTGGTAGTCATGTTAGAATATTTCTAATTAATGGTGTGAAAATATTACTAAACAATATTCTTATTAAAGAATCAATTATAATATAGTTCAATTAGTAAAAAGAATAATTATATATATTATTATACTATTAAGGACTATAATCTTAATTTTTAATTCAAATATTAATGAAAATATCTAATTTAAATTATATAATTGTATATCTATATCTATATATATAGTTATATATATATAACTTTAAATGAAATTTTCATATATCTCTTCTTAACATATATGAAAATTTCATTTAAAGTTGTGTGATTATAGTAGATGTCAAAAAAGAGAAATTAGTTATTAGATTGTGACAAGTTTTCTAGTTACATCAATGATTTCGACTTCTACAAATTTAGATATATTATTTATTGTGTTGTTTACATGAAAATAATCAATTTTAATATCTAAAATTAATATTTAATGATGATGTCCTTGTTAAATAAGTTAATAAGTAGTATTAAAGATTACATTTAGCAATTGAATATTTTATGGTATGAATAATAGACCATATACTTAATTTATGATTATTTTTAATTGAACAAAAAAATAATAAGATTTTGTATTCATGTTTAGTTTTCTTGTAACCGAAATTGATTTACTTGGCCATATTACTTTGCATGAAATTTGCCAATTTGGCAAACTCGATTTTTATGTTAAATAAAAAAAAATAAAAACAAGGAAATCCTTTAGCCTTTATGGATCTTAAAGGAGAGTTCTTCAAATTGTTAATTTGGCCTTTATAATCTCTTGACCATTATGGTTTTTGCATAAGAAATTGATTGTCTTCCTCCACAATTTAACTTTTATGATGAAAAAAAAAAAAGGAAACGTTTTTAATTTTTTCGTAACATTTAGACATGCTAGCATGAGAAATTAGTTTGCTTAATTTAAGATTTGATCAATTTTGTCATAAGAACATAATCGGCATGTATTTTGTGTATATATTTTGATGTGGTTAAATTTCTTTCAAATGGTGTTACTTATGTTTATATACATATTTTTTATATGGTGTGATGGTCATTAAATTAACCAATTAAATATATTATAGTTAGAATTTGTTAGTTAACAGAGTGGTCAAACTAGTATGTTTAAAGACATACATAAATAATCATTTATCTATAATTTTAACAAAATACCTATGAATGAAAGTGATTATGTAAAATGATATTACTAATCAATAAAATTACTAGATTCACTCAAAAGTATATCGTTATTTTATGATTAATAATATTATTGGGATATATTAATATTTTATTAAATATATTTATTTATCCAAAAAGTATCAAATGTATTTAGTTTAAAAATAATTAATTATTCATTAAATTTTAACATAGTATTTATTTATGATAAGTTTATTATAGTATCCCTAAAAGAGAACTATTATACATTTTGATTATTGATTGAATCCGATCTATAATTACTCATGAACATTTATGATTATGTAATTGTTTCAAATCACTTGTATGTTTTATATGTTATTGTGTTTAATGGATTAAACTTCTGTAAATGGCGTGAATAAATCAATTTCCACCTAGGTTTGTGGATTTTAACTTGGCATTAGTGGTAAACAAGTATGCTGCTATTATTGTCTGTTTATGGAATTCAATCACAACGATCTTGGTTTAAAGTTTGTAGCTTTTTGTTGAAATTAGATGTCTGTGTCCAAGGATCTTCTACCAGCTTCTGCAATACTTGATTGATAAATGGTATTAATGCTTAAGATATCAAGCATTGCTCTTTGTGTAAGATAAAATGTGCTATTTGTTTGACACTCAACAAGTCTACGGTAATGCCATAGCATAAACTAAGAAGAAGACAGCAACATGGGAAAAATACAGAAGATACGCCCCCTGCAACTGGTCCTTTCTTCTTGTTGCTAGGCATATACTTGCTCGCTTTGAATGCATACAGACAGAAATTTTTGTCCTTGTTAGTATCTTCTAACTAAAAGCTCAAGTCGTAGCAGATTCCGTGAAACTCTGTGATATTTAGTTTCACCTCTACACTAAGCCTGCAAAATAAATAAACAAATGAATTTGTCGTCTTACATTTCAATACTTCCATAAAAATTTTATCATCTCAACAGGTCTTCCGTTTTGGCATAAATTATTTTTTTAAAATAATGAAATATTCATCAAATTTCCAAATATGATTCTGCCTCAGTTTGTGTGATGTATGCTAAATGCCGAGGGCCAGAATTGTCTGAACCATCTCCGTAGCCTATTGCACTTGTATTACTGATAGTTTTCAGTTTCACTTACATGATATTAAATTTGTTTTTCTTTTGTGGTTCCTAAGTTTAATTCTATCCTCCTGATGTTTCCTAAAAAATAATAATAAAAATAAAAATGTTACAATGTTTCTGCTTTATTGTTACTTGCATTTTATTCTTGTTTTAATTATGGAGCAATTGAAAGAGGTGTATAATGATAATCTTTTATTCTACTATTTTGAAGGTCCAGTGGTGCTCCCTTTTTGTAGAATCAAAATGAGGTAGCAAGCTTTCCTACATCAGCAACAAGCTCTCTTACATTAGCAGCAAGTTTTCCTCCATCAAGCTCTAGAAGTTTGATTTTGAAATTTAAATTCAAGTGATATGATTATTAGATGTAATCATGTATAATTTGAACTATTGAATTATGAATATTAAGAACTTGACATGTGTACCAATTTCAAATTTTGTATTTTGAAAACTCCTTTTATATAATGAGGAGTTACAGTAATGGAAACAGGTGAGTGAGTATCCCTTGATATTTAACTTTCCTTGCACTTCCTCCTCGTGTCATCTTGGTTAATCACTGGAAAACTTGCTTCATTAGCAAGTCACTGTTCTCTGCACACTAGAAACACAACAAAATCATCAACCAAATTGCAGCAAATATTAACCAATAGTGGTATCAAAGCTGTAAGATCCTTAGTGACCAGTGAAGTGAGTGCAAAAACTTTCCAAGCAATTGTGTGACAAAAGCTCCCTAAATACTTAAAAGATTGATTCATGGCCTCAGCTGGTTTTTCTCCTTTGCCACCACCTAAGTTCATTGGTGACAATTATACCCAGTGGACTATAATGATGAAAGCTTACTTAAGGGCTTTTGACCTTTGGGAAGCAACTGAAAATGGCATAGTATCTACTCCTCTCCCTGCAAACCCAACTCTTACTTAGCTGAAACTTCACAGTGAACAAGAGTTTAAATAGTATAGAGCCCTTACATGCATCCACACTGCAGTCACTGAGCCAATTTTCAACAGAATCATGGCCTGTGACACTGCAAAACAAGCATAGGACAGGTTAAAGGAGGAGTATGGAGGCAACTAAAAGACTAGAACCATGCAACTGTTGAATTTGAGAAGGGAGTTTGAGTTTCTGAAAATGAAAGAAACAGAAACCATCAAAGACTACAGTGATAAGCTACTCAAAGTGGTTAACCAAATCTGAGTGCTTGGCGAAGATTTGTCAAATAAGAATGCGGTTCAAAAGGTTTTTGTGAGCATTTCAAAGAGGTTTGAAGCAAAAATTTCCTCTCTGGAAGACTCCATAGATCCTACCACCATTTCCCTCGATGAATTAATTAGTGCACTTCAAACTCAGGAGCAAAGAAGGCTCTTGAGGCAAGAAGACACAATTGAAGGTGCCTTGCAAGTCACTTACCACCAGAAAAACCAAAGCAGAAGAAAATCAAATCGCAAACAACTGGAGAAGTCTAATGAAGCTGGCAAATCTGCAAGAAAAAGGCAGTATGCTCCCTATAAGCATTGAAAAAAGACAAATCATTTGTCTAAATCATGTTGGAAAAGACCTAATATAATCTGTAAAGTATATGGTAAAAAGGGACACTCGGAAAGAATTTGCTGGCATAGAGGCAAGCAATCTCAGCACCAACAAACAACACAGCAAATCAAATTGGAGGCACAACTTGCAGATAAGGTTCAATCCATAGATGAGCAGTTGTTTATGGCAACGTCTGACACCAGCCTAACTGATCTTGGAACCTGGTTAGTTGACAGTGGATGCACAAACCACATGTCTCCTAACCTTAAGGTGTTTAATACCTTGGACAAATCCTTCAAATCAAAAGTAAGAATTGGTAATGGTCAATTATTGCATGTGCATGGGAAAGGGGTAGCTATTGTGCATACAGCCTCAGGTACCAAAGTCATTACAGATGTTCTGTTTGTTCTAGACATTCATCACAATCTGTTGAGTGTTGGTCAACTCATAGACAATGGTTTTTCCTTACTGTTCAAAGACCATGCATGTGTTATTTGTGATTTCAAGGGTGTCAAACTGATCACAGTCCCCATGATTGGTAAAAGCTTTCATTTAAACACCAACAAAATGGAGCATCTTGCTCTATTTGCAACCACTAACAAAGCAAGTCTTTGGCACAGAAGACTTGGCCATTTCCATCATGCAGGGATTCAAATATTGAAAAACAAACAACTGGCCTCTGGTATAATAGAGCTGGATTAGGCCGACAGGCCTTGCAATGTATGCCAACTGAGCAAACAGAGCAGACTTCCTTTTCATTCAAATCAAGGCCATAAAGCTCAAAAGCAGTTGCAGTTAGTTCATTCAAACTTGTGTGGACCAATGCAGACTTGTTCCTTGAATGACAGCAGGTATTACATCACATTTATAGATGATTTCTCAGCAGGATTTATTTCCTGAAATCCAAGTCAGATGTAACAGCCACTTTCCAAAGATTTAAAGTCTGGATAGAGAAATAGACTCACTATGTAATCCAAGCCATTAGATCTAATAATGGCTCTAAATATACATCAACTGCGTTCAAATCAAGTTGTACTATCGCAGGGATTCAACAACAATTCATAGCACCATACTCACCTTAACAAAATGGAGTGAGTGAAAGGAAGAACAGGACAATTGTTGAAATGACTAGATGTCTTCTGGCTGAAAACATCTCCCTAAAACCTTTTGGGCAGAAGGTGCAACAACTGCTGTCTACTTGCTGAATAGGCTTCCTTCTAAGGCATTGTCAAATGCCACACCATATCAAGTCTGGTACAACAACAAACCTTCACTTAGCCACCTGAGAATCTTTGGCTGCATTTGTTATGCTCATGTGGTTGAGCCTAAAAGGAGTAAGTTGGATCATAAAGCCTCAGTAGCAGTGTTTATTGGCTATACTGATACAGTCAGTAACTATAAAGTCTATGATATTGCTATGCATAAGGTTTCTATCAGTAAAAACCTTACATTTAATGAGGAAGCAAGATGGAACTGGCAAAACTGCACCGTTGAGCATGCTACCAGTCAAAGCTGTATCAATTCACAATTTCCAAACTCAAAATCTAGCAGTGTGGTTGATGACGTAGATGATCCTCCAGTCAGAGGTATAAGGTTACTAACAAATGTTTACCACAGAAGCTATGTGGCTGAGTTAGATCCTAAAAGTTTTCAAGAAGCATCATAACATACAGCCTGAAAAGCTACAATGGAGGAGGAGCTAAGGTCCATTCATAAAAATCAAACATGGACCTTGGTTCCTAAACCTGTAGACAAAAAGATCATTACTATGAAATGAATATACAGGACCAAATACAATGCAGATGGAACTGTTAACAAATTGAAGGCTAGACTTGTAGCAAAGGGTTTCACTCAGCAAGTAGGAGTAGATTATGGTGATACCTTTTCCCCAATGGTGAGGCTTGATACCATAAAACTGCTGCTTGCAGTTGCTGCTCAACAAAACTGGCTTATACACCATTTAGATGTCAAGTTTGCATTCCTAAATGGTGAGCTTCAGGAATTGGTTTATGTCAGTCAACCTGAAGGATTTGTCAAACTAAAAGAAGAAGATAAAGTTTATCTCCTAAAGAAGGCCTTGTATGGACTGAAACAAGCTCCCAGAGCTTGGTACTAAAAAATTCATGAGTAACTAACAAATGCAGGATTTTCTAGAAGCTGCAACGATGCCACATTCTATGTGAATAGAGATGAAAGACAGTTTTTCTGTGTTTCAATGTATGTTGATGATTTAATGGTTGTTGGAAATTCTTCAAACCTCATATCTCAGTTTAAAAACACCATGGAGAAGAGGTTTGACATGTTAGACCTTGGCAGCTTAAGTTACTTCTTGGGATTGGAAGTACAACAGTCTAAAAGTGGCATTTTGATACATCAAACAAAATATGCATATCAAATGTTACAGAAATTTGGAATGCTTAATTGCAAGAGTTTTCATACTCCTTTACCATCTGGAACCAAATTTGCCAAGATGGATGAATCTCCAAAGGCAGATGAGACTCAATTCAGAAGTCTTATTGGATGTCTCTTGTACTTATCTGCCACTAGACTAGACATCATGTTTCCAGTCAGTTTAATGTCTAGATTCATGAATTCACCACATGAAACTCACTTCAAAGCTGCCAAAAGGATCTTAAGATACATCAAAGGAACTATAGAATTAAGAGTAATGTTCAGAAAGAATGCAGCAAACCAGTTGGTTGGCTTTTCTGACAGTGATTGGGCAGGATCACCCTCATATATGAGAAGCACATCTGGTTTTGCATTTTCCTTTGGATCTAGTATTTTCAATTGGAGTTCCAGGAAACAGCATACAGTGGCACAATCTACAGCCGAGGCTGAATACATTGCAGTGGCCACAACAGTTAACCATGCAATTTGGATTAGAAAAGTCTGTACTGACCTCAAACTCAACCAAACAAAACCTACCCCTATCTTCTGTGACAATCAATCTGCCATTGCAATCTCCAACAATCCTGTACAACATAGGAGAACAAAACATTTCAATGTTAAACTACACTTTGTAAGAGAGGCATAAGAAGCTGGTGAAGTCAAGTTGATATATAGCAGATATCCTAACCAATAACCTATCTAAATCCAGGTTTGAAGACTTAAGGACTGCCATTGGTCTACAAAATAAAAGCACCAAGGAGGAGTGAAGGTCCAGTGGTGCTCCTTTTTTGCAGAATCAAAATGAGGCAGCAAACTTTCCTACATCAGCAGCAAGCTCTCTTACATCAGCAGCAAGCTTTCCTCTATCAAGCTCCAAAAGTTTGATTTTGAAATTTAAATTCAAGTGACATGATTACTAGATGTAATCATTTGTAATTTGAACTATTGAATTATGAATATTAAGAACTTGACATGTGTACCAATTTCAAATTCTGTATTTTGAAAATTCCTCTTATATAATGAGGAGTTACAGCAATGGAAACAGGAGAGTGAGCATCCCTTGATATTCAACTTTCTTTGTACTCCCTCCTTGTGCCATCTTGGTTAGTCACTGGAAAACTTACTTCATTAGTAAGTCACTGTTCTCTGCACACCAAAAACACAACAAAATCATCAACCAAATTGTAGCAAACATTAACCAACACATTTACCCTATGCAAAGTATTAACCATGCATAATGTGGAAGACTTTTGCATACCTCTCTCTCTCTCTCTCTCTCTCTCTCTCTCCCCTTCCCCACTTCTGTTTCTTTTGCTTTTCTTTAATCATCATTGGAATCAAAATCAGTCTCCTAAACTGAGTGTTCTTTAATAAATTGGTACAGAGATTAAGATGCTTTGCGAACTGATCATGTATTTGCAGGCATGGTTGGGAGCTGGAATTTTATTCTATGTATTTGGCGTAATAGCTATAATCTCTCTCCCCTTCATCTTCTTCGTTATACGGGAGACCAAGGAGCTTACTCCGGAGGAAATTGAGGCTAAATGCTTATAGATTGCCACATCCAATTCACCTTTACCCTCAAGCACATTATTATAGCAGGAGGGCATATGGTTTTCTCGCATATACTTGGGACTTTTTGGTGTCTAATATCTCTATACTTTTGTATGTAAGTTGTTAGCCATTCTTTGTATATGCATGCATGCATTTATTTACTTGTATATTGTATTCTTCTCCTAGACATTCTATGATAAAAGTACTGCCGGGTTAAAGAATAAGTAAATAGAATGTAGTCTACTTCTCTTTGCGGATTTCTGTGCAGATGGTAAAGCCATAGAATTAAATAGCAGAAGCACAATTAAGATATGCCTTGCTTCCCTTGGTGAAAATATTAGGACTCGCTGTCATAATTGCCCTATTGATTAAATGTCGATTTTCAATGGCAAAGAAATTAATGGATTGATAATCAGCATATAGATTAGGAAAATACCATCTATTGTTACTAACTGCTACACGCAGCAAATTTCTCCAGAGTTCCAATTCATTAGCTTCTAATTAATAGTTTACAATACCAATTAACGAATTGTAAACAAAAGAATTAAGACCGTAAAATCTGAACAAACTAGGAATACAAATTACCAGTGTAATGTTGACACAAGTAAACCTAAATCTCCTCATCCTATGTACTGAACGAAAGTTCACATTTTGGACCAGGCTTCCACTTAGACAATCGATCCCCAATAATTTTTGGGGCTGTAGCAAGAGGCGACTGCACCCTCAAATGACCGATTAGACTTCGTTCTTTCCAGACACTTCGATCCTAGAAGCCTTGGACAACCCCAATTCCACCTTCAGGCTATTATTTTGGTTCCAAGCCATCTAGTCCTTCAGAAACTCCAACACATTTCCCCTTTGTTTTTTTCCTTTCTTTTTTTTTTTTTCCTTCTCGTTCTTGTTCAAAGAATTACTGCAAAACAGAGGGCAATCACAACAGAGAACCGCAGAATTAGGGCACACACACACAAACTAATTGAGACCAAAGAGAACCAACAAAAATGCGATATGGGTTGTGGAGATTGAAGCCAAAAGGTGCGATTGTGTTTTTTTTTTCCCCTAGGATCACTAACGTGGGCTATAAGTAACATTGAGAGGATATCTGAAATGGTCGAGGAGGGCTTTTGGTTTAGTTCTGAGTTCCAACGGTTGTGTTTAGTTGAAGTTGGCGCCAATCTTCAAATTACTAATATACCTTCTTTTTTTTTTTTTTAAATTCAATTTCTTACTCTTATTGCAACTTACTAATCTATGTCTAACCTTTTATTGTTCTTGTTTTTCTACCATGCGACCAGGTAACAAGTTAAGAATTGTATCCATTATTATATTCTTCCATCGTTGGATTGAAGAGTAAGGTTTACATAACAAGTGTTTCATCAATGGTACCTTCAGGGGTAGTGACAATTAGTACTTGGAACGCCGAGATGAATATGTTGCCAAATTAATGTGTAAATAATAATGGCAAATTAGCCTAGCTCATTACGTATTTTGGTGGTTGTGCTTGGTAAGTCTGGTATGGCAACTTCAAGTATTCTCTTAGGTGTTAACATATAGACCAACCAGGCATTGTATTTTTCATCTTCAATAAAAATGAACCACTCGTTTTTAACTGCCACCATCAGAACCTCTGCGTCATTGAAATGCCTAAATTTCAAATAACATATAGAAAATGGAACAATGAACATAATAAGACTGCACATAACACAAGGGCAGGTCAACTGCAGTTACAATCTGATCCTAGTTTCTTCCAAAACAAAAGGTAGACACTGGACAACCACAAACTGCCTTGTAAAATCTGCAGCTTGCAGTAACTTCAGATGACATACAAGTTCAACCTTTCGGTTGGCAATGAGTATTAATATTATCTATAGACAATTCAGAAAAGAACCATAATTATTATCTGAAAAAGAAATATATGTATCTAATGGAAATTTCATTTTTAATACATTCCAACAACACCATGAGAAGTAATGCATATAAAGCGCGACCATTCATTGATCACATCCTTTAAAGCTATGTTGGAGAGTCTTTGGAGTTTTAACCCTGACATTTCCCAACCAAACAGTAACAAACTTAACTGAAAAGAAATAGCAATGTTGATCTGTAGATCTAAATGTGCAGAATATTCAGACAACAAGCTCTAGGAAAAAATTCTCAGCAGCAACTGGCATTTACTTCTATGCTATCCATTACAGAAATTATCAGCTGTCGAAGATGCAAAGAATCCAAGCTATTTATATTGAAACTCAAGCAACTCTGATTAGAAAAGTCTGATTTCAGCAAGTAGCTATTTAGGAGCCTCGTCAGAAGATGAAGCCTTTTCAAATGGTACAGTAGGTGGTGGAGTTTCTTTAATTGATGTGCCAGATCGCAGACTGCTTTGACCCGATGAGGAAAAGCTAGCATGTCCTTCCTTTTCAGCAAGTTCTCGTAGGCTTTGTTGAAGGGCTCGCACCCTGTCTTCAGTCTTGCGAAGTTTTCTCCATCTGTAAGTAAACCAGAGGCCAAAACCACCATATACGATGATATAAGAAGCCCACACAAAAGGATAAGTTTCTGCATGCTCTTTGATTTTTCGATACCGTTCAAGTACCGTTTCTGAGAAGCCAGAAGGGATACTTGAGGCTTGCTGATCTCCTGTTTGCTCAGAAGCCATTTCTTTCGACACTGATATGTGTAATTGACTACCACGACAACTGCAAAAGCCATTAAATCGATTGAAGTATGTTGTTAAAATATTGAACAAGATCAGATTCATGTTTATAGACATATCAATTATTAATTAACATCATTTTTAACAAAACCTTCATTAGCTCTATTAGATTTTTTTTTTTAAACACATTTTATCTAGAATGAAACTCTATTCAGGACTAGTGATGTTGCAGCTACTTGCTTCATTGACTATCCAAGTAGAAAGGCTACAAACTATAAGACACCTAAAACTTTTTCTTAATTGCATGTGCCGTCATTGTGGAAAAAAAAAAAATGAATATATCAGTAAACCCCTTGCTGCTTCACCATCATCAATTTTGGCACTTACAACCTCATACATAGGAGTGCCTAGGGAGGATAAAAACAGTTAATTATCAAAAGAGAATAACTTAAAATTCCAATCTATGTTATATTTTCCTACGTTTCCAACCAGGATATCAAACAAAAGCAATGTCTCCTTTCCTTTTTCCAAGCATTTTCCTTTCATTAACCAAACACCAACCATTTTCTAATATTTAAAAACAACAAAAATAAAAAAAAATTACACATAAACTATTTCAATAAACATAAACAAAAAGAAAAAATATGTAACGTCAATGTTTGTTTTCTTCCACGAGGCACTTGACAACAACAAAAACCCAATCACTGGCGAATACCTACCAAAGAAAACAAGGTGAGAGAGCGTTTCACTTACGAAATTGGAACCGGACTATAGAGTTTAGCTTAGAGAAGATGTTAATGGCGTCCTCCTTGCCCTAATTACACTTCAACCTCAAAAATCTGGAAAGAAAATCGATTAAAAAATAAGGAATAGAAATAGCTTTCTTGTATTGTATGATGAAAAACAAAAGAAAATCAAAATAAAAAAAAAGAAAAAACAAAATATTACAACGAAATTAACCACAATACGTTACCTCTCAAAGTTGTCTTCCTAATTATTTGAGTCAAGATTGGGCTTTGAATTCTGATCCTTTTGTTTTATTTTTGTATCCCGGGGCTTTCTCTCACTCTATCTTGTTTGATATTGTGGGACTAGGGGTTTTTGATTTTCCGTAGAAAAAAAAGACAAAATGAAAAAAATGGGTTTTTAATTTTTTTTTTCTCTTTTTTTTAAGGCTTCGGTAAAAGAAATTAAGAGTATTTTATTTTATTTTTCATTAATATTGTTGTTATTAGTTGTGGCTCATTCATAAAGTTTAGAACTATTTGAGATATTACCACAATTTTTATTTTTTTTGAATCGATGCGATCTCTTTTAAGTGGTTAATTTCATCAATCATCAATTTAGCAAGGGTAATCTTTCAAAGATCTACAGTAATCATTGGAGACTCTAAATCTTTATTTCCACACCATTGTCGCGTTGCTTGCTAATTGGGCTATAAATATTAATAATCTCATTAGGTTTTTATTGATGTAAATATATGATTAGAATGTAGTTAAAAATTAAGAAAGTTGTTTTAATAGTTAGCTGCAGGACACTCCCTACGTTATCATGAAACAAATTAAAACCCAAGTTGTGCAATTGATAAATATTTAACTATTTTATTTTTGCTCAAAAAACAAAAAAAAATAAACTATTTGATTTTATTTAACTGTTTACCTACTCTATTTTTGTTTCTATCTGACTTAATAACTCTTTTAATGTGGTTTATTTTTTTAATAAATACAACTTTATAAAACAAAAAAATACAGAAAATAAAATAATTATAATACAAGAAATGACATCTATTTTTTAAAAAAAGACTTGATTTTAACATGGCTAAACTGTCTATGCTCAAACATGCATTGACAATGCATGAAGGTCAATACCCATGCATCCTATATGTAGAGATATTTGAATTTTGCATTAATTTTCTGCAAACATACTTATATCCTATTGTCTGAGAAAGAATCCAACCGGCCCACTCCTTCTCAATCTTTTCACTATCTTGTCCACCATTTCACTTTCCTCTCTCCCAGCAAGTTTAAAGCATTACATGGATACTAAAACGTATAAAAAAAGTGCCCTATTGATGTCACAATAATTTCCAGCAATATCCATTCATCCCTACATAATCAAGCGTGCCCATGTGCTTAAGTTTGTACCAAGGACAATATGCCATGAATTATTAGATAAAAGTGGCCCTTCAAGAGCAAAAAGTGAACACATAGCAAATAGTCAACATGCTAACATAAAGAACCTTGGCTAATAAAATGAATGGCTAGCTTATTTGAACCAAATCAGAAACAGAAAATTAGAAATATTATTAAAAAGAAATCAGAAAACGGCTAAAATATATGCAAATCACTGGGAAAAGGCCCTGAGCAGAAAGTAGACAAGCCTGTCTATAGATATAAGGTGAGGAAACACATACCTATACCAAACATTAAACCAATTAAAACCAAGCATGATGGTAGTATGATCAATAAGAGCAAAGCAGTCAAATGATTGTGCCACTAACAAAACATGCATGCTGAAGTGCATCTCCCAAAAAATCTAAGTAAACATTGCAGAAAATTATGTCATGCAAATTTTCATAAGTTTCTAATCCTTTCCGAAGGCAATGATACAAAAAAAAAAAAAAAAACAAATATGAAAACGAAAAACTAACCAAATTGAGTATCTCCAAGTTTCTTGTAATACTTGTTACCAAACTTGTCTACTCCCACGAGTGTCGCCCCAATGTTATGGATTTTGGTTTGCCTAAAATCAGTCAAAACAAATTTTAGTATAGAAAACATAATGAAATTACACAAGAAAATAAAAGAAAAAAAAATAGTGGCAATAAGGATTCCTGCAGGGCGTGCATAATTGAAGGTCAAGGAAGTGAAGAAAATTAAGAAACAATTCAGCTCAATAGTGTAATAGATAAAAGGCCTGCCAAGATCTCAAATGGAGAACCAAAATAAGAAGTGGGGAAAAAATATTATTCAACAACAATCAGAAATGACAAGTATGAAGGATAACATGTGCCATACTTTCCAAAGTATGCTGGGGGTAGAACCCACTGAGGAAAAAAGACTAAGGAAAGCAGTCTGAGTAAGATGGTTTGGCCAAGTCCAAGGAGAACTAATGAATGCTTTTAGATCAGGCTGGGAGGAGAATAAAAAGAGAGAAAAAGCCTCAGACAAGGTGAGGTACAACTATCAACAAGGAATTAGGATTACCACACACTTACAGCTAATCCAAATCAGTTTGGCATGCATTGGACAAGTATCAAATACCTTCCACCATATTTTTTCACACATCTTAAGGATTCTGGCTCCAAATAATTGATTATATATCATTATGTGATAAATTTATAGGCCTTGTTTAATATGAGCAATGATACTGATGGGTGCAAAGTACCCACAAATCCATAGATGCTGGATTCAAATTCTCCCATCTTCAATTCTTCACATATTAGAAAATGGACTAAAGTTCGAAAATAGAATGGTAGATCCCAAATAACTAAATGGCCCATATCATAAGAATGCTCAACCAGTAACCATAACAAGAAGTAGCAAAAGGAATTCAACTTACAAGAGATTTCCGTCCGCAAGGCAAGCCCTGAAATTCATTTAAAAGTTAAACGAAAGGGGCAAATGCAGTCAATAAAGTCTCCAGACAAACTTCGTAGATCACATAAAAACAAAAATTCAAAAACCCATTACGCTGCTTTCGCTTATCTGACAGGTAGCCTTCTTCCGTGAGCCCACGCAGAAACGTGCCCGCCCCTTTCTCTCTAATCGCCTTGAACACTCCTTTTACCACCTACGATGCCATCTCTGTCTCCCTCCGCTCGCCTCTCTCGCTCTCTGTTTGTACCCTATATAATTATTTTCCTTTTAACTTTGTATTTTCTTTCCGCCCCTCGAAACTAAACCGGGCCAGAAAAAATCAACCTCACCTTGCTCTCTGATTTAAAGAGCCATTGGTCTAATTATTAACCCGATACTTAAAGCAACGACTTATTTTTTAAAAAATAATAATAATATTTTTATATTATATAAAAATAAATAAATTATTTTTAAAATAAATAAAAAATATATATACAAATATTCATACTCAATTAATATAATAATAGATTAATATAAAAAATATATTTCAAATTTTTAATTTAATTTTTAAAAAATAATCATTTAATTACCAATTTAATTTGTTATTATTAAATATCAACAAATTTAAATAACTTTTACATGTATCACATTTACACACTAAAAAAAAAAAATTATTTTTCAAAATCATATCATTCATTTCCTAACATTATTAATACATTCTTTCATTATTTATACAAAATTATCTCTTTTGTGATAATAAATAAAAAGCAAGGTATATTTTAAATGAGAAAGAGTTTGAAAAGGCTAAAGGTTTATTTGCAATAAAAGCTTATAGAAGACATATAGCCTAGATAAATGTCATCAAAAAGAGTTTAAGGAAACAAAATTTTGTGGGTTCACTTTTCTTAAGTGATTGGAGGTATACAAAATATACTAAAAATAAAATAAAGTCAACAAATTTCTTTAAAAAAAGGGTGTTATCGATAAAATAGTGTACAATAAAATTTACAAATGCAACTTTGATTACATTTTTATTAATGCCAATTTTTTCTATTGTGATCCAATTAGTATAAATAAGAAGTTCTTGTGAGAAGTAATTTTATTTCTCATGACTTCTAATAAAAGATCCTAAAATTAGTGTATCATCATAATTATTACATTACATAAATGACACAAATTTTTATTCATTTTGATCTTTTATCTTATATTCTTAATTTAATTGCATAATTTTTATAAGGATTTGGAGATAGGAATCACATGAGTTTAAAACCCTTCAACAATTAATCCTTTTACATAAGTTGAGAGGTTACTTTGTTAACCATAATATCTTTCTATCATTATTACTGTGCCAATGGTTCTTAAAAATTTTTGTTTTTATTATCAAAAAATTTGGTCTCCACACAATATTAAATTTTGACATTGATTATCACCAATTATGACTATTTTGTTACATTCATAAAAATATTATATTTACAAATTATTTGTAAATTAAAATTATAAATCAATTATATTGTCCACACTTACTTTATTATTGAACTTTTAAGATTGGTACGGAGCAAATGAAGAGCATATTTGATTTACATTATTCACTTTTTTTTGTTATTTACGATAATTTCTCTTTTTATGACAAAAAATTTTGAAAATGTAAATATAAAATTTCTTCATAAATATAAAATAAAATTTTGATACTTATTATATATAGTAGAAATGGAAAGACAATGAATATTTTTGATCTATAATAATTACCAACTTAATATAGTCTCTCTCGATATTATTTATTTTTCTTCATATCTACTTTTATTATATAGAGTTTCCAATTTTCTCTTAAAAAGGGCCAAATAGTTGTATTTTGTTTTATCTGTGATTACAATTTCTAGCCATTTTTTGAATTGTACAAAGATGTATACAATATAATTCAGTTTAGGTCAGATAATTTATTTTTTTATGTGCTTTACTTATAATTTTTGGTAAATATTTAATCTTCTTTTAATTTTATTACATTTATCATTAATAAATCATATTTGATTAAAATATTATCTAATAAAACAATAATACAAGTATATCTTACTTAACGTGGGTAAAAACTTCTCATTTATATATTAATCGTGTGTTAAAGAGTGAGAGTTTTTACTGACATAAATCAATCATCTTTCTTACTCTTTTAATCCCATCCCTAAAAGTCTAGAAATACACTAGACACATGACTCTAGTTTATTGGGAGATGTGATGTAGAAAAAAAGAGTGGGCCATACAGTGCCAAACAAGACAAGGCAAGAGAAAGCCTTAGGTTAAAAAAAAAAAAGAAAAAGAAAAGAAAAGCATAAGGATCATAAATTAAAACCTAATCTCGACTCAAATAATTATGAGACAATCTCGAAAGGTAATGTATCGTGGCTAATTTTGTTGTAATATTTTTTTTTAGTTTTTTTTATTGGATTTTGCTTCGTTTTTCCTTATACGATACCATAAAGCTATTTTTATTCCTTATTTTTTAATTGATTTTCTCACCAAATTTTTGAGGTTGAAGTGTAATTAGGGCAAGGAGGACACCATTAACATCTTCTTTAAGCTAGACTCTGTAGTCTGGTTTCAATTTCGTAAGTGAAATACTCTCTCACTTTGTTTCCCTTAGTAGGTATTTGCCAGTGATTGGGTTTTTGTTATTGTCGAGTGCCTCGTGGAAAAAAATAAACATTAACGATGCGTATTTTTCCTTTTTATCTATACTTATTGAAATAGTTTATGTGTATTTTTTTTTCTATTTTTAAATGTTGGAAAATGTCTGGTGTTTGGTTAATGAAAGGAGAATGTTTGAAAAAAGGGAAGGAGAACATTGCTGTTGTTTGAAGTCCTAGTTGGAAACGTAGGAAAATATAACATATATTAGAATTTTAGGTTACTCTTTTTTGATAATTAATTGTTTTTATCCTCCCTATGCACTTATATGTATGTATAGATTGTAAGTGCCAAGATTGATGATGGTGAAGCAATAAGGGGTTTATTGATATATTCATTTTTTTCCACATTGACGACATATGTAATTAAGAAAAAGTTTTAGGTGTATATAGTCTATTGCCTTTCCACTTGGATAGTCAATGAAGTAAGTGGCTACAACATCACTATTCCTCAGTGGAGTTTTATTGTAGCTAAAATGTGCTTTAAAAAAAAAAGAAAAAAAAATCTAATATTGCAGTAGTACTCTAAGAATAATGATTTAAATATAACTTTTTTTTATACTTCTGGTTTAATTAGAGGTTTTGAGGCTTGTAAGAAAATTTCTTTAATTTTTTCTTCAACACAACTAAGCTGGTTACCTATCAACTAAAGATAGAGATTGATATAATTTTCTTGTTGAATTATGATAGTAGAAGTAGAAAAAAGAATTTTATTTAAACCTTTATCTTTAGAAGAAGTAAGTTACAATATGATTAGTAAAAGTCCAAAAAAGATAGAATTAGTAGATGAAATAACCAAAAGGTTTAAGAAACTTGGGTTAACAAGAAAGGAAGCCTCTATCTTGGGAAAAAAGGAACAAATTAAAGAAGTGGAAGATGAAGTAGAAGAATATATAGATAAAATATAAGAAATGTTCTTATCAGAACAAAATCAAAAAGATCCATCACCTTTTTATGAGAAAGAAATTATTAATATTAACAAAATGACCTTTAATAAGGTTCCTAATCGGTATTATAGAGGTAGAATGTGAAGGTTTAACCTTTTCTTTTCCCTTTTTGAGGTTTAACCTCACACTTTAAGATAGAACAAATTAAATTTTGACATCTTTATCTTTGTTTAACAAGTTTAATTGCTTTTTCTAAAGTCCACCTTTTAGATAGTTTAATCTGAACCCAAGCAATAGTTTTAGGAACCCCCCAAACATTAGCTTTTAACCTATCTATCAAAAATAATGTTGTAGTCCCTTTATCAACATATTTCGAAGGAATTTCTTTAATTCTTAGAACAGTGGTATTTATAACCTTATAATGAATCCTATAAATAAGGATCAGATTTTTTGAAGTTGGCATCATGTCAAATCCTTTGATTTTTATGTCTAGACATAAAGCATGCATTACGTAAAGTTTGAAAAATAAGATAACCAAATAGGTCCATCACTTAGGCTTAATTCGACTACTTTTAATAAGGTGTCATGGAAATGATTATATCTTTTATCCCAGACATAGATAATAACTAAGTTATTTAAACCCAATCTAGTGGTAGGCTTTAAGGCACTTGAACCATCCTATATGAATGAATTTATATTTCTATTGATAAGAACTAATAAGTTCTTGTGATAATAAGAAAAAATCTTGTAACTCTAAGTTAGGGGTAATGCTTCTTTAACAATTTTGATCACATAATCAAGTTTTGGAAAGAAACTTACTTGTTTATAAACATGAGATGATGAAGAAGAAGGAAGAGTCCAATTCTGTAACTAATTATTGTCTAAATTTTCATGAAGAATCATTTCATTATTTCTACTTCTACTAAAACTATTACTCTTAGAGAGCTAGTTTGGTTTAACCTATCTATATTTCATAGTATCATTGTTAATGATTTATGTCACAGCTCTTAACGCCTAACCACGACTTTCACAAGCAACAAAGGCAACGCGACTTAGGGTTTTAACTATGAAATAGTGATACAATTAAAACCTTAAGTAATCAAATTAAGCAATAATATGAAAGAAATCATAAAAGACTTATAAGAAAATAGTTTTCATTCCACAAATATTACAATATAAGCTTATATTATATAGGAGATATGAAGGAGGGGCTTAAAGAAACAAGAGAAAACTTAGAAAATTGGTCCTACCTTTCTTTATCCTTAAGGGTGTTATTTATACTAAGATAAAGGTAATAACCATTATTGGAGAAGTCTCCTTGATCAACAATAAAATTGTCCTTTAGATTCCTTACTTTTAAGAGTGGCTTTAAAAGCTGCTTGTTAAGTATCTTGGCCTTTTTCATCAAAAGTAATTTTCTCATTTTCATAACTTATAAGGATCCTATGAATCTTGCATTATGTCATCATTGTTGTAACCTTGATTGCTTTTGGCTTGACTTGTTTATAGGGTCATTTTTAGTTGGAGTAATGAGGTCATCATCTCCAATAGTCTTTTTTTGGATATTAACTTCATTAAAGCCTTCAATAATTTTTTTGGATTATCAAACAACATAGACCTAGGTGGAGGAGGTTTTGGATCATTTATGTTGATGACTCCTTTAGCAATATAAACTTCGTCAAGAAAGAAGTAAAACTTTTCCCACCATCGAATGTTAATTCTTTTGCTAGGAGATATGTTTAATGTCTTCATCTAACACATTTACTTATTTTTCCATAATAGTATAATTACATTTTATAATTTGAGGAACATGATACCATTAGGCAAACATTAACAATAGGTTTTTCAAGAATTGAGCCATGCAATTGTGATAAGAAAAGCTAATTAAGTTGTAATAACACGCTTGTCACAATGAACATAATATTTGGTGTAGACATTTGTTAATTGCATGATCATTTGTTATGAAGGGATCCTTGCAATGAAAGGAGAAATTTTGTTATCAATGACTTCCTTGTTTGATGGGATTTGATTTATCTAGTGTAAAAGTTGTAATGATGTGTTTGTCACAACAAATATGATGTTTGGTGTAGACACAAAATTTAATTTAATGATCATTTTGCGTAAATGTCTCCTTTTAATAAGAAGGAAAAGTCTTATTAGCAAGGAATGAACTTATAGGTTCATCCTTCAATAATTGAATTGTTCAAACCTAGTAAGGAAAGCTAATTATGATCAACAACTCTTTTGTTGTATTGAATTCCATAAATTCTTAGTGTTAAAGTTGTCATAACATACTTGCCACAATCAATGTACTATCTAGTGTAAAGACAAAAGTTAATTTTAGAATCATTTTGTCTAAATTACTTCTTGCCATGGAATCAAAAGTTTTGTTAACAAGAAATGAAGTTATGAGCTTATCCTTTAGTAATTGAATGATTTAAACACTTCAAGAATAATTAATCATCAATCACTTATTTGCTTAATGAAATTTAATGGATTCAGAGTGCCAAAGTTATAATGACATGTCTATCACAATAAGTTTAATGATTGATGTAGACACAAAAGTTAATTTCATGATCATTATGTGTGAATGACACCTTGTAACAGAAGGAAATATCTTGTTAGTAACTAATAAAGCTATGGGCTTATCCTTTAAGAATTGAACCAATCAAACCTTAACACTAACTAATAAATACAACTTATTTATTTAATAGAATTCAATGGATTTATAATGCTAAAGTTGTAATGATGTGCTTGTTGCAATGAAAGTAATGTTTAGTGTGGACAAAAAAGTTAATTTTGTGATTGTTTTGTGTTAATGACTCCTTGGAATTGAAGGAGAAGTTTTGTTAGTAAGAAATGAAGTTATAGTATCATACTTAAAAAATGGAACAATTCAAACTCAATAATTGAGATTAATAACTTCCTTGTTCAATGAAATTTAATGGATTAAGACTACTAAATTTGTAATCATGTGCTTGTTATAATGAATATAATATTTGATGTAGACATAAAAGTTAATTTCATGATGATTTTGTGTGAATGACTCCTTCCAACCAAATGAGAAGTCTTCTTAGCAAGAAATGAAGTCATAGGTTCATCCTTGAACAATTGAACCATTCAAACTCGATAAGAAAAGCTAATCATGATCAATGATGGCTTTGTTTGATGGAATTCCATGGATTCAAAGAGTCAAAGCTGAAATGACATGCATGTTGCATTGAATATAATGTTTGGTGTAGAGCTAAAAGTTATTTTCTTGATCATTTTGTGTGAATTACTCTTTCCAACGAAAGAAGTAGCCTTGTTAGTAACAAATGAAGCTACAAGCTCATCCTTTATGAATTGAAATATTCAAATTAGTTAAGAAGAGCTAATCAAGATTAATGACTCTTTTTTTTATTGGTATTCAATGAATTCAGAGCACTAAAATTGTAATAATGTACTTTTTGTAATGAATATAATGTTTGGAGTATAGAAAAAAGTTAATTTCTTTTGATCATTTTACGTAAATGGCTGCTTCAAATGAAAGGAAAAGTCTTATTAGCAAGGAATGAAGTTATAGGTTCATCCTTCAACAATTGAACTGTTCAAACATGGTAGAAAAATCCCATCATGATTAATAACTCCTTTGTTGTATTAAATTCCATAGATTTAGGGTGTTAAATTTATCATAAAATGCTTGTCACAATCAATGTACTATCTGGTGTAAAAACAATAGTTAATTTCATAATCATTTTGTCTAAATTACTCTTTGCCATGAGATCAAAAGTTTTACTAGTAAGAAATGAAGTTATAAGCTTATCCTTTAGGAATTGAATGATTTAAACACTCCAAGAATAACGAATCATCAATCACTTATTTGCTTAATGAAATTTAATATATTATAAGTGTTAAAGTTGTAATGATGTGCTTGTCACAGTGAGTATAATGCTTGATGCAAACACAAAAGTTAATTTCATGATCATTATGCATGAATGACACCTTGCAATAAAAGGAGATGTCTTGTTAGTAAGAAATGAAGTTATAGGTTCATCCTTTAGGAATTGAAACTCCTTTATTTAATGGAATTAAATGAATTTAGAGTTCCAAATTTGTAATGATATGAAAGAGCTTATCCTTAAATAACTGAACCATTTAATACTTCTAAAAAACTCTATTAAAAACCAATGATTGAGTTGTTTGATGGAATTCAATTGATTTAGATTACCAGAGGTATACGAATGCTCTTGTAATAAGGAATATAGTGTTTGCTATGGCTATAAAAGTTCACTTTAGGATCATTTTGACTGAATGAGTCCTTGCAACAAAGGGTGAGTCCTTATTAGCAAGAAATGAAAAAAATGTTCTCATCATTTGGCAATTGAACCATTCAATACTTATAAGAAAATCTATTCAAGATCAATGACTCATTTGTTTGATGGAATTTAATGGATTTAGTGTAACAAAGGTGTAAGGGCATGTTTGTGATGATGAATACAATGTTTCTTGTAAACACAAAAGTTAATTCCATGAGCATTTTGTGTGAATATTTCTTTCCAAGTTTGAATGATTCAATTGTTGAAGGATGAAATTGTAACTTCATTTATTTCTATAAGGAAGAATGAACTTGTAACTTCATTTAGTAACAAAAGTTATTGTTTCTCCTTACTTTGTTTATATTTAATGACGTAAGGAAAGATCTTATTGAATTTGACCTATTTGGCATGTCTTTTGTTGAACTTCCCTTGCCTTTTCAAATGTCTTAAGGATTCATGGTTAGTATGGATGATAAATTCCTTGGGCCAAAGGTAATGCTATCATGTCTCTAAAGTTGGTTAATGCATATATCTCCTTCTCATAAGTGAGATAATTAAAGTAAGCAAGTAGGGTTACTCTACTTAGCTTTTCACTAAAGTAGGCAATTGATCGCCTTTTCTACATCAAAATAGTTATGATGCCAATACCAAAAACATCACACTCAATCTTAAGAGTTTTAGCAAAGTCGAGTAAGGCAAGTAGGGGTGCATGACTTAATTTTTCCTCGATCAAATCAAATTAAAAGCCTTGTCTTGATCACTACCCCACTTAAAGCTCACAATGTTTTAATAACCTCAATTAGGGGTGTAGCAATAATGCTAAAGTCTTTAACAAAGTGTCTATAACAATTAGTTAGACCATGAAAACTATGCACATTGTTAACTGACTTAGGTGTAGGCCAGTCATGAATTACTCTAACTTTTTCCTAGTTAACCTTTATACCCTACCATTCACAACATAGTTAAAAAATATGACCTAATTAGTGCAAAAGGAACATTTCTTAAAGTTAACATATAATTTCTCACAACATAAAACACTTAGAACAAAATGTCAATATCAAAATGTTCAATTAGTTTTATGCTGTAGACTGAAATATCATCAAAATACACAACCACAAATTTGCCAATGAATGCACGCAAAACATCGTATAAAAGTGCTTCGTGCATTCATGAGACCAAATGACATAACAAGTCATTCATACAAACCATATTTAGTTTTCAAAGTTATTTTCCGCTCATCTCCCTCTCTTATCCTAATTTGGTGATATCCATTTTCCAAATTAATTTTAGAAAAGACATATGAATGTAATCAACTTATTGAGTGCCTATTTCATCCTTTTAACTTTAGAACTTGTTAGTGACCCTTCTTGAATGGTCAATGGATCCTTAAAAGCTTTCCATGTTTTGGAAATTCCATGAATCTCATTATTTTATGTCCACAACAACCATTCTATTCATTATGATAAGCATGTTTGTAGACCTTTGGTATTTCGAATTTATTAAATTCTATCAAACAAAGGAGTCATTGATCATTATTAGCTTTTCTTATAAGAAGGAAATGACTTAATTCATAACTCATGACATTGTCTCTTTATTTATTCCTAACTAGTCTCCACGTTTCATTGTAAGAATTCATTCATGCAAAATGATGTTGAAAATAACTTTTGTGCCCACAACAAATATTATATTCATTGCAACCTGCATGTCTATACACCTATGGTACTTCAAATTTGCTAAATTCCATTAAATAAATTATTTTTGATAATGTTTAGCTTTTCTTACAAGTATTTTTGATTTAATTGCTAAATAATGAGACTATTTCTTTATTTCTTCATAACAAGGCTTCTTCTGTCATTGTAAAGACTTATCTTATGTAAAATAATCAAGAAAATAACTTTTATGCTTAAAAATAAAAACATTATATTTATTACAACAAGCACATTTATACACTTTTATACCAAAAATCTAGTGAATTCTATCAAACAAAAGAGTCATTAATAATGATTAGAGTTTCTTTAAAGTATTTTTGGTTCAATTCTTGAATAATGAGATTATTCCTTCATTTCATCCTAAAAAGGCTCCTTTTTTTATTCCAAGGACTCATTCATGCAAAAAGATCTTGAAATTAACGTTTGTATTTACAAAAAATGTTATATTCATTGCAACAAGTACATTTGTGTACCCTTAGTAGTCTAAATGCATTGAATTCCATCAAGTAAAGAAGTCATCGATTATTATTAGTTTTTTTTTACAAGTATGCAATGGTTTAATTTTAACCTTTTAATTATTTCATCTACTAATTCTACTTTTTCAAGATTTTTACCTAACATATTGTACTCTATTTCTTCTATTGACATAGGTTTAAATAAAACCCTTTTTTATATCTTTTCTTCAACTCTATTAAACTGATTGCCTATCGATTGAAGATAAAAATTATTATAATTTTCTTACTATATAACAATATTAGTAGACTATTCTACTTTATATGGTGAAACTATAACTTCACTATTCTTTAGTTTCATACTTAAGTTTAAAGTAAGAGGGTAAATACTAATAACATTTTTCTCCTTTTTTGTAGTGTATCCTTAATATGGCTTTTCTAACATCATACACTCTTTTGGGGCAAAAAAAAATTTTGGAAAGGTTTTTTTTTTTTTTTAAATCTATAAACCTTTTCCAAAGAATTGAAAATGTCTATAACACTCATTCCATTGATATATATCTTATAGCATTTATATCATATCTCTTTTTCTTTTTCATTAAAGGTGATAAAAAATCATTTTCTTTTTATAGTATTTTCAATAGAGTAAAATAACCCTTTTTCCTTTTCATCTACCTCATCGACTATTTTAAGGACATAGAAACTCCATTTTCATCTTGATATGTTATATCAAAGAGAGAAGAAGACCTAGGTCTAGAAACTTGACTAGATGTTTCAAGTTTCTAGTCGTTCATTAACCATCGAAGTATAAGTTAAAGGAGAAAAGTCAACTTTATACTGAGGTTGACTGACTTGCTCTCTTGTTCTTCTAATACCTTTTAACTTAATGAATGGCACCAAGGAGGCAGAGAATCTAGGTTTAACCTTTTCTCTTTCTTTTTCAAGGTTTAACCTCATAATTCTAGATGGAGCAAATCAAATTTTGACATCCTTATCTTTGAATTTAATTACTTTTTCCATTTATCTATTGACCTATTTAATAGGTTTAATTTCCTTTTCTAATATCCCTTTTTCAGGTAATTTAACTTGATCCCAAGCAATAGTTTTAGGAATAATACCATTAAATTTTAACCTATTAGTCAAAAAAAAATGTAGTATTCTCTTTATCAACATATCTTACAGGAATTTTTTAATTCTTAGGATAGTGGTGTTCATAACCTTATAATGTATCCTATAAAAAAAGATTAGATTTTTTGAAGCAAGCATCATATCAAATCCTTTAGTTTTAATATCCAAACATAAAGCATGCATCAAATTAGGATCTACTAATGACAAAGTAAAATATGGAAAACAAGAGAACCAAATAAGTTTATTACTAAAAATGGATTCAATTACTCTTAATAAGTAGTCATGGAAACAATTATGTCTTTTATTTTTAATACAAATAATTGTTGAGTTATTTAAACTCAATCTAATAGCAGGTTTTAACCCTACTTATGTCATTCCAATATGGATAAATTTATACTTTTATTAACGCGAGCTAATAAGCTCATAGGATAATAAAAAGAAATTATTGTAACCCTGAGTTCTATAGTTTTAATAAAATAATCAACTTTAAAAAAGAAATTTCCTTATTTATAAACTTGGGAAGATGAAGAAGGAAGAATAGTCTAATTATGTAAATAATTATTATCTAAAATTCCATTAATTATTATTTCTTTACTCTTACTTCTAAAAGAACTATCACCTATAAACTGTCGATCGGGTCTTAACCTATCCATACCTCACCATATCATTGTCAACGTCTTAAACCACAACCCTACACATCTAAATGGCAAACACAGGTACAAAGGCAACGTGACTTGGGGTTTCAACAATGAGATGATAAAGACTTTAAGTGGTAGTTCAACAACTTAGAAGATTAGAGTTCCACTAGGTTCAAGGCTCTAATACCATTCTTTCCTTAGCAACATAAGATCATACACACAGAGATATATAAAGCATCTACTAATTTAAGAACATTGATATAAAAGAAGACAATAAACAAAAAGAACAAAATACTTATAGAAAGAAAGTTTTTATTAAACACCAAAAGTCATTACAAGCTTATATTACAAAAAGGAGATGAGAGAAGAGATTACAAAGGAGAGAAAGAAGCAAACTTAAAAAAAGAAGAAAATTGGTCTCTGCCTCTCTTTGCCTATGAAAGGTCTATTTATACATAGAAAAAAGGTGATAACCATAATGGAAGGAATCTCTTTTTTGCAAAGTGGGATGCTTCATTATTTTCCATTGCTTCCACTTTTTCTAAAGTAGCTTTATTAAAGCTAAAGTAGCTTTATTAAAGCTATCTTCTTTGTCCCAGAACATTTTTTCTATCAAAAGTTATTTGTCTTTTGCTCTTTACAACTCATATAGGTCCTGCAAATCTTACATAATATCACCATTGTGATGCTTCTGATTGCTTTCAATTTGGTTAGCTTGGGTGTCTTGATCTGGTTGGAGTAGAGTAACCATCATTTCCAATAACCTTTCTTTTGATACAGACTCCATTAAAGTCTTCAATATCTCTTTAGGACTAGTAGGAGTGGGCTTTGGTGGTGAAGTTTTAGGTCCATTTATACAAATGAGTCATTTTCCTGTATAGATTCCATCATAAAATAGTCAAAATTTTCCCACCATTAGATATTAATTCATCTTGCTAGCTATGAAACATTTCTAATGTTAACGTCTAAGATATTAGCTTGTTTAGTCATAATGGTGTAGTCCCATTCAATAATCCATTAAACATGATACTAGGCTGCAAACATCAACAAAGGGTCTTTAACCTCTTTGTTTACTTCATAAAATTGTTCATAAACAGTTCTTACTTTATAGAGTAGTGTTAAATAATGTCCCCACTTAAAAAAACTAGGTTTTAAACCAATTTGTAAATCTTTTTGAGTCATTTGGAAGATGTATTTGAATAAACCAACTAAATTTTCTCTGCCTATTTTCATACAATAGAGCTTTCTCGCATACTTTAATATAATTGAAGTAATTGTAAGTTTTAACCTTCCACCATTCTTTTAGTTCTCTATAGCTAAAGAGATCTCCTTGTAAATCTTCTAGATAAAGAATTTTCTTTATCTTAAATTTAATGTAGGCCTAATCTCTGAAGCCATACCTAGATCCAATTCCTAATCCCTTTTCCATGGGTATAATAACCACCAAACCTATTTCATGAAGTATCTGTTGATAATACTGGCAATCCTTCTTATTATTATAAGGATACATATCATCTTTAAAATAAAATCATGTAACCTCATTAGGTCTAAATTAAGTATAATTATTTTCAATAGCATATAAAAAATTTTCGTGTTTCGGAATTAAAGGATATGCAATAGATTTATCCAAAGTTCACTTATAAGCATCATCACAAAGTTTATCAACTTTCTTTTCTTTCACACCTTTAGCCAGTGAATTAACCAACTTTGTTGGGGATTAGGACCCTTGTATAAGAGGCCTTTTACTAATTTTTTAGTTTCTTGCAAAAATTCACGAGTTAGGAAATTTGGTAAAGAATTAAAATTTCCTTTAATAAACTTAATATCAAAATTAAACATAGAAAGTATTCTTTACCATCTAGTAAAGATTTGTTTAGAAGCGATGTTTTTGTATAAAGAAAAAAAATTATTTATCTAGAAGCAATGGTTATCACCTTTTCTATGTATTGTCTTCTTTTATATTGGTGTCGTTCATGATCAAAGTTATACAACAACAATTTGAGCACATGGACATTAGATTTGATGATTTAAGGATGAATCTTTTTAAGGAAAGGGGAATGATGAGATCCATGAAGGAGCAAAGGCATGGAGGGCTTATAAGGATCCATTAAGCATTCAAGGAGGGCCAATGACACGTTTTAGAGGTAAAAAGATGAAAGAAGCACTAAATGGGTTAATTAAGAATATTTGGCCCAACCACATAATAAATGACATGAATTCAAACTTAAAAGAAGATCAATACTTCATTAATATGATTGGAATACCTAATGGACTAGGGTTAAGTAATAAAATCCACTCCTAAGTAGGAGCTTGTTATATAATAGGAGTTTGTTATAAAATAGAGGTTTATAATAAAATAAAAGTGTTCCTATATTTTAGGAACATGTCATTGTTTTTACCTTTAGGGTTAAGGTTGTCACTTTAATCTATAAATATGTTTGATTTCTTTGTTAAAGATATAGATGATTGGTGAAAAAAAAGTGAGAATTTTCTCTCTCTATTCTTCATTGAACTTTGCAAACTTATCAAGATTATTGTCTTGTGGTGTTCCAACTTAACTTATCACTCCCAAATTCCTTCTTTATGGGGTATGACATCCATATTGTTCTTTATACCTTTGGTTCATATTCCTTTGAACATTGGCTCTAGGTTTATACCTTAGGTTTGTATTCCTTTGAATATTTGGTTAAAGTTTTACTTTTGTTAGACCTAATTTAACTTTCTTGGGGTGTTGAATTTCTTATTTTGCTTGTAGCTTTCCTTGTGCCTTTTGGGGTTCACATCACCAATGATAAGGATAAACTTCCTAAAAAGGATGACAATAATTCTACTTCTAATTTATAAAGATTATTGTAGAAACCTTTATAATCATTTAACACACAAAGGTCATTTAGCATACTTATATAATTAATAAAATCTCAGCCTGTATTGAGTTATACTTTGCTGCCCTTCAAACTTTAATTATCTTTTTTGGCCTAAACTTCTTTAATCAGCCCCCAAAGAGCCTTTTTCATCCTTTTAACTTTTGACCGTGTCATTGGCCTTTCTTTAATGCTTAATGAATCCTTAAAAGCCCTCTATGCATTGGCTCTTCATAGATCTCATCACTATCCATATAAAAAATTCTAATCAAGAAAAATGACTCCTTTAATTAATGGAATTCAATAACTCAAGGTGTATCGATGTGCATGTTGCAATGAAACTTAGGTTTACTGTAGACATGGATGTTAATTGGATAATTGATTTGTGTGAATGATTCCTTGCTATAAAAGGAAAAGCCTTATTGTTAAAGAATTTGATGATGGTCTCAAGTTTGAAGCAATTAATGATTCTCTCATAGTAAAAAAAAAAGCTAATTAAGAGCCAAAACTCCTTTATTTATGTAAACCCTAAAAAGCACAATGAAACCTACAAGTAAAATAAGGAATTCAAAACTCCAAGAAAGTTAAATCAAATTTAACAAAAATAAAACCTTGACCT
This sequence comes from Bruguiera gymnorhiza, assembly GCA_020883675.1. Lineage (NCBI taxonomy): Eukaryota > Viridiplantae > Streptophyta > Magnoliopsida > Malpighiales > Rhizophoraceae > Bruguiera > Bruguiera gymnorhiza. The sequence continues at coordinate 1,322,708 of JAIRCJ010000061.1, read as the reverse complement.
AATGTTCAAAGGAACACGAACATAAGGCATAAACCTAAACCCAATGTTAAAAGGAACACAAACCAAAGTTATAAAGAAGGCTATGAATGCTATACTTAAAAAAAAAAAAAGGCATTTGGGAGTAATAAGTCGAGTTGGAACGTCACAAGACAATAATCTTGATAAATTCACAAAGTTCAATGAAAAACAAAAAAAGAAAATTCTCACTTTTTTTTTTCCACCAATGATCTATATCTTTTAATAATGAAATCAAGTTTATTTATAAATTGAAGTAACAACCTTAACCTTAAAAGTAAAAATAATAATATACTCTTAAAATATAGGAACACTCCTATTTTATTGAAAATTTTTATTTTATAATAAACTCTTACTTATAAGTGTATCTTATTACTTAACCTTGTCCTATTAAGCACTCTAATCATCTTAATGAAGCCTTGGTCCTTTTTCAACCTTGAATTCACACCATTTATTACTTGGTTAGCTCAAATATCCTTAATAAGCCTACTTAATGTTTTTTTTTTCATCTTTTTAGCCCTTAAATGTGTCAATGACCCTTTGTGAATGCTTCATAGACCTCCAATGGATTTTGATTGCCCAAGACATAATAATGTGCATCTTGCTTTGAAAAATGTGATTAGTGTGAAAATTTAAGTCAAGCTCATGGTTCCTTTGTCTAAAAGACTCCTTAAAACAAAAGGATAAGCCTTATTGGCTATAAATGAAACAACAACCTTATCTTTTAGGCAATAATCCATTTTATCCATTAAAAAATGCTAATAAAAATAAATGGCATTCTTATTTGATGGAATTATTATGGATTCAAATTATCTAAGTTGTATTGACATACATGTTACAATGCAATTAATATTTAATGTAGATATGGATGTTAATTACTTTATCATTTCCGTATGAATGATTCCTTGCTACAAAAAGAGAAGCCTTAGTTCCAATGAATCATGTGATAATCTCAAGTTTTAAGTAATTAATGATTCTTTCTTAGAAAAGAAAACTAATCAAGAGTAATAAATCTTTTATTAGATGAACTTGAAATAGATTCAAACTACCTAAGGCATAGTAATATACATCTTGAAATGAATTAAGTGATTATTGTAAACATTTAATTTAATTTCATGATTCCTTTATGTGAAAGACTCATTGGAATGAAAGGATAAGCCTTATAAGCTAGAAATGAAGTGATGTTCTAATTTTTGAGGCATTAAACCATTGTATCAATGTAAGAAATGTTATTGAGAAAAATGACTCTTTCTTTTAATGGAATTCAATGGATTTAAACTACCCAAGGTGTATTGATTGATGAATCATCATGAAATTAATATTCATTGCAAAAATAGAGGTCAATTGCATGCTTATTTTGTGCTTCTTATAAAAGGAGAAGCTTTATTGCCAAGAAATCTAGTGATGGTCTCAAGTTTAATGCAAGTGATTCTCACCTAGTAAAAAAAGTTAATCAAGAGCAAAAACTTTTTCATTCGTTGGACTTCAAATGGATTTGGACTATTAAAGACATAATAATGTGCATCTCATAATGAAATAAGTAGTTAATGCAAAAATTTAAGTTAATTTCAAGATTCCTATGTGTGAATAATTCTTTAAAACAAAACGTTAAGTCTTATTAGTAGGAAATGAAGTGATGGTCTCATTTTTCAAGTAATGAATTGTTATATCTATATAAGAAGAGTTAAACAAGATTAATGACTCTTTTGTTTAAAGGAATTCAATGAATTTAGACTACCTAAGGTATGTTTACATACATGTCAAAATTAAATTAATGTTTAGTGTAGATATGAATGCTAATTGCATTATTATTTTAAGTGAATGATTCCTTGTAACAAAATAAGAAGCTTTACTACCACAGAATTAGGTAATTTTCTTAAGTTTGAAGCAATGAACAATCTAAGACATAATAACGTGTATTTTGAAATGAAGTAAGTGATCTATGTCAATATATAAGTTAATTTAATGATTTTTTTATTACAATGACTCCTTGGAATGAAAAGATATGCCTTCTTAAATAAAGTGACCATTTCATCCTTCAGGCATTAAACCATTCTATCCGTGTGAGAAATGTCAATCAAGATAAATGACTCCTTTGTTTGATGGAATTCAATAGATTTAAACTACCCAATGTATATTAACGTGTGCGTCAAAATAAAATTAATGTTTGATATATACACAAGGAATAGTTAAACATGGTAGCTCTTTTGCTTGAGCTTTTATTATTTTAACAATATTTGTATGTCCATTCATATTAGAGGATTTTTTTGAAGTCTTTTAAATAAAAGTTTAGCATCATAAGCTAAAATTTGGTAAAATTTTGAGATGTAATTAAGACTTCCCAAAAATCATTGCAACTATTATTTGTTTCTTATTTCACCAAAAAATTTTGAGGCAAACTCAATTGCTCAATCAATAGGAACATAGTTCCATTTTCTATCAAGTGACCATGAAATTTAATCTTGCTTTGGCATAATTTCATCTTTTTAGTCAATGCTGCTAGCCTAACTTTTGTTATAGTATCTAAAAAAAATGTTTAAATGCTTAAAGTGTTACTTAATGGTATTAGAAAATACTAATATATCATCAATATAAATAATGATAAATGTTGAATTAGCATTAAATATTTCATTCATAATCTTTTAAAATTCCAAAGGAGCATTTTTTGGTCCAAATGACATAACATTCCATTCTTAGTATCCAAATCGAATTGTAAGTGCCATTTAATATTTATCTTTTTTATGAATACAGATATGGCAATAACTAGACTTTATATCAAATTTCAAAAAATATATTGACTTCATAAAACCTATTTAATAAATCTTTTTTTATTAGGTATTGGATATTTAATTCATCTTAAAACCTTATTTAAAGGTTTATAATTGACAATTAATCTTAAAAGACCTTGTTCCAATTCAACCGCATTTTCAACATAAAAGGTAAGATAACTCTATGGGCTATTACTTTTTCTAATTAGCCTTTTATTCAAGAGATGTTTTATTTCCTTATTAGAGATTTCTAAGTGCCTTGGTCCTATAGTTATGGGCCTGACTCTAGTAGGAATTTGACTTTCATTAAAAGTCATTTCATAGGGTAACTCTACTACATCCTTTTTTCTATTCCAGAAGGCCATAGGAATTTTAGAACAAATTAATGCCTTCATCCTTTCCTAAGTTTCCTATATTTTCTTTTGAGTAGCAAGGGTATTCATTTTCTCATTTACTTGTTTATAAGTAATTTCTCTTTGAAGAGATTGAATAAATATCTCTTTTCTCGTGACTTTCTTTTAAAGGATATTTATTTCTATATACTAAGGAATGGATACAAATTTAAAGTTATTGAACTTTTCATTAATTTCTACATAAATCCCTTCATTATTAATCTCCTTAATAATGAACCTATAGAGAGAAGGTATTATTATAGGCTATGATTATAAAGAATGGGCATATACCAAGTTCAAGATAAAAAGGGTTTTTTATCCTAAAGATTGGCAGGATGATTTATTCATTACTAGGGACCTTAAGGAATGGTAGAAGGTTAAATCCAACAAATATTTTGATTATATTGAAGCATAGGAAAGATCCCTACTATATGAAAATAGGCAAAAGAAATTTAGTTGGTTCATTCAAATCCACTTTTTAAATGACCTTAGGAAATTTCCTAACTAGTTTAAAACTCGGTTCTTCAAGTGGAGGTTACATCCCATTACCTTACCAAATAAGGTAAGAAATATTTATGAATAGTTTTGTGAAAAGAATAATAAGGTTACATACCTCTTTTTATTATTTTTCTCATGGTATCATGTTTCATGGATCATCAAGTGGGATTATACCATTATGGCTAAGCAATCAAACACATTCCATGGTTAACTAGATGAATTAATATTAGTTAATAGGAGAAGTTTAACTTCGTTGAAAATGCTATTTACACTACCAAAGGGGTGATAGGCCTAAATCGTCCAAAGGCTAGTAATCCAAAATAATTATATAAGGTTTTAATGGAGTTTATGTCAAAGGAGAAATTGCTGGAGATGATGAGCAATGATGCTATCCTAATAAACAAGTTATTGGGATGATCTAAATGCCTTACACTACTTCAACAAGCAATTAATGGCTACATGACTTAGGGTTTTAACTATGAGTTCATGAATTGATTAAGGACTTAACAAGGCTTTGATACCATTCTCCTCTTTTGATTTTCCTAAGTTTAACCTCCTACTTCTTGAAAGAGTAAATTAAATTTTGACATCTACATCTTTGTATTCAATTACTTCTTCCATTTGTCTATTGACTTGTTTAACAAGTTCAACTGCCTTTTCTCCTGTTGACTATAAGCTTTTCTTTTGTGGAAAAGGTTTATAAATCCTTTTCTTATTTTTTTCTAGGATAATGTATGAGAGTGGATATCTCATTTATTCATAAAAGTCTCTTAAAACCTTTTTACCTTGAGCTTTTTCATTCTATAACTGCCTATATAGTTTAATTTTATTAGAGAGTTTAACTCCTTCAACTATTACTTCAACAACTAACTCTTCGTAGGTATAACTAGCATAGTTAATTACCCTTAAGTGATAAGATTTTAACATATTTTTAACCCTTTACTTAACTAGGGTAGGTAACTCGGTAAGAAATTTTTCTTTTAGAAAAATATTCTATCTTCTCTAGTAAAGATTTTTAAATATATATATATATATATATATATATATATATATATATAAGTAACTCATTAATATGAGATTCTAGATTTAACACATTTTTTATAATTATGATCTCAAACAAACGAGCAAAGTGAGAAGGGTTGTAAATGAATAGATTAGTGCTTTTTGAATGGTAATGTGCTTAATAGACAAACTAAATAGAAATAAATAAAGCATAAGGTAGCAAATTAAAGAATTAGTTGATCCAACCTGATTTAGAGTCAAGCTTTGATACTAACTAATGTGGAAAACCCTAAAAGATGTGGCTCAAGAACCTAGCGCATACAAGGAATCAAAGAATATCCAGGAAAACTAAATCAGACTTTAATAACACAAACCCTAGACCCAACATTCAAAGGAACATGAACCTAGGGTATTTAAGAAGGATATGGATACCACACTCTAGAAAAGAAAAGAATTAGGAGTGATAAGTCAAGTTAAACACCACAAGAAAATGTACTTCTTGATAAGTTTTTTAGTTTTCAAAAGAATCAAAGGAGAAAACCCTTAACTTTTATTTCTCTCAAAGTTGTTTGATGTTCTAGAGCTCATAAAGAGGTGTTTATTTATAGGTTAAAATAACAATATTAAAAAGGCATAAATTCTTATTTAGGACAAATCCTTATTTAGGAGGAATTTCTATCTAGGACAAATTTTTACACAAGAAACTTACTTTTATACAATCACTTATTACTTAGTTTTGGCCCATTAAGTACTTAATCATATTAATAAGGCCTTAACTCTTTTCCAAGCTTAAATTCACACCATTTGTAGCTTGGTTGGCCTGAATGTCCTTAATCAACTTATTTAATGTTTCTTTCATCTTTTTGGCTCTAACTCATGTTATTGGTCCTTCTGGAATGTGCAATAAACCTCTTATATCCTTTAAAGCCTTCCACGCATCATCTCTAAGCTTCCAAGATAAAGAAAATTCTTTATCCATAAGACTAATAAGGTGATCTCTTTGACTACAAAAAACTAAAACAATGGTGGAAGGTTATTATATCAAAGCATGGGAAAAAGCCCTATCATATGAAAATAGGCAAAAGAAATTTAATTGGTCTATTCATATACATCTTTTGAACGATTCAAAGAGATTTCCTAATTGGTTTAAAACATGGTTTTTTAGGTGGAGTTTACATCATATAACTCTACCTTATAAAGTAAAAACTGTTTATGAATAGTTTTGTAAAGCAAACGCTGAAGTTAATGACCCATTATTAATATTTACAACTTAGCATCATGTCTTATGGATCATCAAATGGGATTATACTATTATGGCTAAGCAGGTTAATGTATTGGATGTAGATAATCAACCATTTTATCCATATAGGAAAAACTAATCATGATAAATAATTTTTTTATTTAATGGAATTTAATGTATTCATACTATGTTTAGTGTAGACATAGATGTTAATTGCATGATCATTTTGTGTAAATGATTCATTAGAACAAAAGGAGAAACCTTATTGCTTAGGAGTCAAGTGGCGATCTCAATTTTCAAATAATTGATGATTCTCTCCTTGTAAAGAAAACTAATCAAGACCTAGAACTCCTTTATTTCAAAATTTTATAAAGAATTAGCTTATGATGCTAAGCCTTTGTTTGATAGATTAGGAAAAAAAAATCCTCTAAAATAGATGGATGAACATGCTACAATGGTTAAATAGATAAAGATAAAAACAAAGAATTGTTATGTCTTAGTCTTCCTCATCCTAATGCATTCAAAATAGTTAAAACTAATGCATCAGATGATTGTTATGGAGGAATCCTTAAGCATAGGATTAACTCAAAAGAACAATATATTTGTTTCACTTCAAGAGTTTAGAGAGAAGGTATAGTTAATTACTCTAGTATTCAAAAAAAAAAAAATAGTCATTGTGTTATGTATTCAAAATTTGAAAGTGATTTGTTAAATTAGAAATTCCTTCTAAAAATAGATTATAAGGCAACAAAAGATATTTTTCCTAAAGATGTTAAAAGCATTGCATCTAAACAGATCTTTACTAGATGGCAAAGGAATACTTTCTGTATTTGATTTTAATATTGAGTTTATTAAAGGCAATTCTAATTCTCTACCTGATTTCCTAACTCATAAGTTTTTACATAGAACCATAACATAAGTAAAAGGCCTCAATCCCCAGCAAAGTTGATTAATTCATTAGCAAAAGATGCAAAATCAAAAGAAGTTGATAAACTTCATAGTTACGCTTATAAGCATGTATTTAATAAATCCATCACGTATCTTTTGATTCCTAAACACAGATTTTTTATGTGCTATGGAAAATAAGGTTGTCAGATTTTATCTTAATGATGAAATATATCCTTATACTAATATGAAAGATTGCCTGTATTATCAACAAATCTTACATGAAATAGGCTTAATGGTTATTGAACCCCAATAGAAAGAAGATCTAGATTTGGATATGACTTCCAAGATTAGGTCTATGCCAAATTCAACATAAACAAAATTCTTTATCTAGAAGATTAACAAAGTGATCTTTTTGCCTACATAGAACTAAAAAAATGGTGGAAGGTTAAAACTTATTGTTACTTCGATTGTATCAAAGCGTGGGAAAAAGCCTTATTATATAAAAATAAACAAAGGGAATTTAGTTGGTTCATTCAAATATATCTTTCGAATGATCCAAAAAGATTTCTAAATTAGTTTAAAACCTGGTTTTTCAAATGAGTTTTATATCATATAACTTTATCTCATGAAATGAGAATTGTTTATGAACAATTTTGCGAAGAAAATGAGGAGATTAAAGACTCATTATTAATGTTTGCAGTTTTGTATCATGTCTCATGGATTATTAAATAGGATTACACTATTATGGAAGTTAATGTGTTAGATGTTGATATCAAGCATATTCCATGGCTGACAAGACGAATTGATATTTAATGGTGGGAAAAGATTTATTTCTTTGATGATTGGGTTTATACTGGCAAAGGAGTTATGTGCATCAATGGGCCTAAAGCTCCACCACCAAAGCCCAAGCCATCTAGGCTAGAAGAAATATTAAAGACTTTAATGGAGTCATCATAAAAAAAGAGGTTATTAGAAATGATGACTGCCCTACTCCAACTAGAAAAAACCACACAAGCAAACCAAGTAAAAAGCAGTCAAAGATACTTCAATGATAACATCATGCAAGATTCTTAGGACCTATATAAGTTGTAAAAAGGACAAAACCATGTTTAATGAAACAATAATGGTGGGACCTACCAAAAAGTTTTATTAATACTACTTTAGAAAAGAAGGAAAAGACAACTTTGTTTTAGAAAAGTAAGATTCTGTTAATAATGGTGATTACCTTTTTTTTTAATGTATAAACAAAACCTCTTGGCTAATTAATGACGCGTAATTTCTTCTTCTAGAATTAAGTTTGCTTCTCTCTCCCTCTCTCTTTTCTTCACCTACAACATATAAGCTTGTAACGACGTTTGGTGTTCAATGAAAGTTTTGTTTCTGTAAGTATTTTAATTTTGTTATTATTTTTTTTAAAGTTTCTTTCTTTTATATAAATGTGTTGTAATTTAGTTTCTTAAATTAATTTTTAAAAATTTTATGTGTGATCTTGTGCTGCTAGACAACACAAGATCACACATAGATATATAAAAATTAGTTTAAAAAATTAAATTAAGCACACTAGTAAAACAAAATTAAAATACTTAGAGAAACAAAACTTTTGTTGAACATTGAATGTTGTTATAAGTTTATATTTTACAAGGGAAGAGAAGAGAGAGAGAGAGAGAGAGAGAGAATCAAACTTACTTCTAGATAAAGCAATTTTACCTCCTTAAGTAGCTGAAAGGTTTTCTTTATACAACGTAATCACCATTATTGAAGGAATCTTGCTTTTTTAAAGCAAATTGTCTTTTCCTTCCTTTCTAAAGTAGCTTGCTTTAATAAAGTTTGTCAACAGGTCCCTTCATTATTGTTCCACTAAAAGTGGCTTTGTCCTTTTTATAACTCATATGGTTCTTGAGAATCTTACATGATATTATCATTGAGGTGCCTTTGACTACTTTTTACATAGTTTGCTTACATGTCTTATTTTAGTCAGAGTAGGGTAATCATCATTTCTAATAACCTCTCTTTTGACACGGACTCTATTAAAATCTTTAATATTTCTTCTAAGTTAAATGGCGTGAGCTTTGGTGATAGAGCTTTAGGCCCATTGATGCAAATAACTCCTTTGTCAGTATAGACCCCATCATTAAAGAAATCAAACTTTTCCCGTCATCAGATATTAATTTATCCTGTTAACCATGGAATATGCTTGATATCAACATCTAACACATTAACCTATTTTGCCAAATCATGTAATCCTACTTGATAATCCATGGGATATGATATCAAGCTGCAAATATTAATAATGGGTCTTTAACCTCACTGTTTGTTTCACAAAATTGTTCATAAATAGTTCTCACTTTATAGGTAAAGCTATATAATGTAAACCCTACTTGAAAAACTAGGTTTTAAACCAATTTGGAAATCCTTTTGGATTATTCAGAAGATGTACTTGAATGAACCAACTAAATTTCCTTTACTTATTTTCATATAAAAGACTTTTTCTCATACTTCAATATAGTTACAGTAGTTGTTAGTTTTAACCTTCCATCATTCTTTTAGTTCTCTATAGCCAAAAAGATCACCTTGTCAATATTTTAAATAAAGAATTTTCTTTATCTTGAATTTGGCATAGGCTTAATCTCAGAATCCATAACTAGATATGGATCCTTTTTTTATAAGTTCAATAACCACTGAGCCTATTTCATATATGATTTAATGATAATACAGACAATCCTTCATACTAATATGAGGATACATGTCATCTTTAAGATAAAATCTAGTAACCTCATTAGGTCTCAACTAAGTATAATTATTTTCAACAGTATACAAGAAATTTATGTGCTTAGGAATCTAAGGATACATGATGGATTTATCCAATGCTTGCTCATAAACATCACTATGAAGTTTATCAACTTCTTTTGATTTTGCATCTTTTACTGGTAAATTAACCGACTTTGCTAGGGACTAAGGCCCCTGTATAAGAGGCCTTTTACTCTTATCATAGTTCTTTGCAGAAAGTCACGAGTTAGGAAATTAGGTACAAAATTAGAATTTCCTTTAATGAACTTAATGTTAAAATCAAACATAGAAAGTATTCCTTATCATTTAGCAAAGATCTATTTAAATGCAATGTTTTTAACATTTTTAGTAAAGACATTTTTTGCTGTCTTACAATCTATTTTTAAAAGAAAATTTTGATTTAACAGATTACTTTCAAATTTGTGAATACATAGCATAACGACTAAAATTTCTTTTTTAATATAGAGTAATTAACTTTATTTTCTATCTGGACTCCTTAACTGAAACAAATAAGTTGTTCTTTTGAGTTAATGATTTGCTTAAGGATTCTCTTATAACCCTTATCCAATGTATCTATTTCAATTATTTTCCATGCATTAAGATGAGGAAGACTAAGACATGGTAGTTCCTTTGTTTTTATTTTTATCTTCTTAATTGCCTTCATATGTTCATCCGTACACTCAGGAGGATTTTTCCACAATCTATCAAACAAAGACTTAGTATCATAAGCTAATTCTTTTTAAAATTCTAAAATATAATTTAGATATCATAAAAAACTTTGCAACTATTGTTTTTCTCTAATTTTATCAAGAAATTCAAAGGCAAATTCAATTGCTTAATCAATGGGAACAATAGTTTTATTTTTAATGAAGTGACTAAGGAATCTAACCCTGATTTAAAACAACTTCATCTTTTTGGCTGATATGGCTAAAGTGAAATTTTTAATAACCTTTAGAAATAGGTTTAAGTGCTTAAAATGTTGTTTAATTGTATTAAAAAGTATAACATATCATAAATATAAACAATAGTTAATACTGAATAAGTATTAAATATTTCATTCATGATTTTTTAAAACTTAGAAGGTGCATTTTTAACCCAAAAAACATTATATTCCATTCATAATATCTAAACGGAACTATGAATGTTGTTTTGTATTTGTCTTTTTCATGAATATGAATTTGCCAATAACCAAACTTCATACCAAATTTTGAAAATATTTCAACTTTTTAAAGTCTATTAAGCAAATATTTCTTATTAAGTATAAGATACCTAATCCATCTCAAGACCTTATTTAAAGGTTTATAATTAATAACTAATTTTGAAACTCCTCATTCCAATTCTACTACATGTTCTACATAAAATGTTGAATAACTCTATAGGTTGTTACTTTTTCTAATAAGCTCTTTCTTAAGAGATCTCTTATTTCATTTTTGTAGATTTTTAAATGCCTTGGCCCTATTGCTATGGGTTGGGTCTTAGTATGAATTTGACTTTCATTAAAAGTCACTTCATACGATAATCCTACCATATGTTTTTTTCTATCCCAAAAAATTATGGGAATCTCTGCACAGACTATTGTCTCTAATTTTCTTTGTATTTCCTATATTTTAACTTAAATAATATGAGTATTTATTTTCTCTTATAAATATTTATCTTTTTACTTTACTTTGAAAAGATTAAATAAATCTCTCTTTTCTTTTATTTTTTCTCTGAAGTAAATTTATCTCTCTATATTGAAAAGTAGATATAAATTTAAGGTTAATAAACTTTCCATCTATTTTTAAGAAAATCCCTCCATTACTAATTTTCTTAATATAATATAGTATATATAGGAAATGATTTATCAAAATAACATCTTGTGATAGATTTTTAATTAATATAAATGGAATTTCAATACAAATTCCTTCATTGTATATATTAACTTGTGATAATTTGTACTCAATAACAACCTTACTTTTACCAACAATATTTAACACTTCTATTATTTTTAAAAAATATCTTAAAGGAACTATCCGATCATTAGTATAATTCATATCAGTGCCTGAATCAATTAAAGTTATATTGGAGAAGATGTACTTTTTATTGATTATTACAGTAATCTACATATGTCATTTATGGGTTATAACATTATTACTTAAATTGACATATTGAAGAGTACTTAACTGCTCTTTTAAAGAAGTATCTAAAATGTCTAAAAATTCATTTATTTTATTAGACATAAATTACAAAACTTTTTCTTTTTATTCTTATCAATAAGATCTAATATCAAATTGTCTTCTTTTGTAAGGACTAATAAGTTACTACTTTTATATAAAATTTAATAATAGTTGCATTGACCATTACAATTATTACCAAAATCATCTTCAGAAGTAGTTTCTTTTTCTTCTTTGAGAAGGTCTACTTCTAAGCCTAATTCCTCATATTCATCTTTTGATAAAAAGATATGCATTAGTGATCTTTTAAGGTCTTTATCTATGGATAATTCTTAAATTTTTTGTTTCATTTTGCATTTATTAGAATAATGCCTTATTTTTTTGCATTTGTAACAAATAACCATTTTCTTTTTCTTTTTCTTTTTCTACAGATTGGGTTTTTTCTTCTTTTTTAACTTTTCCTTTTTATAAAAAGATTTCTTTTGAAGTATGAGTTTATAACCATTCTTTCTGAATTTTTTGGGATATTTCATAGGTAGATAACTCATCTACTTATAAAAATCTCCTAAGACCTTCCTATCTTGTATCTTCTCATTTTGTAATTGCCTATATAGTTTTATTTCATTATAGAGTTCATCTCCTTAACTATAATCTCTACAACTAGTTCCTCATAGATTTAACTAAAATAATCAATAACTCCACTATGATAAAATTTTAATCTACATTTCACCCTTTTAGCAAATAAAGTAAGTAATCCAAATAAAAACTTTTCCTTTTAGAAAATACTCTAACTATATTCCTTAGTAAAAACTTTAGAGAACTTCTTTATACCACTTAAAATGAAACAAGTCCAAGCACCTTAAATTAATGAGTTGCTTATAAGTTTGATCTATAAATAAAGTATATATTAGTGTATTAATACTATTAGTAAGTTGCGTCCCTTACTTTATTTTTACAGTATTAAATATATGGAACTTAATCTCATTTGATAAGTAAAAATCTCACAAGCTTTTAAGTTGTCTAGTAAAACTATTTGTTATAAATTTTGCTATTTGAGGGTTAGAATTACCCTTTGATTTTGTAGTAATGGTAAACATCATCATATAATGGAGTAAAATGAGAACTTAATGTTTAGACATCCCATCCAAATTTTATTTTATAATGTTGTTACTATTGTATTATACATAATTGTACTTAGGTTGCTCCTCTAAAAAGAGGCCAATTAATATTGGTTTAGGATAATATAATTTTATGGGGACCTTATTAAAAGTCATCTTGTTAATATTTATAAGTTCCTTATCATAAAAAGGTGATGGTTCTTCTATCATAAGGTTTTGTTTTGATAAGAACATTTCTTTTACTTTTTCAATGTAATCTTCAATTTCTAAAGATTCTTGTTCCTCTTTTCCTAAGACAAAGCCTTCCTTTTCTTTTAATTCAAGGTTTTATAACCTTATAACTATTTCATCTATCAATTCTTATTTTGTAGGATTTTTACTTGACATATTATAATTTATTTCTTTAGATGACATGAGTTTAAATAAAACTTTTTTTTTTCTAATTCTACCTTCACTAAAGGTCTTGGAACTCATTGAGCTATTTCTTTAATCTTGTCTTCAACTTTATTAAACTAATTTCTTATAAATTGAAAATAAAGATTAGTATAATTTTCTTGTTATACAACAATGAAGTTCCCAACTTCACCCTAGGATCTACTAGTTTGTGATACTGAGAGGGGGGGTGAATCAGTATCACCACAATTCACAATTCGCAGGAAAGTGAACAACTTCAATCTCTTCTTAAAAGTGAACTCTTTCTCAGATTCGACTAAGGTAGATCTATTGCTACCTACTAATCACAATAGTCCCCAAAGTCACCTTTCAGACACCTTGCCTAATAGACAATTCGGATGTTCTTGTTTAGGTCTTCGTTAGGTTATGGGTTGGCTGATACTTTAGCTGCGTTCACAACTCAATTCAAAACACAGAACGTAAAGCAAATTAAGGACACACGAGATTTACGTGGTTCCGTCAACGTGACGTACATCCACGGTGGTAGGGACTCTCCCTTACCGAGACTATCCACTATACTTGAGAATTATAGTTACAATGGATGTCTTAATCTTCTGCTCCTTTCACTATTGCAATTACTAAGCAAGTACAATACAAAGAGTGTCACTTATTGTGTCTACTCTTCTTCTAGCTTGTCTTGCCTCTGTTGAATTGAAGGGCTGCTCCACTGCCGCTTAGAAGTTCACCGCAACGCTCTCTAACCTCTCTTGAAGAAATCTAGAAATACGTTGAGTTCTTTCTGATGCTTCGCCAAATTCCTTCTCTAGGTTGTCTCACACAGCTCCTGCTTTCACCATCTCACGGTTTCACAGCTTGCACTCAAGCTTCTGGTCTGCCGTTTCACGTCTCACAGCCTGCCCCACGCTTCTGATCAGTCACGCTGTTGCACGTTCTGGTCTCACGCTCCTGGTCTGCTGTTTCACGTCTCTTGGCCTGCCTCACACTACTGGTTTTTCTGGTTCACGTCTCTCGGCCTGCCTCACACTTCTAGTCTGTTGTCTTCTCTTCCGGGTGGTCTCACGGATACCAGGTCTGCTGTCTTCTCTTCCGGGTGGTCTGTTTCTTATTTCTCCTCTTGCTGGTTGTGCGTTTCTGGTTTGGTTGCAGGATGTGTTTCTGGTTTGCTTGCAGGAGGCGTTTCTGGTTTGCCTGCAGGATGTGTTTCTGGTTTGCTTGCAGGACGTGTTTCTGGTTTGCTTGCAGGACGTGTTTCTGGTTTGCTTGCAGGAGGTTGCACGTTCTGGTTTGCTCTCCCGGTGGTGACGCTTCTGGTTTGCTCTCCTGGTGGTGTTGTTTCTGATCTCTTGCCGTTCTGCTCTCTCTTCCTTTTGGCCGGTTGCTGTAGGGTTGCTGTTTATTCAATTGTGTTGGCCCTCTACCCTAGTTTTGTCTTCCAAGGCCTTTATATACTCTCTTCCATAAAACCCTAATAGGGCTTACATGGCGGATTTACGTTCTTGCCCTTACGTGGCAGATTTACTTTCTTGCCCTTCCATGTGACTTTACTGCCCTTCCATATGACTTTACTCTCTTGCACACTTAACCCTAGTTGACAACAATTACAACCCATACAAGGCTGTGGGAACAACAAACAACACTTATAGATAGTTTTACCTTGTAGGGTGAAGTTGTAACTTCACTATATTTTATTTTGACACTTCAGTTTAGTGCAAAAGGATGAATACTAAAAACTCTTTTTCCATTTTTGGTAATGTATTCCTGATATACTTTTTTTAGGACCATATATTCCTCTAAAGCAGAAAAATTTGGGAAATGTTTTTTTCTTAAGTTTGTAGAACATTTCCAAATAAGTGAAAATATCTATAACTCTTGCACTATTGATATATATCTTAAAGTATTTATGTCATATTTCTCATTCTTTTCATCAAAAGTCATAAAAAATCATTTTCTTGTTTATAATATTTTTAAGAGAGTAAAATAAAGAAGGAGACCTAGGCCTAGGAGCCTAACTAGCCATTTCTATTGGTTCGTTAACCACTAAAGTAGAAGTTGAGGAAGGAAGGTCAACTCTATATTAAGGTTAACTAACCTACCCTCTTATTCTACTTATGCCTTCCAGTTCAATGATTGACACTAAAAAGGTAGAAAATCTAGGTTTAACTGTTTCTTTTCCCTTTTCAAGTTTTAACCTCACATTTCTAGATAAAGCAAATCAAAATTTAAAATCCCCATTAGTTAAAAATAATGTAATAGTCCCTTTATCCATATATAGAATTTCTTGAATTCCTAAGACAGTGGTGTTCATAACCTTATAATGTATTCTATAAATAAGGATTAGATTTTTAGAAGTAAGCATCGTATCAAATTCTTCAATTTTAATATATAAATATAAAGCATGTATCAAATTAGGATTTGATAATGATAAAGTGAAATTTAAAAAACATGAAAACCATATAGGTCCATCATTTAAAGTAAATTCAACCACTCCTGATATGGTAGTAGCAAGTTTCAATACTACTTAAACCATCCCAATGTGGAGAAACTTGTATTTTTGTTAATGTGAGCTAATAAACTTTTGGGATAATAAAAAAAAAAATCATTATAACCCTAAGATAAGAGTAGAGCTTCTTTTACAGTCTCAATGATATAATCATTTTTTGTTAAAAATCTTCCCTATTTATAAACATGGGAAGAGGATAAAGAAGGTAAAGTCTAATTCTGTAAATCATTATCATTTAAAATTTCACTAATAATTATTTTTATATTTCTACTTCTAGAAAAACTATCACTTCTAAACAATCAATTAGACCTTAACCTATTTATGCCTTATCATATCACTGTTAAGGTCTTAAACCATGACCCTACACACCTACACACAAAAAACACGAGTATGAAGGTAGCATAACTTAGGGTTTCAACAATGAGACAATGATAAATTTAAACTTTTCAACTACTTATAAGGTTAATGTTTAACTAGAACTAGATACATTGGGCTCTGATACCATTCCTTTGTGTGAATGATTCTATAGAACTAAAAGATAAGCATTATTAGCTAGAAATAAAGTGATAACCTCATCTTTTAGGCAATGCACCACTTTATCCATGTATGAAAAGCAAATCATGAAAAATGACTCCTTTGTTTGATGTAATTTAATGAATTTATACAACTCAAGGTAAACTAATGCGTATATCATAATGAAATTAATGTTTGATGTAGGCATGGATATTAATTACATGATTATTTTAGGTGAAAGATTTGTTGCAAGGAAAGCAAAAGCCTAATTGAAAAGGAATTAGGTGATGGTCTCAACTACTAAATAAAGCTAATCAAGAGCAATAACTACTTTATTCTCAACTAGTATGTGAGAATTTTCTCCTTTAGTTCTTTCAAGAATTATTCATGTGATATTCAACCTAACTTATCACTCTCAGTTCTATTTTTTTCTAGAGTGTGGTGCCATATCCTTTTGTATTCCTTAGTTTCGTGTTCCTTTAAACATTAGGTTTAGGTTTTACACGTTCAAAATTTGTTTTAACTTTATTAGGTTCTTATTCGATTTCTTGTGTGTGTTGGGTCTCTAAGTCACATACTTTAAGGTTTACATGACTACACCAAATATTATATTCATTACGACATGCATGTCATTACAACTTTAGCACTTTGAATCTATTTAATTCCATCAAACAATTTGATTTGCTATTATGTCTACACTTGAATGATAAGGTTGTCACTTTAATGGTTTTGGATTGTACAAAACATAATAATGTGCATGTTGCACTTAAATATGTGATAAGTGTTAACATTTAAGTTATGTTTATGATTCCTTTGTATGGATGACTCCTAGTAACTAAAGAATAAACCTTATTGGCATAAATAAAGTGACAACCTTATCGTTTAAGTAATGAACCATTTTATCTATGAAAGAAAAACTAATCAAGAAAAATTAATTTTGTGTCTGATGTAACTTAATGGATTCAGATTATTCATGGTGTATTGGAGTGCATGTCATAATGGAATTAAAGTTTAACGTTGACATAGATATTAATTGCATGATCATTTTATGTGAATGATTTCTTACAACAAAAGGAAAAACCATTTTACTTGGAAATTAAGTGATAATGTCAAGTTTTAAACAATGAATGATTTTCTCTTAGTAAATAAAGCTAATCAAGAGCAATAACTCCATTATTTGATGGACTTTAATGAATTTGAACTACACAAAACATAATAATGTGCATCTCTCACTAAAATATATGATTAGTACAAACATTTAAGTTAAATTTTTTATTCCTTTGCATGAATGACTCCTTGGAATGAAAATATAAGCCTAACTAGCTAGGAATGAAGTGACAACCTCATCCTTTAAGCATTGAACCATTCTATAGATGTAAGCAAAGCAAATCAAGAAAAAGGATTCCTTTGTTTAATGTAATTGAATGGATTCAAGCAACCTAAGGTGTATTAATGTGCATGTTGCATTGAAATTATTGTTTAGTGTAGGCAAGGTGTTAATTGTATAATCATTTTGTTTAAATGATTCGTTGTAATGGAATGAGAAGCCTAATTGCTTGAGAATTAAGTAACAGTCTCAAGTTCTAAGTAATGAACGATTCTTTCTAGATAAATGAAGCGTATTAGAAGATAAATCTAGGGAATTAAACTTAGAAGTGGATCTTCTTGAAAAAAAAAATTACCTCTAAAGATGATTTTGGTGATAGTTGTAATGGTTAGTACAACTATTATTAGACTTTATGCAAGAGTAATGGTTTATTAGTTTTTACAAAAGAAAATAGTTTACTATTGGTTCTTATTGATAAGATTATAAATCCAAAATAAAAAAGAGAATAGTTAGAAAGATATCTTCATTTGTCTCGAAATGGTATTAAAGTTAATGAGGTAGAAGAAGATTGTAATTTAAAAACTGTTATTCAATAAGTAAGAAATAACAATTTTAGTTTAAAAACTATTACTATAGAACCCTAAATTGGTAAGCTTAAAGTTGAGATCAATCAGTTAAAAACTAGAATAAGAGAATTAAAAGAAAGAATGTCAGTATTGGAATTAATGTCTGATAAGATAGAAGATCTTCCAAATATTCCAAATACTTCTTTAAAAGAAGAGTTAAGTACTCTGCAATATATTAATCTTATTAATAAGGTTATTACCTATAAATAACATACTTAGATTATAATAGTAATCAATAATGAGTATATCTTTTTAACCATAGTCTTAATGGATTCAAACATAGATATGAATTATATTAATAAGAGAATAGTTCTTTTAAAATATTTTTCAAAAATAACATAAGTGTTAAACATTACTAATAAAAGTAAACTTATTATTAAGTATAAGCTATCACAAGCTGTAATATGTAACGAAAGAATTTGTATGGAAATTCATACTAGTTAAGAACTTGTCTCAGGATATTATCTTGAAAAATCTTTTTTTTTTTTTGCATTTATTATATCTTATTAAGGAAATTAGCAATTAAGGAACTTTTTCAAAGATAAATGGAAAACTTATTAATTTTAAGTTTATATCCACTCCTCAATATAAGAAGATAGATTTGCTTTAAAAAAATAAATACAAAATAGATTTATTCAATCTCTATAAAATAAAGAAAAAAATATTTATAAGAAAAAATTGATACTTCCTATTATTAAAGCTAAAATACAAGACATATAGGAGAAATTAAAGACATTAGTTTATGCAAAAATTCTTACAGCTTTTTTGAATAAAAAAAGGCATGTAATAAATTTACTATATAAAGTGACTTTTAATAGAAGTTAAATACCCACTAAAGCCTGACTAATAGCCATGGGACCACAACATTTAAAGATCTACAAAAAAGAAATAGATGACCTCTTAAAGAAATGGCTTATTCAAAAAAAGTAACAATTTATACAATTATCCAACTTTTATATTGAAAATGCTATAGAACTAGAACAAGGAGTTCCATAATTAGTTATTAACTACAAACCTTTAAATAAGGTATTAAGATGGATTAGGTATTCTATACTTAACAAAAAAGATTTGTTCAATAGGTTTTATGAAGCCCAAGTACTTTCAAAATTTGAAAGGATAAGTCTTATTAGCTAACATCATTTTATTAGCTAAAATTTGAGGTGATGTCTTTATCTTTCAGACAAAGAATCATTTTGTCTTTGTAAGAAAAGTTAATCAAGAAAATTAACTCCTTTGTTTGGTGTAAATAAATAGATTTAGACAACCAAAAGTGTACTATCGTATATGTTGCAATGAGATTAATGTTCAACCTAGGCATGAAGGTTAATTGCACGATTATTTTATGTGAATGATCCATTGCAATGAAAGGAGAAGCTTAATTATAGAGGAATCAAGTAAGGGTATCATGTTTTAAGTAACGAACAATTCTTTACTAGTATATAAAGCTAATCAAGAGATATAACTTCTTTATTTGATGGACTTTAATATCTTTCAAACTATAAAAGACATAATAATGTGTATCTCACACTAAAATACATGATTGTGTAAACATTTAAGTTAAGTTCATGATTTCTTGGTGTGAATGATAAGCCTAATTAACTAAAAATGAAGTGATAACCTCATTATTCAAGAAATGATCCATTTTAGACATGTCAAAAAAATTGATGAGGAAAATTGATGTCTTTGTTAGATGTAATCAATGGATTCAAACTACCTAAGGTGTATTGACATGCACGTGACATGGATATTATTTTCATGATTACTTTATGTGAATGATTCTTTGCAATGAAAAGAGAATCCATGTTACTAAGGAATCAAGTAAAAGTTCAAGTTTTAAGCAAAACTAATTCAATGGATTCAAACAACCCAAGATTTACTGGCATGCATATTGTAATGAAAGTAATGTTTAGCCTAGGCATGGAAGTTAATTGCATGGTCATTTTGTGTGAATGGTTTGTTCCCATAAAAGGAAAATCAGAATTAAAGAGGAATCAAGTGATAGTCTCAAGTTCTAAGCAATAAATGATGTTTTGCTAGTAAATAAAGCTAATTGAGGGATATAATTCTTTTATTTGATGGACTCTAAGACTGTAGAAGATGTAATAATGTGCATGCCACACTAAAATATGTGATTGGTGTAGACATTTAAGTTATATTTATGATTCCTTTATAAGAATGAATACTTATAACTATAGGATAAGCCTAATTAGTTAGAAATGAAGTGATAACCTCATTGTTCGAGCAATGACCCATTTTATCCATGCAAGAAAAGCTAACTAGGAAACATGACTACTTTATTTAACGTAATTCATCGGATTTAGACTACCTACAGTGTATTGGCATATATATTGCAATGAAATCAAGTTTTAGCTTTGTAATGGATGTTAATTACATGATCATTTTGTGTGAATGATTGCTTACAACAAAAGGAGACACCATATCACCAAGCA
Organism: Bruguiera gymnorhiza; assembly: GCA_020883675.1. NCBI lineage: Eukaryota > Viridiplantae > Streptophyta > Magnoliopsida > Malpighiales > Rhizophoraceae > Bruguiera > Bruguiera gymnorhiza. The sequence goes on along the minus strand of JAIRCJ010000061.1, from coordinate 1,302,017 downwards.
ATTAGGTGATAATGTCATGTTTTAAGCAAAAATGATTTTCTCTTAGTGAAGAAAGGTAATCAAATAAAATAATTGCTTTAATTGATGAACATCAATGGATTTCAACTACCTAAGACATAATAGCATGCATCTTACAATGTATTATATGATTGATGTAGACATTTAAGTTAGTTTCATGATTATTTTGTGTCAAAGACTTCTTAGAACTAAAGGATAAGCATTATTAGCTAAAAATGAAGTAACAACCTTATCTTTCAAGCAATGAACCACTCTATACATGTAAGAAAAACTAATCACAAAAAATGACTCCTTTATTTCATGTAATTTAATGGATTTAGACAACCTAAAATATGTGATTATCACTAAAGTATATTGAATACACCAAAATTACTCTAAATCACTGAATTTAGAAGTTTGTAATTAGGGTGAGTATACATCAAATCCACAAAGATTAAGTTTTGATTAACCAGTTAACTAATAATCTTGGTCCTATTGAGTTCATGCAAATATAAATAAAAGAGCAAAAAAGGAAGAATTTAGTTTTAATTAAACTAATAAAAATCAAAATAGAACACTAATTACAAATAAAATCAATAGATGAACACACCTTTGACAAGAAGAATATTTATACCATTAGATTTATAAATTGATCATTGACACTAAAGATCATCAATTCTTTAATTGAATATTTGATTTAGAATAATGACAAGCTTTATTATTTTGAATCTTTCCTTAGTTCACTATTAAATTGAGAAAAGCTCTTCAATTAATCCTTTATCAATTAAGCTACCTAAAACAAGCTTTTAAAATATAATTTGTTGATAACATTAAGATAAGAAAGATAGCCAAATCTAAACAACAAATTCACAAGATGATCTATTTAATTTTAGATCATGGTCTCTATAAAAATTAGACAAAGATGTGACCATAATTATCAATTTTTATTTACTACTTATTGTTAGAATTATCAAACAATTACAATCTTCAATTTTAAACTAGTATTAGATCATAAAGCATAAATGCCTAGTATGCATCATAACAATCAAATAATATAACCATAAACAATAATTACAATAAAAGGACATGAGAATTCAAAGTAAAGAATCAAATTAGAAATAAAAACCAATAAATCTTGTAATACTTTCTCCAATGACTTAAATCCTTATAATTGAAAATAAAACCTTAACCTTATATATAGGTGCGTGCACAAGAAAGAAAGAAAAGCAAGGTTTATGTATCTCTTTTTTTGGTAGCCATATATGTCTATTTATAACTCTAAGGGATAGTAAAGATAACCAAATGACAACTAGACACTTCCTTTTTAGGACTAATTTAGCTTAGTTAGAGAATAACTCATAATTAAATTAGAATAACTTTAACTAGCCTATAAGCTAAATTGAGGACATCGTTTCATGGCCTAATTTTACCTAGATCTCTACAAATAAGCCCATTCTAGAAATCTCAAGATATATATTTTAATTCTTATAAAAGCTCCAAATCCATCCAACAATATTTAGAATGCAAAATTCCCACAATACCCTTCAGTGGTTACATTTTCTCAAAACCACATCTTCGAACTTCCAACTTTCTCCAATTCATTTGGTCTTCTCCTAATGTATAAAATCAACTTCAATAAGCACATTTAGGAAGAAAATACACTAAAAAGGTTAAATATAACAAAATAAATAGAATGCACATAATGTACTTTTCAATGCAACCCCACACTTAACTTTTGTTAGTCATCAAGCAAAACAAAACAAAGTAAAATAAATCATTGCTCACTTTCATTGGAATTACGATTGCATTTAGCATATAAAATAAGCCTTTAACCTTTTAGGTCACCCCTATTGGATAAGTTTTGTCTCATAAAGTTTTTTAGAAGATATACCCACAAAATCCTTCATGAATGCAATGCGTGTAGCACACAAAATAAAAGTAAACATGCTAGCTATCATCAAGGTTACAAAAAATATAAATACCTTACTCTTGTCATACTATGATAGACAACGTGAATAAGGGTTGATCTTATAGGGAGTGTTATCAATTCAATGATAGATAATTAAAACTTAGAAACACTAATATAAATAAAAGGGTAATGTTGAATTCTAACTTCATAACAATTAAAATAAACGACGTAATTAAACAAAACAACTTATAAAAATACCAATTAACAAAATTTCAATTCCAAGTTCATTTGCAACTATAATATTTGATACTTTTAATTATCCATAATGTTATTTCAATTTTATTGGAACTATTAACCCTAGATAATGACAAGCTACATTACCAAAATTCTCCCTTAGATATTCATTAAGTAAAGCAAGCTTTCCACTTAGACTCCAACTCTTTTATCCTTATAACAACTCTATAAAGTTATAAACTAGTAGCTTTAAAAATTAAGAAAATAGGTTAATTCAAGTAATAATCATATACGTGTAGATTATTTAACTTGTGTTGAGTTATTCAATAATAAAATGAAAACTTGTCCATAATCCTTTATTGTTATTACTACTTGGTGATTAGGAATAGGATAAATAGAAGTCATAATTCCTAACTCTAGCAATTGACTATTGTTTATTTAATTCAATAGGCCTAAATAAATAAATTAAAACAACAATTATTCAACAATTTAATTAGAATAACTAAAACAATTCCAATAGAAAAGAAAATAACATAACAAAATAATCTACTTCATTAAAATACCAAAATTTTTGAAATCCTCTAAAACTGTTGAAAAATCCCAACCACACATACTGAAAAAAAAAATGCTTACTAAAATTATGTTTACCACCCTCCTTGTGTCTGTCCCCCTCATTCTTTCAATAGTTAAAAGAAAGTCCTTATTTATATCCTAAAGAACATATATATCAAGCATAATAAAACCCTAGGCATTGCAAAAAAAAATCTCCTAAATTCTCGAGATTACAATAAACTTGTTTCCTTAATTGTGATAGAATTTTTATAATGAGTTACAAGCTAATTCCTAAATAGATATAATATGAATTAGGGTTTTTCTTCTTCATTAAAGTTGTAGTTCTCTTCTTTATCTTTTGAACACAACTAGTATTGCCCAAAACAAAGGTTCAAGACCCAAGTTATGAGCTAAAAACTAAGGTTGACTCAATCTAGCCTATGATAGATTTTGAAGCAACTTCTTAGCTATTTTTAGACCATTAAAAAATTGATTTGGGCTTGGGTGTCTTCATAACAATTGTAGGCCTGAATGTGAACTTCAATTTAGGCTTTTGAATTACTTAATTTAGATGTATGAAACTTATGTTATGCCTATTTAAATACTCAGTGTTCAAACAAGAATCCTACTCCAATTGGCATTTGGACTTCTATCTTCCTCTCTGTCTTTGAAGCAATGTCTCTAATGCCTAAATGAACTTGGAATTAAACACATGATCCCAATTTGGAAAATTTGTGATGCCTATTATAACTTCTTTGAAAACTACTTTTTTTAATTTGGTTTCAATTAGTGAAAAATCTGAAATAAAAGAAAAATGTCTAAACAATAAAATGCTGGAATTTTGCCTACTTAAATCATATATTCTCAAAACTTGCCTAAAACATACCTAAATTACAAAATATATTCTAAATAGCTCAAATAGATATAAAACTCTTTGAAAACAACTAAATGCAAGAGGAAATAAATAAATAAATTTTCACTCATCAAAATTCCTCCACACTTAGCTTTTTACACATACTTGAGCAAAACAAAGTCAATTCAAAAGAATAGTAAACCATGCACTAGTTATACTTTAGAACACCACTATAATGCACAAGTTAATTATGTTCAATTCTCAACTAACATACACAACTTAAAAATATAGTAATGCTAAATAAAATAAAAGCAAACATATTCATCTTCCTTATTCTCTATCCATAATTACCCTCAATTAGTTAATGAAAGTCTCACCACTAGCACAACCAAGCCTTGTATAATTCTCCAATCAAACATTCCTCTTTACTGCTACATATTAGGTAGCAAACTAAAGTGTCCCTTATTAAAGTAGAAAAGTAAAATCAATATTTTTCCTTAAGATGTATTAAAAATTAGAAAATGTACATCAAGGTGCTTTGCATATTCATGTTCAAGTTACTATTTGACAAGAGTATAAATACTTTTGGTGAAGTACTCCCAGTTACTAAGCAACTTTAGTAGCATAGTAGAATTAAAATTTTTTCATTTTTGCCCCTTTTTTTAACACATTATTTACTTAAACCCAAGTTTAAGACTAGCTTAAGAAGAAAAATTTTAAGACAAACCACGCACTACTTAATCATGCTTCATTACAAAATACACATAAGTTCTTAAAAAGCATTGTTTCAATTGAGTATTAAAAAGCCAAACACTTGTACCAATATTTTACAAATTATAACTAACATCTTAAGCCAAGCAATATATCCTAAAAATAATCCAATTTTCATACTCATGTATCATAAAACATTATAAAACATAACCAACATATGATCATTATTTCACAAAAACTACCAAAAATCTTAAAAAAAAAAATCCTACCTAAACCTCTCCCCTATGCTTAAAATTACATTATCTCCAATGTAAGGCTAAATGTAATAGAAAATTATTTAAAACATAAATGAAAAAAAAAGGTAAAGAAATCAAATTTGAATTATGCTTAGGTTACCTCCCAAGTAATGTCTTTGTTTAACATTGTTAGCCTAACAACATGCTTCCTTAGTTAAATTCCTTCTTCTAACAATATTTGGTGCATGCACATGACTAGACTTATCCCTTTAATGTCTGCAATTGTCCAACTAATTGTCATCTTATGCTCGTTTAGCACAACAATCAACTTATCTTCTTGCACATATGTTAAATTCTTTGTAATAATTACTAGTAGGGTGTCATCCTCTCCTAAGTAGACATACTTTAAATGAGTTAGTAATAGTTTTAATTTTAACACAGGAGCTACCAAATAGAACATAGAAATTTCTTATGAGAAATACGTAATTGAATAAAAGAAACCACATGCTTATCTAGAATAATTGATAATGAATGTAATTTAACTACAATTTTTTTCAAATCCTCATCTACTCAACTTCTCCTTTTGTTTTCAACTCAAGATGTTTGACGATGACTACCTCCAACTCTTGCTTACTTGTCAACTCAAAAACTTCCTGCACTAAAGAATCAATAACATTTATGGCATAAACTAAGTGGACATTACTAGGATATCTCATAGCCTCATAAATATTGAACTAAATCTATTCATCATTAAACTCCATTATCAAGGTACTCTCATACATGTCAATCCTTATCCTAGCTATTTTTCATAATGACCTCCCCAATAAAATAGGGTTAAAGTTAGAGGAAGTATCATTATCCATATTTATTATGTAGAAGTTAGCTAGAAAGACTAGCTCATTTACCTACACTAATACATCCTCAATTACCCCTTCAAAGTAAGTATTAGTATGATCAACCAATTATATAATAATACAAGTATTTTTCAGAGGTCTTGGATTTAAAAAAATATGAATGGATCATGGCATCACATTAATAAAAACTCTTAAATCTAACATAACTCTTTTAAATCTAGTATTACCTATTTTGCATGGGATGGTGAGAATGCATGGATCTTTGCACTTAAGGGGAAGGTTTCTTTAGAGAACTACATATACATTCTCCCATACTCTTACCTTCTCATTATCTCTCAGTCTTTGCTATTAGTGCATAATCTCTTAAGAAATTTTGCATACCTTGGTACTTGCTTAATCACCTCTAGTAATAGTTTGTTTACCTTGCGGAATGTCTCAAGGATTTCTCTCTCCTACTCCTCATTTTTAGATTTGTGCACTTAGTGGGAAAAGGAAATGGGTTAGCTTTAGCCTAAATGAAGGAGCTAAAATTTACCTTAAATGGAGAGATCTCTACCTCCTACTTAATGTCCTCCTTAATAGCCACGTAAGTGTTTTCTATCGTGGTTCCTCCAGCTATTTTCCACATCTTAATAATATGGCACTCACATTCTCTTTTGGATTTACTAGGGGTTAAGAGGGTAATTTGCTTAACCCCTGAGTACCTAATCTACCCATTATTGAAGCTAGTTAACTCACCTAATTCTCCAAATTGTGTATGCTTACCCTTGTCTCCTGTTTGAATTGCTAAGTGTGAGTTAAGAAACTTTTGAACATATCTTAGGTGGATGTACCTAAACTAGACAAAGCTAGTTGTTTAAGTTGATATGGCTGTTAAGTTTGTTGGAACCTTACCCGTTTATTTTAATATGCATTCTAAACTAGTGACCTATTTCCTCCATAGCTCAAGTTAAGGTCATCTCTCTATATTAGATTGTATGTATTAGAATAGGGATTATACTTCTTTGGATGCCTTTAGACTCCTCTTATAGCATTCACTTTACATGTTTCCCATAGCCATCTATCAAACAATAGAGGCAAGATCAAAAATCTATTACTAAGGAATAGATGTATTGACCTCATGCACTTTTTTTATTGAGGCATCTTGTCTCGTTTAAAACTATTAGGAGTTTGTTGCCATATTGGAGATCAAATTCCTTGCAACATCCAGCATCTTGTCCACCAAAGCTCCTCTACTTGCTACATCTATCATGTTTTTGTCCATAAGAAGTAAGCCTTAATAAAAATATTGAATTAATAACTAATCAGTTATTTGATGGTGGAGACAACTTGCACATGGTTTTTTTAATCTCTCCCAGTACTCATAAAAGGTCTCTCTATTATATTAGCAAATACCACAGTTTCTTGAATCTTGTTCCATGTTGTGACTAACCCTAATGGTAGATAGTAAAGCTAATCCTTGGCATCATCATCCAAGGAGAATGGAAAAGTTTTTAGTTTTATCTTGGCTTTATGCTCAAATAAACAACATGAAATTCCTTCAAATACTTATTGGTATCCTCTCTTACATGACCACAAAAAGTAGGTAACAAATGTATCAATCCTGATTTAAGCTTAAAAACAACATCTAACCCAGGAGATTGTATTCACAAAGGTTATAAATCAAAGTTAAGAGTAACAAGCTCTTTCAAAGTCCTATTATTTATCGTCATGTCTTTAAAGCACAAAATCACTAGATAACCTCCTAAATACTAAATTCAGAATTATATTAATGCTAGGCAAGGTAACAACAATTTGCTTTTAGTTTTATCAAACCTATCTCCTCAACCTATGCAAGGTTTTTCCAACTTATAGATCAATAATGAGTTCAAAGTAAGACGATTGAGTCATAAACCATAAATAAACATAAAACAAAAAAGGAGATATACAAAACTAAGGAAAAATAGAATTTTGTAACAAAAAAAAACATAAAAAATTGCAAAAATTCTATCAAATAGCATTTTTAAGGCCTAAGAAGATGAGTCCTTAACTACCAATTCTACTCATAATGACATTTCCTTTGAAATAATGTAAGCTCACCATCTCATTCAACCAAAATTTCCTTTACGAATAGTACCATTGCAACAAAAAATGCTTAAAAAAAACATAACTTTACTCACAAAAAAGGTTATAATCACTATAATAAACTCAATAAAAATCTATACAAAAATAAAATTCAAACAAAAAGAAAAAAAATTGATAGAAAACACTCCTTGGCAATGACACTAAATTTTTGCTGGTTGTTGCCAAGGCTACAAAAAATATAAATACCTTACTCTTGATCTTGCAACAATTGAGTGTGTGAATAAGAGTTGATTCCATAGGGAGTGCAATCAATTCAATGTTAGATAATTAAAACTTAAAAATACTTTGAGAATAGTGACACGATAATCGAAAACACCAAAAATGCTTGGAAAACACACAACTTTACACACAAAAGGGGTTATAATCACTATAATTAACTCAATAAACTATGTGTAAAAACAAAATTCAAACAAAAAAATTGATAGAAAACACTCCTCAGCAACAGTGTCAAATTTTTGTTGGCTGTCATCAAGGCTACAAAGAATATAAATACCTTACTCTAGATTGTGCAATGTTAGATAGTATGAATGAAGGTTTATCTCACAAGGAGTGCTATCAATTCAATGCTATATAATTAAAATTTAAAGATACTAATAAATAAAGGGGGTAAAGTTGAATTCTAACTTTATAACAATGAAAGTAAATAACTTGGTTAAACAAAATAACTTATAAAAATACCAATTAACAAAATTTCAATTTTAGGTTCATTCACAACTATGATATTTGATACTTTCAATTATCCATAATGTTGTCTCAATTCTATTGGAACTATTAACCCTAAATAACAACAAGCTCTATAGTTATAAACTAGTAGCCTTCAGAATTAGGAAAATAGGTTAATTCAAATAATAATCACACAAGCTTGAATTTTTTAACTTATATTGAGTTATTCATAACAATAAGATGAAAACTTGTCCATAATCCCTTATTGTTAATTGCTACTCGATGATTAGGAATGAGATAAATACAAGTCACAATCCCTAACTCTAGCAATCGATCATTGTTTAATCAATTTAGTAGGACCAAGCATATAAATTAAAACAATAATCATTTAACAATTTATTCAAAATAACTCAAACAATTGCAATAAAAAAGAAAACAACATAGCATAATAATGTACTTCATTAAAATATGAAACGTTTTGAAATCCTCTAAAACTATTAAAAAAATCCTAGGTAGACATATTAAAAAAATCTGAATGCTTATTAAAGTCATGTTTATTGCCCTCCTCATGTCTCTATCCTCTCCTTATTTTAGTAGCTAAAAAGAAAGTCCTTATTTATATCTTGGAGAATAAACATAGCAGACATAAGAAAACCCTAGGACACTCTAAAAAAATCTTCTAAATTCTTAAGGTTACAATAAATTTGTTTTTTTAATTGTAATAGAATTACTATAATTCCTTTGTTTCTTTCTACGGTGATGTTTTATAATGTACCAATTACCTTGTATACAACATTAATTTCATTTTATACTACTTTAATGACTTCAAAGCTAATAATTAATTAGTAATTATAATATTTACATGATTTAGCAACCTTGAAGTATAAATTATGGAACAATTGATTAAATAAAGCTTAGTTTAAGTTATTGATCATAAAAGTCCACTCGTATATAAAATAGTGTTCTAAGACCATATTAGTAAGTGTAGGAAATCTAAACTTCAAAATATACATTCAAACCAAATTTCAATATTTCTACTACACGAGTTACTATATGAATATTTGTTTGACCCATTCAGTAGTCTAATTAATGTTGTGAGTCCTAAGAAGCTAGCAAAACTCCTAGAACAAAATTAATATTTTAGTCTTGCTTGTTAGAGTCACTAAAGACCTACACGCAACCATGCAATAGTCTAACCACACATATATTTATAATGTGTTTAAGGACTACATGCAAAAGTTCAAAAGCAAACACTTTGAGATGATACTTGCTGTGGACTAATCAATTAATTTTAAAGGGACATGTATGAATTGATGTATTTGATGATATCAAAAATAATTCTCTATACTATATATTATTCTTTTAGTCAATATAATATAATTTTATACTTTATTGATGATCTTTTATATTAAGTATGAGTATTTGATTCTAAATAGAAGTCAAGCATACAAGATGAATTTGTTTTTATATTATATTTTGACTTTATATTATAATTGATAGTCTTTTGTAATACATATAAGCCTTTATAAATGGATTCTTTTTATATAACATCGATGACCATATATACCACTCTCTATATAATATGGGTTATCAAATATCCTTCATTAATGATTTTTTATACTCCACAAGGAGACTTTTATACCATATATTAGTTGACTAAAATTGAAAAGTTAATTTTAGAATTATAAATTATAAAATTTTCGAAATTTTTGTTATTTATATCCATAGAGGAATAATTTTTTATTCTTAAAAGAGTTTATGAAGTGGTGGGTATGGACTGCACTACATTGCTTAATAAAATAATGTGTAGCGCAAAATATCTCAAAGCACACCAGCACAGGGAACAACAGTAAGAAACTGAAGCCGAGGGGTACACAGCGAGAATTTCTGTTTTCTTATTTTTCGAATAGCTTATTTTGCAATTTGGTGCATGCCAAATTGGGGTATATCCATAGATGGCAAACTTTTAACTTTTTGGGGAAAAAAAATGTCTGTGAAGTCGAAACCCTATAATTTTATTTTTTTTTTCACATTTATGTCGTATAAATTTTGACCACATACTACTATAATGAAGAACTTTTGAGGTTTCTGGTCCGTAACGTGGATATGCCATGATTCTTTAACCTTATCTATGAAACTCGCTCATTTATTACTTAGTCCTAGAAAAAATGACCATGTTTACATTGCATAAAAGTAAATGAGGTCTCGTTTTAAATTCATATCTCCTAATTGCAAAAATAATTTCCAATGTGTGTGGAACCACAAACTCTACAATTTGTGTGTAACAATTCTTTATATATAAACAAACAATTGGTGTTTATCTCTTTCCTAAGTCAATTAAGCTAGGAGCACTAATGTAGTACTAATTGGTTATGTGAAGTATAAATCTAATAATGTGTGGTATATACGATCATTGGACACTATGGTAAAAAGAACTAGACATTTAATCTAAGAACAGGCAAGAATAATGGATTTAGATGCCAGTATAGTTTTGGTGTTGAAACCGGAAGGTAAGTCACTCTTTGCAGGAAAACAACTTCCTCGGAGTTTGAAAATGCCATTGCCTTTTTATCATGTTATTTCTAGGTCAATTACAGTTTGCACATTGATGTGGTATAAAATGTTTTGAGTATGGTATATAAGCTACAAATACGGTAAAACGAGTGATGGACAATATGATCAAACCTTTTCCCTGGAAAAAAATTTTCCTTACTCCAACGCAAAATCTAAAGCTTTCGGAATAACTAATTGGCCTAAAAGATAGAGATGAGATGAACTGTTATAGTTGCCATAGTTTCTTATTTTTATTTGTCGACATAAATTATTATGTTAATTAGAATTTAAAAAATTGTAATTAATATACCGCAATAACAGTCTATTATACCATATTATTTTATTGAACCATAACAATGGTCTTTTAAATAACATATAAGCCTTGTTGTACGAATTTTCCTCTATATGATATTGACGGCTCTATAGACCTTGTCAATGAACTTATATACTACATTAAAGTCGTTTGTACCACATTATTTCTTTATATTTCTAACCTTAAGGATAGTAATTAATTTGTGATAGAGAGCTTGAAAATGTAGATATTGTGAAAAATGACTGAGTAACACAAAATTTTGTGTATAACATTAATTATAGAAGTCAATTTGTGAGGACATGTGCCTATGCCGGTGCATAATATAAAATTCAAATTTCGTATAGAAAATAAAGCTTAATTTAAAAGTGAAATAGTCTTCTTAGACTCTATCGGTTGTGTAAGAAATTTTAATTTCAATACCCACATTTATCTCTAATTCTCATTTTTCTTATTTCAACAGTTACATTTTGAAAACACGGTTGTCTATTTTAATATTCCAAAAACTGTTGCAACTCCTAAAATACTGACAGAACTAATAGAGCAAAATTAATGACTCACTAAAAATGTTAGTGCCAATAAATAAAATCACAATGTGACGTAACATCTTAAATGTTCGACTCTTTTTTAATTTTTTTTCTTCTTTTATTTCACTTTAATTGTGTCATTTCTTTTTTATATCCATTATCTTGATCTTTTTGTGTGCTTTCAATCGTAAGGTTATAATTTGACTTTCCAAATCTGGTTTTCATTATGTGAGTGAACTAAAGAGAGGTTTTTCAAGTTTGCCATCCAACATAGTTTATAAGTCTTAGGTTAAACTATATTATTACTTGTGCATTGTGCAATCTTGTTTCTATTCAATTAATTAGAAAAATTTACAAATAATAATAGTAACTTATATTCTTTAAATGGTATCTAATAATTAAAATTTTAGATTTTTATTTTTAAAATTGTAAATTTTGATCATAAGAATGAATATAAAATTTATGAAAAAAAATATATATCCTTATGAGGTAAAGTACAACCTAATAAGACTCATAATGGACCAAATAATAGTAACTTATTGAAAAAGATTACATTTGACATTAGAAAAGAATAGGGTATAATAATATAAAAATGATATAATTAGGTTAGTTCAGCTGATAAATCATATTAAATTTCAAATCGGATTAATTTTTTAACAATCCTAAATAAATCATTGATTTAGTTTGATCCATTTAATACAATGATCAAATCAATTAACTTGATGATTTGGTATTGGTTGATACATGATTATTTCTTTATCTTTTCACAAAATGATCTTTTAGTTTAAAAATTAATATTGAAATATTTTATTATTAAAAACTAACAAATAAAATTGAAATTTCAATCAACTTCCGACCCAACCACATCACTTCCCTTATTATCCATCCTTTACCCGACTCCTACACTTTCTTCATGCTTAAATGACACTTGCAACATCCTAGAGGACTATTGAACTAATTCATTCAAGCAAGCCCCAAAAATCCACCCCAGCTTGCCTAATCTTGTTATGGATATCAAAAATTGTCGAAACCCATTAATACCCATAGCATTGGTTAGACCTTTAAAATCCATTCTTCCAAAATTGTGCCCTGTGAAATCCACGTCGAAAAGATTTAATTTTTTATGCTTGGGCTAAGGAAAGGTACGCGGGCGTGTCATATGGGATTGCACAAGGGCAGTGAATCCTTATGGCATCCAATCGGCAAGGTCTTTGGCCATGACTACAAACCTCCTCGCGTGCCTCAAATGTTGACGTTCATCAATGCAGTATCAAAAATTCATAGGGTAATATTAATAGCAAATCAATAGATTAGGTTAGTTTCAAGTCTAGTTATTTCCAATTTCATATTATTTGAATCCGACTCATCTAGATTTTGGTATTTCAAGTCTTGGATCATTCAATTTTAGGTTCATCAAATTTCAAGTGTTTTGAGATCTAGGTCATGTAGGTTTTGGGTTATTTTGGATACAATTCATTTGCATTTTTAGGTTATTTCAATTTCTAATCAAGTCAATTTATGAGTTATCGACCTTTTAGTAAATGCAAGTAAGATTAGATCAAGTTTTGGGCAAGTTAAGTCAACTTATTTAGGTCAAGTCAATTTTTGTTACCTTTGTCTATGGAAATTTCATCTTTACTACCAAATTGATATAAAATGTTTTTTCCTTTTACCAACGCAGAGTAGAGAATAATTTTGAATAAGAATGAATTATTACTTTTAGGCAAATAAAAAGAATCAAATAGTAAGACTTTTTTTTTTTTTGAAAAAATAATGTGTTATAGCCTATAAAAGAGAGAGAAAAAAAATCTAAACTCAAAATATAAGCAAAAAAAATTATGCTATAGCATATTAAGGAGAGTTAAATAAAAATTTGAGTTCAAAAGTTAATGAAAAATGTTGTATTTTTGAAATATCATAATTAAATGCATGCATACCATAAATGTAGTTTTATAAATTTATTTTAGTTATAATGACTTTAAGTAATAATAATATTATAAATTTTAAATTTTATCTCACATTTATCATTAAAAAAATTAAATTGAATAATTGGTATTTAATATATTTAAACTAATGTGTAAATTAATTCAAATATAAAGAAAGTAATTTTAAAAATATTTATTATTCATAACTAAAAATAAATCAAATTAAAATAATTTTTTAATAAAAAATCCAAAATTTTAGTTTTTACTAAAATAAAATAAAATTTTGAATCAACTTTAATCTAAATTAGTTCGATTTGTTTTGGGTTTTAGGTTATCATAGGTTTGAGTTATTTGGATTTTAAGACATTTTAAATTTTGGTTATTTAGATTTTGGATATGAGTTATTCAAATTTCAAGTTGTTTTAATTTTAAGTTAACTCATGATACCAATCATTAACCTTTTCAATCAAAGTAAGTTTCATTGAGTGAAGTTTTAAGTGGGTTATGTCATGTTATTAGGATCAAATTAGATTTTTTCACTTTTTTGCATTAATGGGAATTAGACAAATTTGAGATAAACATGCTTGTAAAATGAAATGAAAAGGTTAATAGTAGATTTTTTTTAAAAAAAAAAAAAGAAGAAGAAGGTAAAGTTCATACTTTTTTCGGTGAATGATCTATAATACTATGATACATTAACATATTCATTATATTTAGTGAGTAAAACAGATCATGTAATCTATGTTTAGACAACCTATTTATTAGTAAATGGTTTTCTTAAAAAATTAATTTTAAAATTTGAAGGGTGTTGTAGTTCACCACAAAATATACATAACTTAGTAAAGAGAAAAATAAATAAATTTTTTTTGAAGGACCAACACAAGCAACGTGATATTGACTTCTTTTGGGATTGTAATATTATGAAGAGAGTTCAATACAAACTCAATGATAAACCCTTTAAAGACATCCCAAAGATGTTGGTAAAAACCAACCTAAAAGTCATTTTCCTTTAGGGCTATCTGAAATAGCACTTGCCTAACCTCATCCCCTAGAAACGATTATAATAGCATCATGCTTTATTGTGATAAACGAGAAAAGAACCCTTAAGCTAATCAGCAAAAGATGAAGAAGCAAAATAATTAGAAGCCATTAATTTAAGCTCTTCCTTTTGCCATATCCAATTTCCATACTCATCCTAGAGAGCCTACACTTTATTCTTTTCCTTTCTTATGATCATAATTGCATGGAAATATTTTCCATTGTGATCCTTATCTATGATCCAATTTACGCATGATTTTTGGTACCATAACATTTCTTCCTATTTTAGCATCTCTTTCAGTTGCCTCTAGAGTTTACTTTCTTAAATAAATAACTTATAACAAGCAAACTGCTCTCTAACGCCCTTAAATACGGGTTAAAAGTCTCCTCTTCTTATGAAAGATATTTCCAAATACACATCTATTCCAATCTTACAACCCTTTATAAGTTTTTGGAAGGCAAGTAGGAAAAGAATCTTAAAATTCCATTGTTCTTCTACTAACCCTAAAAATCCTACATATTCAAACTAGGCAATTTGAAAACAATATGAACATTTGAAAGTTTACAACAATAATCCCCCAATCTAACTTGGTTAAAAAGGGACAATGATTGGATTGCAACCTCAATAGATGACATACCAAGGCTTCAAGTCATCAATAAGGGCATTATATATTACTAAGAGCCTTATCGAACCTAAAGAATAAGACTTTAGCTAAGCAAGTTCTCCTTTTTATCCAAAGGAACTGTGGACCATTAAAGTCCAAATCTATTAACACTGTCTCAGTAATTCATTCTATAAAAATGGCTTATTAGCCTATTTTAAGGGTCTTTATTTCTCTCCTTTATAGGTTCTTGATCAAGTTAAAATTGTCTTTAAGAGCTAAGTGTCATGGAGTTAAATCTAGATTATGCTAACCCGCGTAGCACTCAGTTAATCTTACAAGTGAAGATAAATTAAATAAGCTTAAAAGAGTTTAAAAGAATGAGCGTAGGGCATTAAGAGGCAAGTAAGAGAGTTGGAAGTGCTAAAGAGATAGAGGGCACAAAAGAGCTTTATTGAGTTAAGCAAATTTACTTGTTATACAAATGGAAGGAGGGGACTATTTATACTTGTTCCGCCTCCTTAACGTGTGACTACCATTTAATGACCTAGCTATTTACATGAAAAGGTTTTTAGGTAAGTACCTCTATCGGTCTTTGTAAAAAGTTTCTAGATATAAGTATTTCCATATGCTTATAGGACCTTCCTTGTCATTTCTTAGGCAACAAATGGGTTAGGCAATACTATTAGCTTATAGAGATTTAATCTAAACTAACTTTGCCTTTTAGAATATTTAATAGGCCTACTTAAGTAATGTCCTTACGACTCTCTCACCCACTCAACCCTATGACATCCTTGTCACACTCTCAGCCTTATATGGTTAGATGTGATCAACAAATTGTCAAAACTAGTGCTATCATTCCCAACTAACCTCGTGATTTGGCAAACCCTTCCACTTAACTAAGTACTCGATGTAGTTAGGAAATCCCCTCTTTTGAATCACTTTATTGGCAATAATGTACTCTAATTCCTTGTCAAATTTGGTGACCATAGCAATTGGTGCACACTTGGACTCGCTTCAGCTTAGATCTTCTTTATCTCCGTGAAAAGGCTTTAAAAAATTTACATGGAAGACATGATAGATCTTGAGTTTTGGTGGGAGTTGGATTTGATAGATGACCTTTCCCATACGCTTGATAATAGGAAATGACTCTTCATACTTCCTTACCAAGCCCTTATGTACTTTACGCAGGGACTTGAATTGGTTGGGTAGTAACTTCACCATCACCGTATCTCCCTCCGCATACTTATTTAGGCGTCATTTGGTGTCAACTCATGTTTTCATCCGTTTTGCCACTTTGTTAAGATAAACCCTTGTTATATTCACCTCCTCATGTGATTCCCTCACAAACTTGTAAGCAGATGAGTTATTTTCCATGTAGGAAGAGGCAATAACACTTAGAGTCAACGATTGTTGTCTTTTGACAATATTGAAAGGGTTTTTATTTACTGTCTCACTTCTTTGGAGATTGTATGAGAATTGGGTCATGTCAAGTAACTTTGTCCAATCTCGCTAATGGGCACTAACATAGGACTTCAAATATAGCTCTAGCAAGGTATTAACTCGTTTAATTTGCCTATCGTTTGGAGAATGAAAGCTTATTAAGAAGTTTAAATCAGTCCCTAGTAACTTGAATAGCTCACACCAAAACTTGTCCACAAAATGGGGGTCTTTATCACTTATTATACTTTTAGGTACACCCCACAACTTTACCACATTCTTAAAGAACAACCAAGTAACTTCATTGACCTTGTAGTCAATAGGAGCTAGAATGAAGGTATTATACTTATTGAATTGTTTAACCATCATAATACTTCCAAATCCATCAAACTTAGGTAGAGCCACAATGAAGTCCATTGAGATACTTTCCTAGGATCTCTCTACAGTGGGTAGTGGCTCAAAGACCAGTTTGGTGTTGTTGTTCCATTTTATCTTGTTAGCAAACCAAACAAGTTTACATATAGGCCTCGACATTGGTATACATTTGTAACCAAAAATAGTCTTGTTGGACAAGAGCAAAGATTCATGTTATACTCGGGTGACCAATGTATAAGTAATCATGACATTCCTTAAAGATTTCCTTTCACAAGTTTCCCCATTTAAGCATAAAGACTCAATTGTCAATGGTCATTATGACTCCATCGTCCAACCATAATCGACAAGTCTTCCCTTCACTAGCCAACTTCGATAAATTCTTGGTCAAATTGTCTTGCATTGTGCCTTCCTTGATTTGCTTATGGAAGTTGCTCTTATGCATGCTAATGGATGAGGTAACTAGTTCTGCCTTTCGACTAAGTGCATCGATAACAACATTGGTTTGGCCCAGCTTATACTATAATGTATAGTCGAACTAGGCTGAGAAGTCTTGCCAAAAAACTTTATTGGGACTGAGTTTCTTCTGTGTTTGGAAGTAGCTCGTGGCAATATTGTCAGTCATTATCATAAACTTACTTCCAAGCAAATAATGTCTCTAAGTGCACAAGTAATGGATTATAACAGTCATCTCCTTATCTTGGATGGTGTACCGCCTTTCCATATTATTTAGCTTGCAATTTTTGTAAGTAATGGGGTGTCTATCTTACATCAAGACTCCCCTAATGGTAAAGTCAGATGTGTTCTTATGGACTTTGAAAGGTTTTTTATAGTCTAGTAGTGCCATGACAGTTTCCTTGAAGATTGCTTGTTTCAATCTGTCAAAGGAAGCTTGGCATTCTTTTGGCCAATGTCATGTATTATTCTTTTTGAGCAGGTTGGTTAGTAGCATCGATATAACAGAATACCCCTTTATGAATCAATGATAATAGTTCACTAACTTGAGGAAAAATTGTAATTCTAGGACCTTAGTTAGTGGTTTTACTCTTGGATAGCTCGCATCTTTACTAAATCTATCATGAGCCTACTATCCTTGATCTTGTGGCCAAGAAAGTCTACCTCTTACATGGCAAAAGAAAACTTATCCTTCTTAACATAGAACTTGTTTATGCAAAGAACTTAAAAGACTTGTTTGAGGTGTTCTTCATACTTCTTAAAAGTGTTAATGTATACCATAATGTCATTCAAGTAAACCACAATGAATTTGTCAAGAAAATGATATAGTATCTTATTTATGAGAGTGCAAAAGGTAGGTGGCACATTGGTAAGACCAAAGGGCATGACTAGAAACTCGAAAGTTTCATAACACGTCACATAAGTTATCTTTAGTTCATCACCCTATACAATGAGAACTAGGTAGTAACTTGATTGCAAATTTAGCTTAGTGAAATACCTTGCCTTCCCCAATTGATCAAAAAGATCAACTATTAAGGAAATTGGATACTTGTTCTTGATAGTGACCTTGTTTAAGGCTCAATAATCTATACACATATGCAACAATTTGTCCTTCTTCCTTTGAAAAAGGATTGGGGCACCAAAAAGGACTTTTGAGGGTCGTATGTAACTTAAGTCTATCAAGCCTTGGAGTTTCTTCCTCATTTCAGCAAGCTCTGGAGGTGTCATGCGATAAGGGCCCTTTGTAAAGGGTTTTGCACCAAGTTCCAACTTAATGTGATGATCCATATCTCATTTAAAAGGAAGCTTTTTAGGCAATTTTAAAGGCATCACATCCTTAAACTCAATAAGGATAGTTTGAATGGATTACGACAATGAAGGAGTAGGTATTACTACGTCTTCCCCATCGCTCAGTTTCCTTATGGTAGTAACATAGCTTTAACTCATCTTAAGACCCTGTTTGAATTGTAAGGTAGAAATCATCGATGGTTTTGACTTCTCCATGCATTTCAAAGGAATCACTTAAATCTTGCAAATATCAAGAATTACAAGGGAACTCAAGGCAAGAATGGGAAAGGCTAGAGCTTTGTAAAAGAAAGCAAGACCTAGCACTACCTTAAAGTCATCTATAGGAACAATAGTGAGGTCTAACTTACTATTTCAATCTCTAATTAGGATGGTTACTCTTGTGCTATGCCATGGATAGCTTTTGCCTCCAATTAACTATTTTAATAATGTCACTTCCTTTTATGAGTTTAAGGTCTAGACACTTGACCTCTTGTATATCAATGAAGTTGTGTGTGACTCTTATATCTAACATTGCACAACTTTGGCCATTGATGACAATATTAGCGTACAACAATCCTTTCTTCTTAGAGACTGTTAAAAAGAAAAGTTTGAAAAGGTTACTTCATTATTAGATAGATCTCGTGTCAACTTGGAGCTCTTCCTTAGACTTCTCTTTGTTAAATTCTGCCACCATGGCATTCATTTCCATTTGATTAAGGTAGTCCTTCACCCAATGTGATCCATCACAAATAAAGCAAAGTTTCAGGGGATTACCGATGTTACGCTTGCCCAAAAAGTTTTTATCATGCTTAGGATGACCACTTGAGGAATTCTGGTGTTCACCCTCCTTGCAGCCAGTATCCTTTTTCTACCTATTCTTCTCTCCCCCACTCTTGTTAAAGTTAGGATTTTTACTCTTTAAATAGGCAGAGTAGTCAATAAGTGTCTCAACAGTGGCAATGATAGCATATCATGCTTATCCAACTCCACTCTCACTCAATCCTTCAAGTCATCTTTGAAGTGGACGAGAAATTTTTTGTCAAACAAATCAGTTTCAAGTATAATAGTAAATTCCTTAGTATAGTCATAAATACTACACAGTTTCCTTAAGCGATGTAACTTTCCCCTACCTTCGCTTTTAATATTGTAAGGCGTGAAATGTTTGCACAATTTAGCCTTGAATTGCTCCTGAGTGTTTGCTCTCGAATGTTGATGACACCTAAGTCTTTCACCTTTTTAGAATGTTTTTGTCTTTACCATAGTTGGGCAACATCCCTTAAGAAATTTAAGGTGTTGCCCACCTTAATAAGGTTATCGACAACTCTTATGGAATTAAAGTATTGTTTAAGGCCAAAGAAAAAAGTTCTCTACTACAATAATGTTGTGGGTGCCATTGTACATGGCAAACTTAAGAGCCTTCAGGCCATACATGGCGATAGTACTAGTAGTGGCAGTTGTACTAACCAAAAGTGGGTTGTTTTGACGAAGTGACTCCGTGTCCCTATAGAGGTCGCGAATCTCTTTTTCAACAAACTTTTGTAGGTCAAACAGCCCTTGGTTAAAAGAGCATAGTTCTCCCTCAAAGGAACAACTAAACTCTTTAATCATGCATTTGGCAACCCTTCTAATTTCGACATTCTCATGGATCAAGTTATTAACTTAATCGCTGAGTTCACCCACTACGGAGCTCACATCGGTGATACTCCTTTCCAAGCCAACAATACAAGACTCTATGGGTTCTCTTGTTGGGGCCTTGGATTTGATACACTTGGGTTAAACACATTGCTTTTTTTGCCCACGAACTTATTGCTTGACTCATTGCTCCTCCAACATGGTCACAGCAATTCCTTCTTACTTGTATATAGGATTTAACCATTACTCTAATACCACCTGTCATAGAGTTAGACCACAATCATGCTAACTTACACGACACTCAGTCAATCTTATGAGTGAAGACAAACTAAGTAAGTCTTAAAAAGTTTAAGAGAATGAGCCTAGAGCATTAAGAGACAAGTAAGAAAGTTGGAAGTACTAGAGAGGTAGAAGGCACAAGAGAGCTTTATTGAGTTAAGCAAATCTTACTTGTACAAATGATAGGAGGGGGTTATTTATACTTGTTCCATCTCCTCAATGTGTGGTTATAATTTAATGACCTAGATATTTACATGGAATGTTCTAGATAGGCATTTATGACAGTCCCTTTAAAAAGTCTTTATATGAGTGCCTTTATTGGTCTTTGTAGGAAGTCCCTAGACATAGGCACTTCTATATGCTTCTAGGACCTTCCTTGTCTTTTCTTGGGTAGCAAATGAGTTGGGCAATGCCACTAGCTTGTAGATATTCAATATGACCTAGCTTTGCATTTTATAATGTTTAATGGGCTTACTTAAGTAGTGTCCCTGTGACATAAGGCTTGGAAAGAGAGGCACCCAACACCTTTAATTTCTACGTCATAGTACACTTCCTATATGATATAGGGTTGGCATAAATAATTATAAGAAACTAAGGCTCACTCTTTTTATCATCAACTAAAACATAAAGGAATTGTTTATTATAGGATACTAACTTGATATCTAGGTCTTCTCTATTCCATAACAACCAAATTCAAATACTAAATCCCTAGCTTCCTCTTGAATACAAACTAATTAAGCAAATGACAAAATCTACATGTAAGCCACTAAGTCATGGTTTAATAAGAGCAACTGCGGTAGGTTTGTGAACTTGAATTAATAGTAGAAGGGCACACATAAATTCCTCATTTACAACACTAAAAACATTCCAGATAATGATATTCATTAGAAGAAAAACAACTATTCCATAGAGCAAGAAGGTAGCAAAGTTATGCAAAGTCAAAAGGTGGGTTTGTCTAACTTACCATCCATTTAGGAATATATTAGCATAAGGGTCTCTATCATAATAGAACTCATGCAAAGTTTTTGGTCATTACTTAATTCATAATCTATGTCAAATTCTAGATTAGGGGGCTCAAGGGGATAAGCTTAAGCAAGCATGCAATTCACTTGGACTAAATTCGATATATGTTTAGGCCAATCCACTTAGTCCATATCTAAAACATGTGTATAAGTGGAACCTGTAGATATGATATCGATACTTAGGTCATCCTTAATTGTTGAAACATTTTTCTCTTAGGCATGGATGTGTTTAGGTTCAATAGTTAAAGAGTATTTTATTAAGGATTGTTTGATTAATAACCCTATGACAATCATGTGTTTATAATCCTTAGAAATATTCTTCTTATTACATGCACTATCAAATAGCAAAATTTGTATTACACCTAGCTTAGCACTCGTGATACTACTTGTCTAACCCATAATAACAACATTGTCTTTTACTCAATTTGTCCTTTTTCCTTCCCTAACATATATTCTTCTCTCATTGACTATCTTACCTCCCACACCATGCATGATAAATGCTACTACAATATAGCTTTTAACAGGCACTAATTCTATGCCAACTAGTATATCAAATTCCTCAAATAGTACCACAAATTATAGCACCACTCCTAACTCTCTAACACCAATCATCCCTTTTTTGGCCAGAATATCCCCTTGCTTCCCTTTTTACAACCTTATCTTCCTTATTGATATTTTAATGAATATTTACTGATTATAAGCTCCCTTTGTTTCCGACTTCCTTAGTTTGGCATTGTGGTCTACATCATACACTGACATAGTTTAATTCTTAATGACTAAACAACCTCTTATTTGATGTCTATATTAAATGGATTAATAACAAACCTGATGTATGCTTCATATTATATCATCCTAACCCTTCCTCTAATTTTATAATGGGTAACAAGTGATGAGGTGAAATCAGCCTCAACACAAATGCAAGCGTAGTTGCTCCAAAAGATTTTGGCTATTGTGTTATCCACCTTCAACATGCATCCTACTAATTACCTATTCATCATAAAGCATGTACGCTATAATACTTAATTAAAAGTTTCAAAAGTCAAACACACATAACAACCTTACCAATCCCCGTGACATCATGATCAAACTTTAATGTCCATTTTCTCATAATATGGTAATGGTTAGCCACCAATCATAACCCTTCTTGCAAAACAAGCTAATAGTCCTTTACATTTCCAAACCAAAGTAAGAAAAAATTATTTCCCAAATCTACTAAGTAAAGCTTACAACGAGGGTTTTAGAGTTATTAAAGTTGCTTGTAGAGAAACATTTTCTCCCTTTATTGTGCCAAGAAAAGGATTTTTAGACAATCTTGAGTACCTAGATCAAACTCATCATCAAAGTGTGGGGTCTCCTCCTTTAGCTCTAAGAAATCCTTTAGAATCCTAATCGTTAAAGAGAGATTCATTGGGATTCAATAAAAAGAAGATATCCTTATATGAGACTTTATGTTAAGCATCTAGTGGCTAAAATAATAGAGTAGCTTAAGCTGTGATAATAGGAGGCTCCTCATAGGGCTCGTTACCTTGTTTAGCAAATTTGACCTTCTTACTACTATGAAAAAAGGGTTTGCCTCCTCTAATGACTAGTTGGGTTCCATTTCCATTGCAAAGAGCTCTCTTTTTTCTCTCAATAAAATATTCACCTCATTTTAGATCATTTCTCTCAATTATGATTTACATAATTTTTTTCTTTGATAGTTCATAAAGTCTTGGAGTTTTGCTTTATAATTCTTTGCACATTCTTGTATAAAATTATTACAAAAACTATTATAAATAAGTTGAAAGAATTTTCACAATATTAGATATCACTAATGTAGGCATGAGTTATCCCAAGGAGATAAATAATAGATAATGTCATTATCATACAAGAAGTGTTACATTTCTTGCATTGCAAGAAAGGAAAAAAATAGGTTATGATTGTAAGGCTAGATTTAGAGAAAGTCGATAACCGTATTAGCTTGGACTTTGTCCATAATACACTAATTAAGCTGGTCATGTCAAGTAGTTAGATTAAGCTTATTATGAATTATGTTTACTTAAATAAAATGACTATCTTAGGGAATATGAAGAAAACTAGGCTTTTTCACTTATCAAAGGGCTTAAATGGGGGATCCCCTCTCTCTTTATATTTTTATACTTTGCATAAAGCACTTTTTGCTCATATGATTCAACAAGCTATTATGGATGGCCATTAGAAACTGATATATCTAAAGGAGGGCATGGACTCTTACATCTTTTTTTTATAAATAATGTGTTAATGGCTAAAGCTTTTATTGAACAATTAAGGTTATAAGAAAATGTTAGATAACTTCTATAATGAATATGGTTTGAAGTTCAACCTTTAAAATTCTCGTATGATATTTCACAAAATATTGCTAAACATTTTGCACATGTTATTAGTCACAAAGTAGGTATTGTATTAATAGAGGATTTGGGGAAATACCTTGGAATGTTAATGTTAAATGGTTAGGTAATAGTTAATACCTATAAAGAATTTTTTTTTGTAAGGTTTAAAATTAATTGTCTAATTAGAAAAAGAAGCATCATTCATTTGTAAGGAGACCCGTATTGATTAAGGTTATGTCATCTGTGACCCTTATTTATACCATACAAAGTGCTTGTCTTCCAATCACCTTGTGTGATAAATTGGATAAGTGTAATCAAACCTTCCTTTAAGGGAATTATGAAGAAAAGAAACATATCCACCTTATTAGTTGGGAAAAAGTTTATAGGCCAAAGGAACAAGGAGGCTTGGGCATTAAAGAGATGTAGAAAGCAAACCAAGCTATAATGGCAAAACTAGGTTAAAGGCACCTTTAAGAGCAAGATACTTTATGGGATGAAATCTTGCAAGACAAATACAATAAGCAACATGCAAGGTATCTCACTCATAAAAGGGTAGCTTCCCTAGTTTAAATAGTATAGTAAGAATCAATCTTGTAGTAAAAAGTGGCATGAAATGGCATTTGAAAAATGGATAGTCAAATTTATGTTGACAAGTAGATGTTGGATACACCTTTAGCATCCCATGCATTATTGCTTATTAGACAAAGGTTATAAGTGGGACCTTTTGAAACCACTCTTCCCGAATGAGATGAACGATTCCCTTGCAACATATATTGTACATTAAGTTACTGGGAACTTTAATATCCTTATAAAAGACTTAGCCTTCAATAAGTGTTTCTCTGTTTAAATCTATATTCCATATGCTTATGACTCTAATAGCAAATATCTCATGGTCCCCTTCTCTCATGAATTTATAGCATATTAAGGTCCTGAAAAGATCTGCTGCTTTATGTGGCAGATGGCCTATAAATGTATTCTAACAAATATGAAAAGGTGTTGACAAGGGCTTGCTATAGTTAGCACATGTCTAGTTTGTTTCAATGCAACAAAGAGTATGTTACACTTTTTGTATGACTACAATAAATCTTTGGCTCTTTGGAATGAGTTTTTACCCCCTTACGCTATAATCTGACCTTTTTGTTTTGACTTGCATTAGTCATTATAGGAAAACCTTCATGATGGTTTAATACGAGAGCTTATTAATGATTGGCCAGTTACTTTTGCCACTATTTGCTAGTGGCTTTGGAAATGGATAAATAAAAAGGTTTTTTAAGTAAATAGAATATTAAGTACTTCGTCACTTTTCTCCATAAATTGGTGGAGTAATTCAATGCACGAGACTTAATGTGATTTATCTTTAAAGTACCATAGATGGATAAAGTGGATCTTATATAAGTTGGCATCCATAAATATAAGACTAGGTTAAAGTAAACACTAATGGGGCTTCAAGAGGTAGTCTAAGGCTAATAGGTGTGGTAAAAGTTCTAAGGAATAATAAAAGTGTGTAACTAAGAGATTTTGCTAAGCAGATTGGTTGGTGCTCAATTTTAGTAACGAAACTCTAAGGTATCCTTATATTTAACTTACATAGAACATAAGGTGCATAAAGGTTTAGGTAGAGGTTGATTCTTTATCAAAATTGCATTATGTCTCCTATGGAGTTTACAACTCTCATATACTCTTTAATCTATCTTAGAACTATCAAGATTTTTTGCAAAGAGATTGACAAATCAAATTATCTTATATTTATAAAAAAGGAAACCAAGTGACAAATTAGTTGACCAATTATAACCAACTATGCTTTTTTGTTGTAAGAAGCAAATATTTGATCAATAAGCCTCATTCAGCTTTATTGCCTTTATTTCACTAAGATATTATGAAGGTTGCTTGGTTTAAGAGTAGTTAAGTATTCTTGAAATCATTTCCATATTCCTCAAAATGGAAAAAGATATGATAAATAAAAAAAATAATATTGAAATGAACCATTTGCCAATGTCACACTTCAAGCATTATGCATTTGGTACTCCTCAACTACAAACACATCTTTAAGTGCATAATCTAACACAAGCAAGTAAACACATTATTATTTTTTTTATCATTAATAAGTTTATAGTTGTATTTATACATACAAAAACTATAAGAATTTTATTTTCATTTACTTCTTTAATCGGAAAATAATTCAACACAAAACATTAAAAAGTATAAAATATAAAAAAAATAATTAATATTTTTTTATAAATTATTTTAATTCACTGAAAAAGTAAGTTAAAATAACAATCACCAACCAACCATGATATTACTCTTTTCTTTCTCTCGCTTTTCTCTTGCATGTGTCATAGGCTTATAGATTTATTATGTCCCACCCGTACAACCTTGAGAATACTCCCCAAATAGTTTTCTCACACTCAGCTCACAAAAATCTTTTTGAAGATTAACTTCATAAATATATTCCATTTGAAAATTGGGTGTGTCCCAAATGAAGGGTAGGCGGTCCCCTTTTTTTAAAGTATTAGACAAACTACAACCATTAGATCACCGTTAGATCCCTCTTTGATCTAATGATGGATATTACATCCCTTCAACTTCTTATCTACATACATTTACCAACATTTATTACATGGTTGGTTCTAATGTATTGCCTTCCCTAAGAGCCTTTTACATTTATAGTATTATCCTCCTCTAGGAGGTGTCTACATTCAACGTATTGTCCATCCTTAAGTGCAAAGGACTGTGACATTCTCCCCCACCTAATCAGGCGACACCATCATCGCTTCTTTAATATGGTAAGTGTTAATCTCCTTTTTGAACTACCAAAGAGTTTCACAAGTTCCCAACTAGCTTTGCTTTCTAGAAGATCCTTCCATCGAATAAAGTATTCACACTTTAGCATACAATACCGCTTTCGTATGACCTAATCTGCCATTATGGATTCAACTTCTTGATCATATGAAGTTTTCGCTCTAAGTGGTGCTCGCTGTGACTCCCCTTAATTGGGATCCCCCTCATCTACATGGTGAGGTTTAAGCATACTCACATGGAAAACTAGATGTACCTTTAATTTTAGTGGTAGCTTCAGCTTGTATGCAACCTTCCCGACCCATTGTATCACTTGAAATGGCCTTTTATAGCAACGAATCAGCCCCTTGTGCTCATCCTTGTATCGAAGAATGACATATAGTTTAGCTAACACTAAGTCCCCCATTGGAACTCTATATGTCATTGCTTTTTGTCGACTCACTTTTTCATGCATTTGAAAGCTTTACGTAGACACGCCCTTGCCAAGTTTACTTGTTCTTACCAATCCTTGGCAAACTTATATGTAGGTGGGTTATTCCTCTAATAGCCAAATGCAACCACACTTGGAGTTTATGGTTGTTGGCCATTCACAATCTCGAATGAACTCTAGTCAGTAGACTCACTTCGTTGCAAGTTGTAAGAGAATTGGACTACATCAATCAACTTTGCTCAATTTGTCTGCATTATACTCATGTAGTGCCGAAAGATAAATCTCCAAGAGTGCATTAACTCGCTCAGTTTGACTATTAGTGTGGGGGTGTAGGGTTGTAGAAAGATTCAACTCTGACCCCAGTAGTTTGAACAATTCAGACTAGAAATGCCCTATGAATCGAGGGTCATGATCGCTCATAATCGTTTGTGGGACTCCTTAGTACTTGACCACGTGCTTCATGAATAACTTGGCTACCTCCTCAGCTGGGCAATCCTTTATTACTGGCACAAATGTTGCATACTTAGAGAATCTATCCACCATAACTATAAGAGTCTGACATCCTTCGAACTTAGGCAAGTTTACTATGAAGTCCATGGAAATACTCTCCCATGGACGAGTTAGGATAAGAAGTGGCTCTAACAGTCCTGGCAATAAATGTTGTTCAAGTTTGTCTTATTGGCAAACAAGACAGGTCTTTATATAGGTTTCAACGTCATCCCACATTTGAGGCTAGTAGTATTGATCTTCCACAAAGGCCAAGGTATGATGGATCCCTAGATGACCCGCCCACTTCAAATCATGGCACTTGCGTAACATTTCTTTCCTTAACTTCCTGTAGAGTGACACATATAGTCATTGCCTTTTTGTCTATAGAAGATCGTCCTCACACCAAAACTATCAGGTCTTCCCCTCTTGTGCATATCCAAAGAGGACTTGAGCCTTCTAATCATGTTTGAGCCCCTCCTTGATGTGGTCGAACCATGGATAGCTAGGTCAACTCACTGTATTTGCCAGCCTTATCTTCCAACTAAGAGCATCAACTACGGAGTTAGCCTTCCCAGGCTTGTACTCTATCACATAGTCAAATTCTGCTAGAAAATTTTGCCACCAAGCTTGCTTCGGACTCAACTTCCTTTGGGTCTGAAAATAACTCATGGCCACATTATCCATCCTTACAACAAACTTAGACCCCAGGAGATAATACCTCCACGTCTATAGGCAATGGACCACTGCAGTCATTTCTTTCTCTTGAATGGTATACCGTCGCTCGGTATCGTTCAACTTCTGTGACTCATATACTAGATGTCCTTCCTACATAAAAACACCACCAATAGCAAAATTTGATACATTAGTCTCTAACTCGAAAGGTTTGGTGTGATCAAGCAATACCAGCACAAGCTCTTCGATCATGGCTTGCTTCAACTGATCAAACTCCTTCTGGCATTGATCCATCCATTTCCACAGTTTCTCTTTCTTTAACATATCTATAAGTGGCACAGTGATGTTTAAGTAGTTCCAAACAAAACACTAGTAGTAGTTGGTAAGGCCAAGGAATGATCTCAACTCCATCACTTTCGTTGGTGGATCTCATTCAACGATGGCTCGGATTTTCGCCACCTCCATATATACTTGTTCTCCCCCGACAATGTGCCCTAAAAATGGCACTTCCTTTTAAGCAAAGACACATTTCGCGCGTTTGATGTATAAGTCATTCTCGCACAAGACTTGGACTACCTGTCTAAGGTACTCAATGTGCTCCTCGAGTGTCAGGCTATACACCACAATATCATTAAGATAAATCACTATAAACTAATTTAGGAACGGGTGTAATACCTTGTTCATAAGAGTGCAAAAGGTGGCTAGAGCATTAGTTAGGCTAAATGGCATAATGAGGAACTCGTACGAACCATAACGCATCACACATGTTGTCTTTGGCTTGTCCCCTTCAACAATCCGAACTTGATAGTAACCTGACCAGAAATCAAGTTTGGTGAACCATCATGCTCCTTCAAGCTGATCGAAGAGATCCGCAATGAGTGGGATTGGGTACTTATTCTTAATGGTTAATTTGTTCAACGCTTGGTAATCTATGCACATATGAAGTAACCCATTATACTTCTTTTGGAATAGGATAGGCTTACCGAATGGAGCCTTAGATGGCCGAATGTACCCTATATTGAGCAGTCCCTTCAACTGTTTCCTTAATTCTTCCAATTCAAGGGGTGTCATATGATATGACACCATGACGGACGGTTAAACGTCAGGCACCAGTTCAATCTGATGATCCACTTCTCTATGAGGTGGAAGCTTCTTGGGCAACTCAAGAGACATTACATTCTTGAACGAATTGAGGGCTTGACTCACTTCTATCGGGACTTCACTCCCTTGCCCTTGTTGTCCTCAATTTTCAAGGTTGCTAAAATGGTCACCTCACCCTTCTTTGCTCCCTTGTTAAGTTGCATTGTCAAAATCATCTTTCGATCACAATCCAACTTATAATGAACTGGAATCACGCATTGACACCTTTTGTCCAGCACACAAAGACACTTGGCAAAGGGCAATATAACCGCATGAATATTGTCTAAAAATTTCAACCCAATAACAAAGTCATAATCATTAAGAGGAATTACCTCAAGGGTCTTTTGGCTTCTTCATTGCCCAATCTACAGCTCCACGTCCCTAACAACCCCAACGACAGGGACTTCCTGGGAGTTGACAGTTTTTAGCCACCTGGCTCCTTTCTTAACCCAAAAGTTAAGTTTCTTGGCAACTTCTTCTAATATGAAGAGATCATATGCCCTAGTATCCATGAGCGCACTCATTGTAGTTTCTCCAATCTTCACATCTACAAACATAAGTCCTTTTGGCTCCTTTGCCTTTTTAGACTTGATTGAACTAAGGATTCCCAGTGAACCTAATTGTGCCTCCTCTTTTGGCTCATCTTTTTTGTAGAGGGTAACTAGCTTAACCTTGTTCGGGCAATCTCATGTCATATGTGGACCATCACAAAAGTAGCACTTATAAATACGTTCCTTTTTATGACCATCATCGGAACTCCTCGACGAACCTATCCTCAATGGAACTACTATCTCAGGTTGTGATAGGATCTCCACACCAATCGTCTGATAGATGATGCCACCACAACAAAGCATTATCAGCTAAGTACATAGATGCAGTATTTACTATGATTGGCTATCGTTGATTCTCATGGCTTGGAAGTACCGCTCCATGTATCATAAGAAGTTGTCCACATCCTTGGCCACCCGAGAATCCTTGAACTCCTTTAACTTGGGTGCGTTTGTATATGGTCTTTGTAAGGTGATCACCATGTTCACGCATGCTACCTCCGATTCTATGAGCTTTCCCTTGAGCTTCACAATCTCCGTACGCATAGTCGCCATCATGGTCTCCAAAGACTCATTTTGTTGATGGAGTTCTGCCCTTAAAGTCCCTAATAACTCTCCTCAAAGTTCTCCCATACCGACTCTAAGCTTATGCATCTCGACCACAATATCCTCTCTTTCGGCATCTACACCTTCAATGGACTAGGTTAGGTTAGGTCATCAATTGAACCCCGGACATCAATGATGAACAATATGATGTGTTAGGTCTCTTATTGGATCCCTCAAATTTAAAATAGCACGATTCTTCTTTCTCTTGGTAGCACCTCTATCGAGCTTCCTCACACGATCATTGTGGTCATCACCCATGATAAGCATTTCATCAAAGCATGGCTATGTCATAGCACTTGGAATAAATCTGCTCTAATACCAACTGTCATGTGCTTATGAATTTATTATATCTTACTCTTGCAATCTTTAAGAAGACTACTTGAGAGTATACTAGCAGTTTTTTCACACTCAACTCACAAAAATATTTTTACAAATTAAAGTATATTCTACTTAAAAATTATGTGGGCTATCAATAAGAGGTAGGGAATTTCTTTTTATATAAGTATTAAATAAATTACAATCTTTAAATGTCTTTTTAATTTGTTTAATTTCTTATCTACATATATCTATCCATATTTATTATATAACTGATTTCAATATGGTAGCTTAATATTTATAGTATTGTCTTATCTAGAAGATTCAATATATTGATGATTCCCCAGTGCAAAGTATTGTTCATCCGCAAGTGCAAAAAACCGTGACACATCGCTATGAGCTAGGACCAAAGTCCAAAATTAGGGCGCGAAATCCCTATCCATGGATCCAAATACCTTGCGAAGAAGATGTGATCTCACAGGGATTTCCCAGTTTTTTCAGACGAATTTGGAAAAAATTTTAGAGTATAACTGATAGAAGACTCGCGGTTCTTCGATTTTTTGGTTTTATAGGGTTTTTGCTCGTTTCGTTCGGAATTGCACTCTCTTTGTATTAGGGCATTAGGGGGATGAAGAGTCAGTCTGATAAAAGGAAGGTTGTGGTGCGCCGCTTGCCGCCAACGATTTCTCAGCTGATGGTCATGGAGCAAATCGACTCCGCCTTCGCTGGGCGCTACAATTGGGTGTCATTCCGTCCTGGCAAGAGCAGGTTACGGTTCCCTTGGTTTTGTTAAGAGTGTTTGTTGTACCTTTTTTTTGGTGTTTGTCACTCGATCGGAAGGCTTTTTTAATTTAGGATTGTGCTAGGTATTTTTGGTTCTTTCCCGAGGGACTTTCTGATTGATTTCATGTGGGTTTAATTCAGTTGACTTTACGTTTATAAATTTTATCTGCCCACGTAGCTTGGTACATGTGTAGGTATTTTCCTTGTTATTTGGGGTTTGCTTTTGCTGTTTTAACATTAACAATGGCGGGTTTGCTTCAGGTTATTTTGTTGTGTTGCATATGTACTGCATTGTTGGCTTTAAAAAAAGAAGTTGATAACCTGGAGATCTAAAATCAGTTTAGATATTGAGGAAATCGGTGTATTTTTTTAGGGGGGTGGAGAGGGGGTGTGCTGTATTCACACGTTGATTTTGTTATAAATGCTTGTGTGTCTTGAAAGATTTATATGTGAGGGGATCTGCATGTTTGCCTAAGAGTTGTTAAAGGGGCATTGGTATCCAAGATTCATCTGACCGTTGTCGGAGATAAGGGAATGGTTCGGATGTTCAATCATAAATCGATAGAAATTAGCCATCCAAATTAGTGGAAGAGGGAAGCAGGATAATGAGAAATGCCTACACAGTACATGCCTGAGTAGCATACTTATTAAACTTATGCATATTTAATGAGAAAAATGGGAACAAGACCAAAATCAAAAAGCAGGAAAAAGGGAAGGGCTGTGTATGTTGTAAAAGGCACCTGGGGGGAAGGGGGAACTGCCGGGTTTGGTTGTCCTTCCACCTTTGATTCATCTTATTTTTTTCTAACAAGGAAAAAAAAGGGAATGCCAGGTTAATAATGATATTGTATCATTCATAGCATTTCGCATGTGGCTGACTGGCATTTGCATCTTGTTTGAGCATCATGGATGAATAGTGAGATACTGGTTTTTATGCAATTGTAGTTTCTCAATTTAATGCATTCTTCATTTCAGTTTTAAGTTGCTGGGGCATCTTTTCTTTTTTCCTGTTTAGTCGTTCTGTTATGTTCATTGGTTCAGAAATCTCAATAATGCTTGATTACTTGTTTATTGTGGTTCCAATTATGTATGTATGCTTCTTCAAGTTGCAGGAATGAGAATCTTGTGGCAAATTCACCCCTTTTTGTATTGCTAGTCTTTGTATTCCATTCCTAATGTTGAAGGATAGATGCTATGGTACACTTGCTTAAAGGAGATGAGTTTAAGAACATTCTCTTATCATTTTTCTCAAATTGACTTCGCAGCCAGAAGCATCAATCTTATGCTAGAGCCTACATTGACTTCAAAAGTCCAGAGGATGTCATTGAGTTTGCTGAGTTCTTTAATGACCATCTGTTTGTGAATGAGAAGGGTAATGACCATTCATGGCAAAATATATTAGTTTTTTCCTACATTTAGCTATGATGTAGTTTGGATTGGTTTGTAAAGCTCTTTTTATTTGGATACTGGTGTCTGGTTAATTATGTAAGCTGCTATTGATTTTCAATGAAAGTGGTTTGGGCTGATCATGATAAATCTTTCTCCACTTGATTGAGGAGCCCTGCAGAATCTGAAATGAGATCTGAAAATTTTCATTTTTTCTTATCTTTTACAGGTACTCAGTTTAAAGCCGTTGTTGAGTATGCTCCTTCACAGCGTGTTCCAAAGCTCTCCAAGAATGATGGTCGTGAAGGCGCAATATACAAGGGTACTTAGTTTTATTTGTAAATACAAACTTGAGCCGAATATTTGTTGCATGCAATCTTATGTATGTCAACTAGTTTTTTTGTTATATGCAGATACTGAGTATTTGGATTTTCTTGAATTTATTGCAAAGCCTACTGAGAATCTTCCCAGTGCTGAGATACAATTGGAGAGAAGAGAAGCAGAAAGATCTGGTTAGTCAATTTGATACTGACCTGGGCAAATACAAAAAGAAAAAGGAAAAGAAAAATGTCTTACCATACATGTGGATTAGAAATCAATTTTGATATCACAATTGCTATATTGATATATTCACATTTATATTTACAGGCACTGCAAAAGAAGCTCCCATTGTAACACCTCTAATGGACTTTGTCCGACAGAAAAGAGCTGCTAAAACTGAATCAAGGGTATTGCTTGAATTTCCAAATTTGTGGGCAGATGTTGAAAAAATTTTCCCATTTTTCTTTTTGTGTTCTAACATGCATAGCTATACTGTCGATTGGTTTTAGAACTTCATTGAATCAATTTGGTTTAGTAGTTTTGTATGGATTCACTCAGCATTTTTTTTCCCATGCTGCATTTACTTGTTTGCTTGATGTGGGCAACAATAATTGAATTTTTTTGGATAAATTTGTTGGATTCAGACAAGTTATCTTCCCATTAAAAGCTATGAAATCCTAAATTGGATTCTCTTTACATTTAAGAAGAAACCTTATTCAATCTACATATTGCCTTGAAATAGCCCTAATCCAATTTGATTTTATAGGAAATCTCATGCCAAATCCTGCTATTTCTTGAGCAATAGCTTGAATTGGTTCTATAGTACCTTTAAAGGTTTTGCACTAGCAATGCAACTGCTTACTGTTGTAAGCCTATTCTCGTTGTTGATTAGATTATGCTGCAGATGGCATTTTGGTACTCTTCTTTGTAGTCAAACTAAATTTTGTCCACATGCTAGTAATGAAAGCTTCCAACAAAGCACTATAAATCATATGTTTTTTTTTAAACTGGACCAGACTGGAAGGTCAAAACAGAAAATCTGTTAAGTGCCCATAGGTTCAGTTTGGCTTGGTTAAATAACCAAATAAAACAATGACCTGGGAAAATCCTTCTGACTTGGATTGGCTCGGACTTTTGGACCAGTTGTAGGTTTTTGTCAAAAAAATTTGTCTCTCTTCTTGGAAAAAATTATATAGAAGATATTATTTTATTAATGCTACTCATATAAAAATTTATTTCATTACTATTTAATTGATTTTATAGAATATAAAAATATTAATTTTGTTTTTTCTTTACACAAAAAATTGACCCACTTGTTCAACCACTGACCTAGCAAATCTGAACCTTGATTGGGTTAGGGTCCAATCCTGTTTTACAAGCTTTGCTAGAAATGGTAGTATATGAAATCCATCTGTATAACAAAGTGGGGTAAAATTGAGGACAATATTAGTTGTGAATTATTTTTCATTTTTTTTTAAAATATTGCCTAATATAGATACTCAACATTAATTGATGCTCAGTCCTATAATTGAAATTTTAAACAGTGTACTACTTTTGATTCAACAGATATAATCATTTGAAATGTCAAATAAGAATTTGTTACTGATGGCTAATCATCTTGCATTAAATATATTGCAACTGTGGCAGGGGGATAGATCATGTTTCAAAATCCATAATATATTAACATAAGTGATGTGAAGTCTAGATTTATGTTGTATAGTAAGATTTGTTTTACTTAATGTGCTTGCTTGTGGGTATTGGAAATTGATTTCACCCCAAAAGAAAAGGTTCTTTTCTGCAAACTGGTTTCATGGTTTTACCTGGAAGGTTTATATGTATAGTTTTGAATATTTTCTAGGTTGTCTGATTTCTGTGCATGGATTGCCATCTACAACAATCCATAATTGATTTTGACAACAGAGAATACTGTCCAATGGTAAAATTAGCAGAAGGGCCAGTACAAGAGGAAGCCCCAGCTCATCCTTATTCAAACGAGGTTCTGAGAAGAAGAAGATTTCGGCGAGAATGGTATTCATTATTTTACATATGTATAGGTGTGTTTGTGGACCCCACAATGATTGATACTTTTTATATTACTGTCTATTTATTTGTCAATAAGGCTGCAATCAAGTTCATTTATTTGAAGATTCGTAGGTAGCTATATTGCTAGGACATTGTGTTATTGCTTTTAGCCTGTAACTAATGAAAAATATGCCTGGCTTTTAATTTGCAAATTAGGTTGTATACACTGATCTAGGCAACTGTTTTTGGTTGTGAATTGTGTGACATTTGGAGGATTATTAATATGTTGTCCTGTCTGATGGGCAGTTTTGTTTGAGGGACTCCACAAAAAGTGCTGGCAGAAAAGAGAAATCCTACATTCTCATTCCCAACCGAGATGATCAAGTGGTTTCCGAAAAGACTGTTACTTTAGCTTCTTCAATTGGATCAGAAACTTTGAAAGATGAAAGTGGTATGATTTGAATGTGAACTGTTTGGTGTTCTATGATGG
Organism: Bruguiera gymnorhiza; assembly: GCA_020883675.1. Taxonomy (NCBI): domain Eukaryota; kingdom Viridiplantae; phylum Streptophyta; class Magnoliopsida; order Malpighiales; family Rhizophoraceae; genus Bruguiera; species Bruguiera gymnorhiza. Next base: position 1,266,095 of record JAIRCJ010000061.1, on the reverse strand, counting down.
TGCAGCCTTTATTCTCGCTATGTTTGTGGCCCTGTATTGTTGCACAGTGCTAGCAAGATGACCAATGTTCTGCATGACTCGTTTCATGGGGATTAGAAAACTTATTGCCCAGGCCTCTTTTGGGTAGTTGATGCATAGAAACTTCAGAACATCACTGTAATACATGCAATTAACTTTTAACTATTATTATCCTCAGTTAACCCAATTTCATTCCTTTCCCTATCTAATGAGTGATGGGTGCTCCCAGTTCATTAAAGGTGGAACCTCTATTGTGGAGTTACATTACATTGGAAATTGAATTTTGTGTTGGAATTGGAGGAAAAGTTCCATGCAAATTAGTTTTCTCACAATGATTTAAGATTTTTGAAGATTTCCATTTTCAAGGTTCTAGATTTGGGGCACTTGTTGCATAGAACTTGAGTTTTGATAGAGCTTTATACTTATGTTAATTCCACAAAATTAGGTAGTCTTTGACGTCCCTCCAACTTTATAAGGGGATTTTGTTTTATTCTCTGAGTTTATTGAAATATGTAGCGATTTAAGTAAATTGTTTATTTCACTTTCTATATATCAAACACCCTTGTTCTTGCAGTAAGTAGGAGGGAAATGAACCATATAGAAGTAGGCTCTCTATTGGAATATTTGTGCTTCACTTGCATTTATGGCTCTATTATATGTTGGATATTGTTTTATTTTATGCATCTTTGAAGTTGCCGTTATTAACAATAGTCATTGTTTTATTTTTATTTTTATTTTTAATTTTTAGGAGTTGCTGGATTTAATGATGCCGGGAAGAAAAAAATCCTGCTTCTGAAAAGAAAAGAGAAAGAACTTTTACCAGTAAGTTTTCCATCTGTCCTTTACTTTTCATGGCAGCTCAATGGCTATGCTCTCAATGCCACTCTTATACTTGGTGACCTCAGAGAAATGCAAAGCAAAAGAGTGAAAGTTAGATGGTAATTGGAGTTGGTGTTTGAATGCAGCATCACTGTGTCCATGTTTATTTGATCATTCTTGATTTGTGTTTTTCCTGTGAACTGTCTTGTATTCATAAGTACAGGTCTGCCAGTGAGCTTTCTGTCTTCATAATATCCAGATTGCCAGTTGACTTGCTGTATTGTTGTCATGTAGTGAACTTGCCTTCTTGTGTTGTACGTCCAGAGTGTCACAGAATCTTTGGCCCACTCTGCATTTTAAGTGAATTGAAAGAGACCACTCACCAAAATTGTTGTGCACATTGTGCAGATGCTCCTGTCATTGAGATCACTTTTTCTTTTTCACTGCTGCTGCCATTATTGCCATCATCGGTCTATCCTACTTCCATCTGTCAAGAAATCATTTCATCTAAAAGTTTAAACTGTTAAGTAAAACTCGAAAGTAAATCATATATTAACTCTAGCACACCTCCTCATGCGGAAGTCCAGCACACTTGGACTAGAATCAGCTCACTTGGGTTGGAAGCGTGAACAAACAAGACTCTCTTGGGCCTTAGAAATTCACAATTAACTCATAATTCAATGTAAGGGCAGAATAATTGGAATTTATGATCTCCTAGTCATGAAAGCCATATTATGTCAAGAAACTGTTAAACCAAAAGCTTAAGCTGTTGTATGAGGCCGAAGAATAGATCATATATAAACTCTAACACCATCATTTGTTGTGGTTGCAGGAAATGCCACTCCCTAGGTTGTTGCCTCCATCGTCATTGCTAATTGACAAATTTTTAGAAAGAAATGGACTTTCTTGTTGATTGATATTATGATTTCCACTGCCTATGGTGGTTGATCTCAAATTCCATTTTTAGTATGATTTAAATTCTGTCCTCTATGATTATTTACGTGTCAAAATATATAATCAAGAAATCAGGAATCACAATGCCAATTGTTGGATGTCACCTTTTTGATTCATACGTCAGAAATTTAGATTATAATCTAAAATGAAGATTTTAGCACATGGACCACCCGATTGTCTGCAGTGTTCCAAACTATTCTTTTACTACAGTATGTTTAAGGCATGTGAAGTAGTTCATTTCCATGACAACGTTAGCTTCTAACTTCTAAATACAGAGCTTTAAAAACTAATATTGCAGATTATTTCTTGCAGATCTCTGACATTGTCTCACAGCAACAGAATATATCACCCACTGATAAGCCTGTTACTAGCTCAACCGCTCTCAAGCAGAGTCAGTGCCGTGAAGCCAGTGGAAGAATAATCAGAAGCATACTGCTAAACAAGGATTTGTATCAACATTCTGCTACCCTGTCTGAACAACAAATCCAGACCTCAAATTTAGAGAAGGACAAACGTCCTCCTCGGCCACCAAATGTGCCATTGATTTTGAAGGATGCACATGGAGCTCCAAATGCCAAGGTTGTTGACAATGATTTGCATGCATCTTTGAGTGAGAAACAGGAAAAGCATGCAAGAAATAAGGATAAACCTGATCGTGTTATATGGGCTCCTCTTCGTCGGTCAGATGGATCTTATGCAAGTGATGAGTCCCTGTCCTTATCTACATCTCAATCAACACAGTCGGGTAGATTCTTTACATGGTACACTATTATTATTATTATTTTTTTTGGAGTTAGTGAAGTTGAGGGTGTCATAGATCTCAGCCATTGCTTCAACATGTTCAAATGACATCAAACTCACCTTCAAAATATTGGAAGTCAATGTTTGCAAGCTATTCTTTCTCTTCCAGAAACAAGCTTCGCCATAAGTTCATGCACAAGATATTCTGTGCTTGAACAATTTGTTTTCATTCTTCTTCTATCATCTAGGAAACTGTGGAGACAATAGTCATTCTTCAAGGAGTGCAGAAGTCAAATCTCTTGGAAGTGGACTTAGTAGTCACTCTTCTCTAGATAACAGTTAGTTTTTGATTTGCCTATGTGAATATAGCTTGTTCACTTTTATAGTCCATTATGATCCATCAATATTACTTGCATGTGACCACTTGGTTGCTTGATTGTACTCAGGATCACATAAGCATTTTGGTCGTCGGGGACCGTCTTATGGTGCAAGGGATGTCGATGGTCCATCGGTTGAGGGGAAGCCTTCAAGAAGAGGTGGTGCTTCTGGTTATGTTTCCCATGAGGTGATTTTCTTTATCTTTTTGATGTCATATTTTCACCCTGTTTTTGTACACCTCTGTGTTTATGGTTCTTGTGGTGATTATAGTTCCAGATTACTGGTTATTTGATGTTGTATTCATGGGATTTGCAGAAGCAGGTCTGGGTTCAAAAGTCCAGTTCTGATTCTTAGTGTTTTAAATGGTAAGTATGTGATGGTTTCAATTGTTGTTTTCAATTTTAAGCTACCTGCACATCTCAAGCACGTCCTTTTTTCCTTGGTTTTCATCTCTTTTTCCCATGCTATACTAATAGCGAAAATGAAGCTAATTGGATAAATATAAGAGACTGTTGGTCCAAAGAGATTGCAAAAATTTATAGCATGTTTTCCTTGTTGAGATTCTCATTTGGAGTCAACAGCAGTAATCCGTGTCTAGTGCAACATGTAAAGACAAGCATTCTTTAGGGTGAACAGGAGGAGATTCTGTAATGTGATGGTGGAAGGAGTTGAAAGCATTTGACATCATGGTTGAATCTTCTCCTGCACTTCTGCACAGATTTCCAAAATTGCTGAATGCTGTGTCTGCTCTCTTGCTTAGGCTTTTGTTGAGTTGCTGTCATCATCCTGCAGTGAAATGCTCGGTCATGTGAATTTTGGAACATGCAATTGCGGCATCCTGGAAGCTGTTTCTTTTTGCTAAACATATGCTCGTGTGTGAACAAAGTTTGCCCTATTATCCTTCGGGGAAACAAAGGAAGAAAATTTTGAAGTCTATGCCAACAATGCAGATGCTGATGTAATTAATTCTTGGATGTGATTGAAGGAATGTTGATCCTAGACAAAGGCCAGCTTGCAATAGGGGGAAAGAAAGGAAAAAGGATATCATCATTACGTAGATAAGACCACAGTTTTTACCAGGAGGGTCCCTTCGCCAGGTTCTGCTCAAGAGAGAAACCATTGATGCCCACAATTCTTGCCATCAACTGACTGGAAGTCAGGATATACTAGGTTATTGATGGGATCCCTGTCTTTGGTTAAAACTGTATGTAAATATAAGCAAAGAAAATATTACAATGTGGTTTCCTTTGGATCATATGTATACATCTGTCTACCATACCAAGCAAGTCTATTAAAGTACCGGTGAGCATTTGTTTGTAGCCCCGGTATTTTGTAGGGCTATCTGCAATTGGTTGCTTGTTGAAGAGAAGAAAAATGGGTAAACCTGATGATATCAGCAGTGTATATTTTGAATCCAGTGGAGTGATTTAGATGCGTGGAATTGTAATAGACTAGAACTGCTGGGGGCTTTGGTTATGGGATGTGTTTTACCGTGTTATTTGACTGAAATGGAAAATCCCTCGATATTGTGTTTTATTGATGGATTTGCATTTCCCAAAAGATTTCTGTCTTCTTCTCTTAGTTTTCTTTCTTACCTGATATTCTCTCTATTTCTAACACGCATACACGGTATTCTGCCGCCGCCCCCCCTCTCACTCATTTGTGGCCGAACTCACCCGGTTTTAGACATGGAGGTCCTCTTCTAAATCAAACGAGATTAAAATAAGATTTTCTCTAGATGGAAGAATCCGACAGAGATGTTGAAAAGTAAAAATTAGCTCAGTTGTATTAAGAAAGTTGGATCCAATACCTAGGGCTCTACCAAAGCTACAAGGCAATGCAATTTCGTCAGTTCAGATGGATAGTTATAAAAGGTAACATTTTGACCGTGATCACTAACAATGACTTCTATATTTATATGCATATAAGTATTAAGTATTAGAACATAGGTATCGGATTAAGTGAGAAAAACCCACATTATTCCTCCTTAATTATGAGAGACAAATTTGCTGATTTCGCACAAACACTTTATTTTAGGAATGCAATATATAAATTATTTATGAGAAGTGCTCTATCACATAATATATATATATATATATATATATATATATATATATATATATATATTTTTTTTTTTTTTCATTTTTCTTTGTTTTTGAAAATTTTAATTTCTCAGTCAAAAATCAATAAATTTGCAACTACAATAATAAAAGATACAAGAAGCAGCAGAACGTACAATAAATTATAAAAACATCTAATGATATTAGGTTGCATGCTCTTTTTGTTTTTAGTTATACATGTTATTGTTTTCATTATATGTCTATTAATGTTAGAAAAAAAAAACTAAAATTTCAAGAAAAATTTAAATATAATTTTTATTAAATAAAACTCACACTCTGATCTGATCTTCTAGTCATGAACATTCATCCATATAAGAATTTATAACAAATTTATCCTATTAAAATGCTTAATTTGCTGCTAATTATTAGGATTAACAGTTTGACTTACCGCATCTCTACTCCCACTCTCTCAATCCCAATCGAACACGATGGCCCACCAACTCTATTTTGATACTTTCTGGATGGACATAAAGAGACTTGTCACCCTTTCCTAAATCTCTCTCACACGATCCTTCCCTACGTATGCATCTCCAAATAAAGAGGTTTATCACTCCACCTCGAGCTGTTTCTCTCTCTCAAAAACCCCTTTCTCTGTCTCTTCATCTGTGCCACCACCTTTACTCCTCAGCCCCTCCTCCTTTCTTCTTTATCAGGTTTGTTCTTGGGTTACGTGTTTTGTAATTCTTCTTGCATTCCCCTTCAAAATAAATTTCTATTTTCAGATTCAATTTGTTTTGGATACATGTGAGGGGCAATTGGGGGGGTAATTTTGACTGGTAGGCAGTGAAATTCGCTTAGGCACTCAAACATGTTCAAAACAAGCAAGTCGTTTGGTTTTTTGTTTTAATGTTCATTTTTCAGCTTCTTATCTCTCTTACCGATTAGATTATCAAAACACTCACCAATGATGAAGGCATACATTCCCCCATTGCATTACGTACTTCGGGCTATGGAATGCTAGCAATAATATCCTTTTTGGTGCGGGGCAACGTAGCTAAGGACATCTTTGTTTTGTAATTGAGTGAACCTTGGATCATGACAGCCTCAAAAATAATTTTCAGATTCATGGATGACATCCCACGAGGTACCAAAAAACAACATAATTTTCTATTACGTGTACTTTCTTATGATATATATATATATATATATATATATATATATATATATATATATATATTTAGCTCATTATATGCAGCTTGAGCTAACCAAGTTTTACAAAAATACTTGGATCCTTACTTTGGAACCATATATAACGTACTGACTTTCCTGAAGGACGCAAAGAATATGATTTTCCCTAGCTCGGCAACCCCGCATTGCATCCTTGAATGTGTCCCCATTCTATCTCCATTTGTCGTATTCCGTTGTTTCACCCAAGTACATCAGTTAGCCTTTGTCTTAGCATCTAACTGAATTTATGTTAGTACAACTTAAAAGAAAATCTATTAAACACGTGCAACACACAATTCTACTCAACATCATGTCGAGAAATTTGAGAGGAAGTTTTCTCTTAATTCCAATTAAATAATTATTGACTTAATTTTAGGGATAGAAAATGATTTTTTGACAAAACTTTTTTTTTATTTAAAATTAATAATAAATTTCATTTTCCGATAGAATTCTAGCTATCCGCCGTTCCCAAACTTTCCTATTTGACAAATAATAATAGAATTTATTTTCCCAAATTCCCAGTCTTTTTTGCCATGGACGTTACTTTTCAAAACTTTCCCATGTGGCCCACATCATAACTGATACATGCTTTTTCCATATCTCCATTCCCCATGCCGGAAGCCTTCTTTGATAATTGTTCAACTTCGATTTTTAAGAAAACCACGGCTTTTTTTTTTTCTTCTTTTTCTTTCCTTTTGTTTCTTTTTGCTTTGCATGTCATTCTTTCGTCGTTATTTATATTTTTAGGCACCACCATGACATATACATGAATGTGAAAGGTAATGTCTCTAAGAACAAGCGAGTTATTACGGAGAGATTCGCAAGTCAAAGGCTGAGAAATGAAGAGAAAGGACTTTGTCTGATCTGTTTGAAGCCAAGAGAGCAGAGAACAAGGCGAGCAGGGAAAGGAAGGAACGTTGGCCTGTTAGAACCGAAAATTGTAAATCTGAAAGTTGTAAAATTACTTCAAATTATATATCGAATATCACTATTTTTAAGATAAAATTTATATTCATTAATCTATAAAGTTAAAGGAATTTATTCAAATAATAAAATAAAATATATTTAATTGTAATTTACAAATAAAATATTCTTGAAAACTTATGTACTTACCAAATTGTATATACTATTTTAATTTTTTAGCAGTAAAATAAAAGTAGTCTGGATACTTTTGTAATAACCAGAAGGGATTGGCCACAACTTTTAATAAGTAGAAACAATTACACACTTGTTTTTGTACACAACATTTAGACATAAACTACTTCGGATGGAAACTGTAACAGTCATATGCATTACTTTCTAGAAATAACTATTTTAGGACAAAAAACTGTTAAAGTTAATTGACTGTTATAAGAGTTACAATTAATTTTAACTGTATTTGGACATAATAAACTATGTATGATCATTTTCAAAACTTCGATTAATTAAAAATATAATTAATTTATGTAATCATCTGTTACACATGATACCAGACAATCTTTCCTCTGTGTCTTTGCTTATTACCCATTTAAGACTTTTGTTTCATTTTTATGTGGGACTTGTACCCTAACTTTCTTTTATTTCCTTTTGAAACTACTCTAACATAGCTTTGGTAAGAATTATTGTAGCTTCTGCTCTGACGCTAAGAAATGCTAAAATTTCTTCTTACATGTTGCTTTAGGAGTGGCAGAACTTGATAGGATATGAACAATGATTTGTGCTAAAGACAGTGGTGGTCTGTCTCTATCACCGTATCCCCTTTATGAGTTGTAATACAATGGGCGGAGGATTTTCCTCACTCTTCTGTTTGTGAAATTTATTGTTGCCCTAAATAATTGTTTATATAGGATTGGTATTTTACAAAATGACTTTGACGAAAATAAGATTTATCATTCTCTGCTGCCAGCTACGTGGCTTTTTGCATTAGCATCTTCATCGTTAACATCCAATTTACTTTTGGAATAAGTGTGAATCTTTTTTTTTTCTTTCTTTTTATGTTTTCGCAATATTTTGTTATTCCTATGCAATCTGCGTATTGTTGAATCTTATTATCATTTCACATGTCCCAGTTCTATGATCTTTTTCGTTTTTTCAGCCTTATTAATTGCAATTATATGTTATTATAATTCCACATAACCTAAGCTAAAAAATTGAAAAATCAAAGAAAACATGAATTCCATTGGAAAATAAAATCTGACTGACCAAGGTCCTAACAAGTAAACTAAACGCATTAATTTGAGATTGTATGAACATTCATTGTACTGAAAATCATGTTAGAACTTCTCAACAGTATTCTAAAATTCGTATAAGGCACCAGTTTTACTGTAATACACTTGAGTATTGTGGTAAGTGCAAATATTCTGAGTTGTCACGCTTTCTAATATTAAGAGATCTCACATTTTATCTCCCAATACTTATATCTACCTATTTATTTTTATAAATAAATACATTGAATGATTTTTCCAACAAGTGGCCTGCTTCTCTTCTACTTCTGAAGATTTTATCAAGAGCAGATTAGCGCTAACAACATACAAACTTGAGATTGGCTTTATGCATGAAGCCAGCTGAAGAATTTGATACTGTATAAGAAGAAGCTTTATTGATCTGTTTTAAGAGCTCAATTTGATGTACAGATTAAAAGGATTGCTCCCAAGTTGGTCTGTTGTTGGTTCTATTAGGGTCTGAGCATTGTCTCGGATGAAGGGATCATCCAAATACCATACAAGAATGAACAACTTTGTTAGCTTTTCTGTGCATGACTTATGCCATATTTGTTTTTTTCTCCGTCCCATCTAATTTCCATAAAATTTTATGATTTTTACACGAATCTTATTTTCTATGTTGAAGATTTCTCTCATTGATGTCTCCACTCACGTGTAAAGGAATTTTGACATCAATTTGACCAGACATTTGTTTTGAAGGGACTTGGAAAGGGGCCCTGTACTAACAAGTTTAATAAATTTCTACAACTAACACTGAGAGGTTAGTTAAGCCACTGAAAATTAATTTTGGAATTTTCTTGAAATTTTGAAGCAAGTACTGGATATTTGTAATACTTAGCTGTCTCGACCATCCAAAGAATTCCAAGCCGAGGAAGCCTGAAGCTTTGTAGAAGCAGCAACAAGAAAGAAATATGACTAGAATATAACAACCCATATGTAGAGCAAATTTATACTATGAGTCGAACACACCGAGAATATGGTAATTCCTGTTCTTGATGCCTAATTTTTTGATTTCCATGTGCAAATTTGTATGGTGAATCTTGAATAGATTATGCCTTTGTTCTTTAATTACTTTTTATACGAAATCCTTATTAGAAGTTGCAGCCGCTAGAATCGATTCCGGCACAACTACAAACCTTAGAGACTTTTCGTGCAGAAATGCAAGCTTCGTTTAAGCAACTAATGGAGGTTGTCACGATGTTCAACGAACAAAAACTGTCGTGTTCAGCAAGGTGTCTTGCGTTTGCTTGGAAAAATGCAAGGTCATTCATTCACAATGGAAATGTGATTGATTCCACTAGGGCCATGCAATATCGTGTTGGGAGTGGACTGACTCCGAATTTACAGCCCACTAACACTGGATTTTAAGACTATGAAACTCTCTTTTACGAGGGATAGACAGAAAATTGCATTAATCGAGCAAGCCTAAAACCAAGCCTAAGTGCAGTCTCTAAAAAGCTACTCTCTAAGCTTTTCAAAAAAAAAAAAACAAGGGACATGTAGGTCCACTTGTGTGCTTTGGTGTTGTTTTCCCCAACAGCCCAATTGTTCACAAGCTCTGAAAGTGATCCTTTAGGACTTCAATGACATGTTCGAGGAACCATGGTCACTTCCATCTTCTAGAGTGCAAGATGACAAGATATCTCTGGTACCAAGAGCTTGACTGATGAATATTCGACCATACCACTAACCTCACTACCTCAAGAAAAGAGTCCAAAAAATGCTGAATGCAGAGCTTATTCATAATAGTATAAGGCATTCGCATCTCTAGTTTTGTTTGGTAAAGAAGGACAACTTACGGTGATTTTGAGTGAATTACCAACATTTGAACGCAATTACAATCAAAGACACGTTTTTTATTCCTATCATTGATGACCTTCTTGGATGAATTAAAGGGTTCAAATTTTTTTCTCTAAAGCTAGATTTCTACGCAAGATACCATCAGATTCGTATAAAAGAGAAATATAGCTAAAATGACATTTCATACACGCAAGAGACATTACAAATTCAAGGTAATACTGTTCAAACTTATGAATCATATCTGTGCCCCCTCACTTCCAAAATATGTACTCGTATTCTTTGACAATATATTGGTTTATCGTCCCACTTTACAAGAGCATATTGACCATCTACGACAAGTCTAGCTCCTTATTACTTGTTTGCAAAGCTATCAAAGTGCTCTTTTAGTCAAAGTCAAATTGAGCATATGGGACATATTATTTATTTTGAAGGGGCATCTATTGAACCTTCAAAGATCAAGGGCAAGTGCAATTGGCTAGTGCCCATCTCTGTAAAAGTTTGTGGGGTTTTTTGGATTTGACAAGTTATTACAATAAATTCATTCGAAATTATGGGATTTTGAGCAAGGTACTTAAAAACACTTTTGCTCAAGGATAGTTTCCTCTAGAGTCAAGAGGCACAGACAACATTTGAGCAAGTGAAAAAGCCATGTGAAAGACCACTGTTTTAGCTCTTCTGAATTTTAACAAAGCTGTTATACTGGAAACTAATGCTTGCAATGCAGAGATAGGAGTAATACTTATGGAGGATGAGCATTCACTAATGTATCTAAGTAAGCCCTTTAATTCTAGAAACTGAGGACTATCTATGAAAATGTGTTTTTGGCAATTATAATGGTCGTAACGAAATGGCACCACTATCTCAAGGTACAAGGCTCCATTGTAAAAACAGACCACGAGAGTATTAAACATCTCTTGCAAAAAATACTTCACATATATGTGCAACAAAAGGGAATTAGAAAGCTGTTAGGTTTGGATTATGTTATACATTACAAGAAGGGCTTTAATAACAAAGAAGCTCATGCTTTGTTGAGGCAACTGTAAGGGCAATGTTATGCTATCAGTTCCGCGGGACCATAGTGGATGGAGGACGTTATTAATAGCTATGTTAATGACGAAGTAGTTCTTGATCTAATAAAGTGGTCACAAGATAGGACAAGACAAATTATAATCACAGCTTTGAGTTAGACATCTTAAAATGCAAGAAATGCAACTAAGTGGGCAACAAAGGTAGACAAAATGATTGAATCATTGTGTGGAGAGCTATTTATGCTACATGTGTTTTATGCACCCTCAATAGTGTTACAAATGGTTGCCATTAGCAGAATGGTGTTACAACTACCACCTATTCTACTACTATCAACATGACCCTTTATGAGGCTTAATATGGGACTCTGCCTCTGCAATTGGCAATCTTGCCAACCTCTAGTACCAAGGTGGCATCTTTGGTAGAGTTCCTACAAGAAAGGCAGGTGTTGTATACTCTCTTGAAGGAGTAACTACAACACTCCCCAACAAGTGATTGGGTGTTCCTTATGCTCAGCTATATAAGCTGACAACTGTGGTAGTGCACTCTAGCGTTAAGCTGACCTTTAAATTTTATAGGCCTTTCCAAGTCATTGAAAAGATGGGGATAGTATCCTACAAGCTTCAGCTTCCATTAGGCAGTGAAATTCACTGAGTCTTTCACGTATTTCTTCTTAAGAAGTGAGTTGGTCTTTAGGTAAGGTTTCATAGTAACTGTTGTTGGTGGGAGGAGGGGGTCAGTTTAAGGTAAAGCCCTCGGCAATCCTCCAGCGTTGCGCAGTTAAAAGGAAAAATGTTGCAGTCGCTTAAGTTTTGGTTCATTGGGTGAATATGACTCCTAGAAGAGGCTACTTGGGAGGATGTATCTCTTATTCAATAACAGTTGCCAGTATTTTATCCCTTCCATCCTTGAGGATAAGGATTATGTAAGGAGGGAGAGTTGTTAAGATCCATTCGGCATTGTAGGCCTAGTACGAAAGCCTAATAAATAAGAAGACAGTTGCATGAAGAAGAAAGATAGGCTGTGCATGGGATTCCTTCTCCAGTTTTTACGTTTCTTTTGTAATTTTGTTAATGTCCGGTGGTAGCAATTGATGTTCCTAAAGCCTCTACCAGCTAATATATAGACAAGTGGAGTGAGCCGAAGTTCGTCATTGAAGCTGAATGCTTATCTGCATTTTCTCTCTCTTAATGAAAATCTTCTCCTCTCTTCATCCAATTTTTCTTCTTCTTCTTCTTAACTGCAATCTGTTTTTTTTTTTGTTTTTCCTTTCTTTCTTTCCGTTTAAGTTGTCTCTAATTCTCTCCTAGCCCTTTATAATTATCTCCGTCAACTGTTGTTTGCCAAGACCAACTCCAAATTCTACAATCCCTTGCTTCTCTTTAATGCTTCCTTTTACGTACTCCTACATCAATGCTTTGATTTTTTTCTCTACCTTCAGTCCCCATTATGATGGTTCTTATTCTTGGAAACAATCCAAAAAGGACATCCCAGTATACAAAACTTCACATAGAGTCTGGAAAAGGGTTTGGTATATACATTCTTATCTTTTTTTTTTGTGAGGGGGGGGGGGAAATTTGAACTCATGACTACCAAGATCACAATAAACTAAAAACCTTTTTTGTTACACCTAGGCACAAGAATGATCTGCATTCGCTCTTATCCATTAAAGCCTCTCTTCTATTTCATATCCTGATGAAGACAATTCTCATACTAATATGTACTATGATTTCTCAGATGAAATTAGTTTTTATATATCATTTGCTTTTTAACAATTAGATTTTTAATGATGCATACATATGTGCATAGACTTTCGTTTTGATCTGAACTGATAATAAAAAAGTAACAATAATTTTCAATTGAATAGAGAAAGTGTGCAACCCATTGTAAACCATGTATTTTCTTTTCTTTCAGCCATCAACTGTGAGTAATGTGACAAGTTGTTTGAAGCATTTTGCTTGATTTGTTATGTAATGATGCTAATTGCTCAGTCCATAACTTGGGGTTACATTTTTTCTAGACTTGTATTAAATCGAATTGTTTTGTCGCCGACATCTCTGAAGCCGAAAAGGAAGTACGCAATCAAAGTGTGGGGTACAATGTAACTGCTTCTTCAAATATTGAGTTTTTCCAAATCTACATCTAGGCAGTAGCTTTGTCAAATCTACATTTCTAGCCCTCTGAGTTGAGTTTTTTTTTTTTTTTTTTCCAGACTTTGAGTTTGCAGGTTAGATTGCCCGAATATCGCAAATGTTTTGGGAAGCTTTTGTTCATAATACTTCTGTTGGTACACCGGCTTATTGTTCTCATCACATTACTACTAATTGTTATTTTCATTAATCTATTCGTGCGCAAAACATAACATATTTGGTAATTTTAATGTTTTTGCTGCAAAATATGATTACAGTTATGCAATTAGAACCTATTGTAATTCCATCTTCTTTAATATGGTAGTTGAAAGATGGTGGCTAGATTACTAATTAACAGGTTTAATGGAATTTGAAGCAAGAAATCGAATGCTTCTTCTTTGTCGTCTAAGCTCTACGAACACAATCAGAGTGAAGTATCCGAGGGCATCAAGCACCGACTTTTTATGGCAGAGTATAAGGAAGTCCATTTGTAGTGTCCAGTTCTAATATTTTAGGGAGCTTTACTGCAATCTTCTGCCTGGGTTGCCTTATGATGACAAAACCATTCTGTATATACAATATGAAGCGTGCCTTCATGACCGCCGTTACAATCATCTTTTGAGATGCTTGCTTCTATGGACCTTAAAAAATAGTAAGGTCTTTTATTTCTTAGATGCTCATTGATTACAACTCTCATGATTCTTAATCAGGCATTGTACCATTTTAGTTAATTTTTTTTTAGAAGATGAGGTTGAGGTTAAAGAATCGGCCATATATTAATTTTTTGTTTTTGAAAAACTAAAAAAAAAAAAAATCTTTTTTAATGATCATAACAAATATAATTGAATTGTTTTTACTAAATATGTAAACTTAATTATAATATATATATAGGTAAAATTAAAAGAAAGTTGATAATTTTGAGTAATTTTTTGAATAATAATAAGATCTATATATCAGATTTTTTTTTAATTTAAAGATTTTTTAAAGAATTTGTTAGTAATAGTATTTTAACAAGATTTTCTTAATAATAGTTAGTTTGTAATTTATTTAATATTTTAATAAAATTAAAATTTTAAAATATATGTAATCCCATTTTTCAAATTAGAAAATCAAATATACTTAGACTGTATTAATTTTTTTATTTTCTCTCAACTAAATTATTTAATATTAAATATTAAAATTTTCAACTAAATAATTTGCCATCAAAATTAATGTCTATAATTGATTTATATGGATGTGATGTTAAATGGATTTGAAGTTTCTTAGTCGCTATAGTGCTTATATGTGATTTCTTTTTTTTAATATCCACTATATGTTTGAGTAATAGAGTTTATATTAGTTGTGTCCACTATACGAGGTTTCAACCTATTGAATGTAAACATAATAAAATCAAGTATGGACTGGAGATTAGTTGCAATATTTCTTCTCGTCTGTGGTACAAGACGGTGACTTTGTGTGAAACAGAACTCAGCTTTTAATTGTATTTTATTATTTGTCATGTTAGTTATAAACCTGTATGCCTTTTCACGATCTTTGCTTGAAATTCCTCGGTCCCTTCCTATAGTTTTTGAGATTTGAATAGAACTAGAATTTTAAAAAGAAAACCCTACTCAAGTAAAATTTTATCTAACTAATTAATTACTATTGAAAATTTTGTCTAAAAAAACAGCATAAATGAATATAACACAATATATTATTATTATTATTTAGTTTAGTTTAATGGTATTTGACACAAATTTTTATGAAATTAGGATTTACATTTTATAAATATATATATATATATATATATATATATATATATATATATATATATATAAGATTCTTGCATTATTATAATAACAATTATAATTAAACATTAATGCAATTATGATATATTATGTATTTATTCAATTCATACTAATAATTATTCAAATACCTTTAAAACTCATGCAACACAAATAGTTATAATTTAAAAAATAAAATAAAATAAATCTAAAAATTAAAAAAAACTACTATTATATTCTTTTTAAAGAAAAAAATTATTTTAAAATTTTTTCTTCTTTAAAAAGAAAAATACTATTCAAAATTTAAGTCTCTTTTATCTTTTTCTATTTCTTTTGTCAATCTTTTTTGTTTTTCTTTTTTGAATAAAATGCAAATAAAATACACTCTTTAGTAAATACGATGAATTTATATATCACATAGGTTTAATATCAATATATATTAGTATTACTAAAATTAGAAAAAAAATTAATGAAATACCTATATGATGCAATTTACTTTATTTTAGAAATATCTAAATATTTAATTTAAATTATAATTTTCTTAATAAACTTTTATGACTTGTAATATTTAATCTTAATTTAATAGTTAATTTATAGTTTTTTTAGTATTTTAATAAAATTAAGATTTACAAACTTAATTTATTTAATTATAATCTAACATATACTACAATTTATTCAATTTATATTAATAATTTTTAACATATAACCAAAATAAACAAAAAAAGAAAATTACTTTTGAAAAACTTTAATTTTAAATTCTTCTTTTTGTTTATCTAGAAAGGAAAAAAATATCTAAATTTACCTTTTCGCTTAAAAATAAAAAAGTACTCATAATTTAAATCTCTGTTTTCCTTTTATTTCTTAAAAAAATTCTTAAATTTATTTTTTTATTTTTCTTTTAAAATATTTATAATTTATTTTTTTATTTTTAATCTAAATAAAATATAATAAAAAATGCACTTCTTAATATATTAAAAATTTGTACATCACATAAATTTAATATTAATATATATTATAATTATAGAAGGTGAAAGAAAGTTAATGAAATGTTTATATATTAATGTTTATTTAATTTTAGGAAAATTTAAGTATTTGATTCAACTTTTAATTTTTTTGGTAAATTCTTATAATTGTAGTATTTTTCATTAACTTAAATGTTACTTTATAATATTTTTTAATTATTTTAATATAATTAGAATTTTCAAACATCTAATTAACTCATTTATAATCTAACTTATATTACAATTTACTCAATTCATATTAATAATTTTCATATAAATCTAAAATTTATGTAACAGAAATACTCTTAATTAAGGAACATAAAAAAAGGAAAATAATTTCCAAGAAAATAATTGTAAATTCTCCTTTTTATTTTTTAAAGAGGAAAAAATATTTCAAAATTTACTTTTTTTCTTATAAAAACAAATACTTATAATTTCTTTTCTTTTCTTTTCTTTTCTTCCCTTTCTATTTTTTTGAAAAAGAAAAAATACCTCCAAATTTATTTTTATTTTTTTAAAAATAAAAATAATCATAATTTATTTTATTTTTTATATTTTTTCATTTAGATAAAATATAAATAAAAATACACTTATAAATAAATATGATAAATTTGTAAATTATGTGAGTTTAATATTAATACATATTAATATTATTAAAACTGATAAAAGACCTCAGTTTTACTTATGTAATGATTTTTTATAAGTTAACAAATTAATAATAATAAAATATCTTATAATTATGGAGATTTGATTATAATTAAAGTAAAATATAATAAATTAATCAATATATATTTGATTGTAATTAAATAAAAATTTTATTGACTCATAAAGTCTACTCTTTAATTGTAATTAATTCTTTGTAATTATATAATTCTTTGATAAAGAAAAATTAAAGGCAAAATGTGAAATAAAAATAATATCAAATTCTCCTTTTTAAGAAGGAAAAAAAAAACTCAAATTCACCTTTTCTTTCCAAAAAAAAACTTCAAAGTTTCCTTGAAAAGGAAGAAAAAAAATTTTCAAATCTCTTATAATCAATTTCATCTAACTAACTATTTTTGAAACTTTAAAAATAAATTTAGTTTAAACTAAATTTTAGATTTTGTTATTTTAAATTTTCTTATTTTATTAAATATTTAAAGACTCTCACAATATATGGACTCAAAATTTAATGTGTGTGTGTGTATATTTATTTATTTATTTATTTATTTATTTATTTGTTCATTCTTTTTTAGACATGTCATCATTTTTGTTACGTAGTGATTTTTTTTTTCAAAATTCAAAAAAGTAAAATAAAAGGGAGAATAAAGAAAAAAAATTATTTCCAAATTATCTTTCTATTTCTTAGAAAGGAAAAGAATTTTTCTCTAGTTCATCTATTTTTCTTACAAAGAAAAAAATTATTCTCAAATTGTTTTAGAGGAAAAAAATTATTTTTAAAATTTTATTTTTAATATCTTAAAATGAAAAGGCTTTACTCACAAATCTTCTTTTTGAAAAAATAAATAAAACAATGAGTGTATTCTCACTTTATTCCTATTAATATTATCAAATTAGGAATTACTTGTTAATTTTAGATATTATTTGTAAATTAATTGAATTTATATGTTCTATTGCAATATACACTAAAATTGTGCATAGTGCGGATATCAATCTAGCCAAACATATTGTTCTTATTTTAATTTACTTTTGAACAAAAAATAACAAGCTGACCAAATTTTATTGGGTGTGAGAAACAATTAGTCAAGCCAAGTCTAATACAAGTCACCTCTTAGCAATGTCATCAATATATTATCACCCTTTGCTGTATTAAAACAATTAATTGGTAACCCTTAGGAAGACAAAAAGGATTACAAACACATGTCTCCAAAAAAGAACTAATAAAACCCAAGTCTTCATTTTTATTAATTTATCTAAAAGTGGAAAAAAAAAGATATGTAAAGCATAATGGGCAAAAGAGGAAAAGTAAAAACAACTATATAACAACATAAAAAGGCCAAATATGATTTTTTTATTGCATGAAGGTAGTAATTTTTTTTTTTGAAAATAAAAGAGCCAGTATAATTTCTCTTCTTGGGTAAGGTTACTATAACATTTTTCTTTTTTGTTTTATCATTAAGTGGGTGAATATATCTTGTTTTATTGCATAAAGATGCACTTTTGTATTTTTTTTCCAAAAAAAAGAAAAGTTTGTAAATCAAAACAAATAAGAGAGTAAATATAAACATTTTATTAAGAACACTTTTTGGTAAAAAGATATAATAGGTTGATTTATCAACTAGGATCCATTTTGTCCAGATAACGAATGGCTCTAAGAAATTAATAAAACTTGTAAGTAGTTGAAAAATAAATTTGGACATTTGATTTTTTTGAATAAAAAATTGAATATATCGTACAAATATATTTATATAAGTTTCCTTGAAATCACCATTATATAGGAGCATATATAAGGAACCAGCTTTTTTCGGAAATTATATTAAAAATCGCTAACACATAACACCTAATAAAAATGACCTTGTTTAAAAATGAATGGTTCAAATAATGGTTGACCTTTCAGGATTTGAAGAGGAGAGAGTTAAAGGGAAGAAAAATGGTGTTCCAACTTAACGTGTTACACTTATTGGTTAGAAAAATAACTAATTAAATGACATAATATTGCAACAATTATAAAACAATTAGACTAACAATAATAAAATAACTAATTGACTAAATTTAAAAATATGATAATTAAATTTTAAAAATACAATAATTTACAACATTATTTGCATCCTATTTTATGACACATTTTTAAGTTAATCCGATTATTTTTGTCAGCGTAAATAATTTATATTCCAATTTTTTGCTAGTAGAGTATAAAACATTGGACTTTGAAGGCATAATTGATCATAAAATTAACAGTTAAAACTTGTAGGCTTTCCTTTGCAAGTTGAAGTTTATATGTAAAACTCTCCCAATTAAACAAAATATAATTGTAGAAAGTACGCGGACCAACATAACTGGGAATGATATAGTATTTAAAATGATATTTTTCAGAAATGATAGAAAGTATGTGAACCAACATAACTGGGAATGATATATGTAAAGCGCTTCTCAATTTGAAAATGATATATTTTAGAAATTATGTCAATTTTTTTAAGTCGAAGATTTCTGTTGTGTATTCAGCATACATTTTATAATTTGAAAAAAAAAAAAAACATAATATTAAATTGTCATAACATATAAAATATCCTATATTGTCGTGAAAGTGTTGCAGTGTTGTATGTTCCTATCAAGGTCTTTTATATAGTTTTCAAGGTGCCTAGGACTAATCTTAAAGTGGTGTATAACCTCATAAATGTCATGTTTTCTTAAAAAAATTTGTATATAATTTCTAGGTGTTCGTATATATTTTGTAAAATATTGTATATTATATAATAAATGTATCGGACATAATCAAATGGTAAAATATACTCTTATCGAGATCTTTTATATAATTTTTAAAGTATGTAGGAGATATCTCCAAGTGGCATATATATGGTTTAAAATGTCGGCACATAAAAATGTATATTAGTACTATGTTGGTTATATATTTAAACCATATCTGTGCATTTTAAACATTTTAAATATTTATTAAATGTATATTAATACTATGTTGGTTATTGTTTTATTTACAATTCAGAAAGTTTTTCATATTAGTCGCGTAAATAATATTATTTGAAAGTATGCCAACCCACATAACAGATACTCCATAAAATTACATATTTTACGAAAACAAAAGACTCATATTATTAAGTGGTGTAAAAACAACCGAACGGATGAAAGTAAATATCCATATTTGGAAGCTGGAACGCGAGGTTTTCTGTTTTGGGAGGGGGATTGCTTTTAATTTTAAACCAGAATTTTCAATTTGTTTATGGAAGGGATTCCGTTTATAATAATAATTCCTTTAAAATGACAGTTCTGGCCTTGTGAAACTGACCAAAATATCATTTACATGATTAGTTGTAACCACAAAAGCTATCGCGAACAAAAGCAGCTTGAATTGCGCTGGGGCTTGAGGATGGGATTCCTTTCAAGCGAGTGACGTTCAGATAAAACTTCTTTCTGCCATGACCACCACATCTTCCATGCTTCCCTCTTACATCCACCGTAGTCCTCCTCATCACAGGCCTTTCTCTTCCGCTCTCAAATCCTCAGTCCACACGACAAGAGTTTTGGCGCGGAGTTCCAACGCTCGGGACCCCTCCTCCAACGGTTCTCTCCTTGTCAAAGAGAGGCCTTCCTTTCCAGGTCTCTCTCTCTCTCTCTCTCTCTCTCTCTCTCTCTCTCTCTCTCTTACACACACACACTGTAAAACCTGCTTCTTTGTATTTTCCTTACAAGTTAAGTTCAGTCACTGCATAGCTCGTTTGGAGGGTTTACCTTACAATAAACATTTTTGAAGGACTGTGTGGTTAGGTTAGGCACATACTCGACTAGGGTCTGATTTCTGTTCATGATATGTTTGTTTGGATGTAATAAAATGTGATCAGTTGGAATTTCTTTCAGAATTTTAGGAAAAAAATTCAAGTGATTGGATTCGTTTCGTGCTATTACAAAATAATATATTGTAACTGTGAACAAATCTGAAGGCTAGAAATCAATCACAAACAGTAGAGTGATGTGCAGGGAAGCCGGAGGCCGATGTTGTCGTGATTGGAAGTGGCATTGGTGGGCTGTGCTGTGCGGGCCTTCTAGCTAGATACCAGCAGGATGTTATAGTTTTGGAGAGTCACGACCTACCCGGTGGTGCTGCACATTCTTTTGATATCAAAGGCTATAAGTTTGATTCTGGTCCATCCTTGTTCTCTGGTCTTCAGTCAAGAGGTCCCCAGGCCAATCCTCTTGCTCAGGTAATTTTTACATGTCTTTCCATTCTTTTTTTTTTCCTACTTAATTCTCTTCTGATTTAAGCCTTCTTTTTTTCTTCCTAGCTATTTTGTACCTTTTGAATCTTAAAGCAAATTGTTAGTTGATTTTATTTCCTAATTGTGTTATGGTTACTTAAGGTTACTTCTCCCAATCAATGTCCTGTTTTTCCCTACATCCTAGAAAACCAACATCTTTGTGCTTCCATGTGACGTATGCATCTTATAAGTTTTCTTCAGGTTCTTGATGCCTTGGGTGAGTCCCTTCCTTGTGTGAATTATGACTCTTGGATGGTCTATGTACCAGAGGGTGAATTTTTGTCGCGCATTGGTCCCACACATTTTTTCAAGGTGGGTCTTTTTCATTCATGTTATAAGCTTGTAGTCATTTTATATGCTATTTTGCCTCGCGGTTTCTTTTAAGTACTAGACTAATCCAGCAACAATTATTTCTGAATTGCTTAGCTTGCTGTATTCCAAAGTAATATTATGAAGTGAACTGCTTTGGATGCAGATATATAAGCTGCTTAAATAGATGGAAACCTAATGGCAGATTGATTTAGTGTCAAGCTCAAGATTACCTGGTTACAGATTAAATTGGAGTTATCAATTTGAGTATCTATTATTTGCGTGCAAACTTGTCATGACTCGAGATGTAGGCCTTGACTAGCCTTGGTTCCCAAGGCAGGGTAGACACCTGTAACATTCAAAAGCTGTACATGCATAGTCAGAATTCACAGCTCATGCAATTGGAGTCTAATATCAAAATAGAACATATAATAGAACATAAGATAGATATAATTTCACTTATACCATACACAATTTTAGAATTGTGGAATATTTAATTCAAATAGTAATAAATCTCAAAGGAGCTACAGAACTAAGTATGATGAACTGTTGAGACGATCCATCTATTGAAGCAAGAATAATGATATATGTCCCAACTTGGAACACTAGGTTGCATGAATACCTTTTTAGGTGGTGTGGATAGATCTGATTTGACAAAATACTAAAAGAGAAAGTTTCTTAATTTAACTTTGCTTCCTCTCCTCTTAGTGTATTTGTGCAATTTAGTCGAGAAACTAAGTCATAAAGAATGGCATTACTCTTGAAGCAATTGAATTAGAAAATGGAGGTGTGCCACACAAACGTACTTTGAATAACTTGAAAGTATTAGAAAATAATAGAGTGAGCCAATGCTTAGTGCGTAGACATAATATGTATGATATAAGAGAGAAGCTCAATGAGTGCAGATACAATAAGAAAAAGCAACTTAATATTAATGTTCTACTAATATGGGTAACTCAAAATACATATGATGGATACCATCCCATATAACACAAACCTAGTAATAGAAATTCTAGACATAAAGTAGAGAGAAGGGAGGAAGGCAAAAATATTTGTCAAAACAAAACTGAAAATATGCGTATATACTATCTAAACCTTCCTTATGTGCCATGTTAGCCCCTGTTACATTCATGCATGTAGCAGAACATAACTGAAGCAATGTACACACTGACTACTGCCTTTTCTAGTAGATGAGAGCCCAATTGGCTCATCTCCATTCGAATATGTCTGTGAGGGTTGATGCATCAAAACCACAGGTGCTAATGTCTTATTCTCTTATCACATAAAAAGCTCACTTCAATTACAAATCATTCCTGTATAGTAGAACTCATATAATATTGAGCTCAAAGAGACCCAAACAGGGTATCTCAGAATAGACCATAATGTATTGGGCTCAAGAGGAGCTGATAGGCATAGGTCACGCTCACAGTTTGCAGAGGTATCACAGAAGGTAGTAGTATCAAGACTCAAATAAATCATATATTTGTGGCAGTTCTAGGGAGCTACTCTCCTCTACTTAGGGTTACTACAAATTTTATAGAAGTCTTACCAAGTTTACTTAGTCATGATTTGTCAGATTTCAAACAGGGAAAGGGTCATGTTCCACAAAAGCAGAACATCAAACTGTTTCAATTCCGTGCAAGCTCTTAGGTACCTTGGAGGTTGAATTGACTAAGACTAAGAGTTATCATCACAGTTGAACAAATGAGATATTGTTGAAGTCATACGTTGTGGATGCACTCAACAATGAAGCTATTAAGCTACTAAAGTTTTTCGGCTGTTACAACGTTAAAGACTTAAAATTGCAAATATAAACTGCAATAGTAAAGGGTATCTAAAAAACTGCAGCAACTATTCTCCTTGTTTTCAAGCATATTTTCATGTCATTTGCAGAATTGTTGCACCAATTTCTCCTTTCAAAATCTGTCTGAATGATTCCTTTTTTTGTGTACTGAGCAACTCCATATCAAAAAGAATTTACTTTATGTTAAACCATTTTCTTCCTACAGGACCTTGAGAAGTATGCTGGCCATCAAGCTGTGCAAGAGTGGAAAAAACTTCTCGTAAGTAAATATTAGTTACCCTTCGTGAATCAATTCCATTAAAATCTTTGATGGAGACACTGTATTGACACTCTTAATTTGAATGTCAAGCTAAACCCTTTTATCCCTTGTCTATTTGGGTTGCTTACCATCTATTTTATATGATACTTTGTATTTCATCTTTTATGTGAAATAATGAGAAGGAAAGAAAGAGACCTCTACAGGAGCATTTTTGCAGGTTAAATGGATTTCAAAGCATATTTTTTAGGGGCAATGGTAAAAGTCCTTGATTACGGAAACCATGTTATAATAGAGTGGGACCCATTTTGGATTTTCCCTCCCAGGAAATTTTACTGTGGAGATAACTGTCTGCTAGTTATTTAATCTAAGTAGGAAATATATTCAAATAGTTTCTGGAGATTAAAACCAATACTTGTACTTTGTAATCACAATCACAGGTAAGTAGCCTTTGCTTTTAAAATTACAAATTTTTCTTCCTTGCGTCTTTCATTTTCAAACACAAGGTGCAATTGGATACAGGATGCAGTACTCCCACTTTCATCAGCTGCAATGTCTCTACCTCCTTTATCAATCCGAGGTGATCTTGGCGTTATATCTACTGCCGCAGCTAGATATGCACCCTCTCTGCTGAAATCTTTTGTCCAGATGGGTCCTCAGGGCGCTTTTGGTGCCACAAAACTTCTTCGTCCCTTCTCAGAGATTGTTGATTCATTGGAGCTGAAAGACCCTTTTGTACGGAACTGGGTGGACCTTTTGGCCTTCCTTCTTGCAGGGGTCAAATCTAATGGTATACTCTCAGCAGAGATGGTAACTATGGCATATTTTAAGTTGCAGGGATCTTGTATGAATTTTTATTATCATATGTTGTTTTAGATGGTTGTTTTAGCACTGGTCAAATGCAAATAGGAAGCTATTGGCTGTAGCTATGAGCCAAGTAATGATTGACAAAAACAGCTTTCACAAGTTTTTATAACCTTTGTTTTCCAAGCTTGTTTATTTATTCAACCATCAAATACTCACCATACATTGATATCTTCAGCCTGTAAAGTTTGTGGCATCCTACTGTAAATAGTAGGTATTATCTGAGACCAATAAGCACCGAGGTGGTGGATATGGTAGGAATGCTTTGGCTATTTATGAGGATTCTTTGAATAACTCAAAGGAGACATCTCTAAAAGATTCTGGAATATTTCATACCTTTCATGAATGACCAATCCAGACCTTCCCCACCTTAAAATCCAGTACATCAGGCATAACTGCTGATTCTACATTGTATTGTTCGGATGCGCATGCAAATATGTACAACTTATGTGCAAACATCATTCATCCTTAAAGTTAACTGGAGGGCAGTTTATCTAGAACAAAAAAAATTAGTCCCCCCATTTTGTTTCTTACTGTTATGGTGTCCTACCATTGCATGGAAACATATTTATGTGTAAATTCACTTTACCAAAGAATCTTCTTATAAGTCTACCTTTATAATAACATAAGCATCTTTTCTTCTTTTTATTATTTTAGCAATATTTCCAGTTGTAAATCCTCCTGTAAATCTCAGACATTGGCAACTTTGTTTTGTTTTACTTCCCTTGTCTGTTTTTTGCAGATTTACATGTTTGCAGAATGGTATAAGCCAGGTTGTTCTCTTGAGTACCCTTGTCATGGAAGTGGAGCTGTCATTGATGCTCTTGTCCGGGGACTGCAGAAGTTTGGTGGGCGAATTTCTCTGAGAAGTCATGTGGAAAAGATTGTTGTTGAGAATGATAGAGCCACTGGAGTCAAGCTTAGGAGTGGGCAAGTAAGTGGATTGAATCGTAAGTATCAATAAATGAGAAACTAGAACACTGATGTTTGATGTAAATTCACGCTGCAGTTTGTACGTGCTAGAAAGGCTGTTGTCAGCAATGCATCTATGTGGGACACTTTAAAGCTGTTACCGAAGGAAGTTCTTCCTCAACCTTACCTTGACAGAATAAACAAAACACCACAATGCGAATCATTCTTGCATCTTCATTTGGGACTTGATTCAGATGTGAGTAAATCTACCATGTGATGATACTTCTGTTCGTGAAGAACCCTCTAAATCTGGGCCAAATTATGTACTCTGTATAAAGTCAGAGAGAAAATTTAGTTCCAACATTTTGGTTGTGGCCAGCATATGTACTTTCTTTCCCCTATTTTCTAGGTTAACATTTTCTAACAAGATGAATTGTTATTGCCTAATCTTTGATGTTTCCTCATTTTAAGTCCTATGTGAACTATTCTAGTGTTGCCATCATTATGATGCTTATTTAACTGGCATTCATTTCACTGATGCAGAAAGTACGAATTGCAACACCAGTCAGTTCTGCCAAAATCATATTCTTAATTTTTTGCTTTTTCTTGGTTATTGCCAAACAAAATATTTCTGAACATATTTTTACACAAAATGCCTATCTATTAGCTATTTTGGATGATTTGGGAGATTTGTGATCAGAATTTGTTGATAAGGATCTTAGTAACCATTACAGGAGCACATTTTGCTTTCACCTGTTTCTTTGGAAACAGGCTACTAAAGTTTCTTTGGCCTATTTGATGTTAATAGCTTTCAGTACTCGATACATCTCTTGCTATGTGTTTAGCCAATGACAAGTGAGTTCTGCTATTGTAAATATCTTTTCATTCTCAAAATTTTTTTACCTGTTTGGCCATCAGATTTCCAAAAGTGTCCAAAACAAGTGTCACAGAAATTACAATGTAAGCATCTGGTAATGGCAATAGGATTTATGATAATAATGTGTTTGCCATCTGAACCATCACTAACTGCATCAATTAGAATGAGGGATATATCACATAGAATTTCAAAATTTTAATGATGCAGTTATTATACATCGCCCTTTGTGTTTGAAGCAGATTTGATATCAGCCATAATAGCACTTTCCTTTTCTCCTATTGTGGATGATTTTGTCTTTCATTTTTTTTTCCCACCCTTCTGTGAGTTTCCATCATAACTATGTGTGAACCGGTGAGTGCATTATATTACTTTGTTGACATTTATTTCCTCCGATTGTTTTGGGGATCAGGGAATAGATGAGGCTTTGGGGATTCATCACATAGTTGTGAATGATTGGGATAGAGGAGTAGATGCAGATCAAAATGTTGTTTTAATATCTGTTCCCAGTGCGCTTAGCCCAGATGTGGCACCTCCTGGGAAACACATATTACATGCCTATACACCGGGAACGGAGCCATACAAATTATGGGAAGGACTTGATCGCAGTAGCAATGAGTACAAACAACTGAAAGCTGAACGATCAGAGGTACATAATGGGTTAATGATGTATCTTGAGTTGGCTTTTCTAATGCTTCTTTTTCTTGCTAAGAGGATGATTTGAAACCATCAAAATTGTTCTGAAAGTTGGCCAGTTGAAGCTCATTGATAATGTGAATGAGAACAGTAACTTCTTGTTGAACTTGTTTTCAGTTGTATTATGTCAAGAAGTGTATGTGGCTGAATCATAAGTTGACTCGTAATGCATTAGATTGAAACAAAAGAGCCATTTTCCTGGTGGAGTAATTTCTTTTGTATTTGATTATACAACAATTGAGATTTTCTCTGGCATTGGTCATTCTATAATTTTGATATTTAAACCAGCTCAGGCTAGAGAAGACAAGTCACTTGATAAATGTGGTAATGTCACTTTATCACTGATCCCAATATTTAGAAACTTTATAATATACTTCTTTTAAGGTCCTAATTTGTCTGGATGATTGATTATTTCTCCAAATCTGGAGAATCAACATCTTGTTCCATATTGTTTATATTTCTTAATGCTTGACACTTAGCTTAAAATGCCAATGCAAAGATAATGCTGAGCGGTATTTCTTGAAGTTCTAAAATTGGGGTTATCTGAACTTTTTTCTAGCAGATTGAGCTTTGCAATGGGCATCGTTGCCAATGATTTTAGTAGTGGCTTTTTTCCCTTCAAAATCATTCTGTTCGCTCTGAAACTTTGGTTGAACTTTTTCATCTAGCAGATTGAGCTTAATTGTAGTTTACATGCTAGCTGCAGTGGCATTGTTGCGGGTGATGTAGTACTGGTTTTTGTCCTAAATCATTATGTTTGCTTTGGGATTTTGGTTGAACTCTTTCTTTTATTTGAAATTCTTGTGCTTTTCACATGTCTAACCTTGAATTATAATGCACCATAACGAATGATTATGTACATTACTATAGTGGCTTCTTTTTGATCAATTTTTTGGAACAGGTATTGTGGAAGGCAGTGGAACGTGCACTTGGTTCAGGCTTCAGCCGGGAGAAGTGTGAGGTGAAGTTGGTTGGAACTCCCTTAACGCATCAAAGATTTCTTCGGAGGAACAGAGGAACTTATGGACCTGCCATACAAGCTGGCAAAGATACTTTTCCGGGACATTCAACACCGATACCACAGCTTTATTGCTGCGGGGATTCAACTTTTCCTGGCATTGGAGTTCCCGCAGTTGCTGCCAGTGGTGCAATTGTTGCTAACTCGCTGGTTTCCGTCTCTCAGCATTCACAGCTTCTTGATGCCATTGGAATTTGATGCAGCTGTGAGCTCATTATAATTTTCCAAAGCTATCTGATTATGACCAACATTCGACAAGGAATTAATCATTCAGTTTGTTATTGTTCCCACGTATATTGAGACATGCATTGCACTAGAGCGTCCTGTAAATTACATTTTTCACCATCAAACTTTACACTTATTTTCATTACTCACAATGATTTGAGCAATTACATCATTCAACTTCAACTTTGTTCCCAATTTCACTACTATTTCACTAACGAAATCCTAACAGAGTAGTGATGTGGCAAGTCTATGTGACGTTTTTACCGTTCCAATTCATCTAACAAATTTTCGATCAAAACTCTAAACCCAAATTGCAAATTTTCCGTGGAACACTCTCCTGATCTCAACAAAACTTCCAAGCCGTGTCTTAGGCGCCATCGAACCAAGAATTTCAAGTTCGATCATTATTCGTTTCTTCTGCTCTCAGCTGCAACATATGATGTAAAAATTAAGCAAATGCACCCAAAAGCGATTAGACAACAGCTACATATAACGTCTATATCAGGTTCGAACAGAACTTACATCAATTCCAAGTACCTGAAAGTGTTTTCTGAGATCTAAGAGATGTCAGAATTGAAATTTGTAAAGAAAGTACAAAATTGTTTCAAGTGATGTGCCAATGCTGCATTCCTTAAGGATGAATTTACCCTCTAATTTAATACACTAAAGTTGATATGAATTCGCTTACAAAATAAAATGAAGCAATCAAAACTGTTGATAAGTATATGTTTAGCGAAATTGTTTAGATACTAGTTTGTGTTTCCTTGCAGAAAAAAACATAAGCAGACCGACTCTTCTACAATAATCAAGAGGATTTTTTTAACATTTGATTCCCTAAGAAAAAATAGTTGTCTCCCCAAATCAGAACGGTTGTATTCCAACAGAAGCCAATATGTAACTACATTTGGACAGAAAACTGTAGTTATGATTAGTTTCAAGTGCATTTGGATAGACATGTGTTTTAGACATAATCTGTTATTAATTGCTTTTAATCAACTTTTAACTGCCTACAGGAACTATTTCTGAAGAGGCTTTTGTAGAAACAACAAGGAAAGAGATGATTATTTTCAAAACTTTAATTAATTCAAAATACAATATTCTGTCGTGTGTGATGTGCATATACATGTACTAATTACCCAAGTGTCAAGTACGGCTATAAAAATATCTAAAATGTGCCTATGTGTCACGCACATGTGCATGAAACTATGCACCCTTTCCCCTTAACGTTAACTAGACATATCTATCATGTCCTTACTTATAAACTCTTTAATAGCATTGTTTTATTTTTCATTTTTATGTGGGACTTTAACTCTCCTCTTTTCTTTGTTCATTTTTGAAAATATATCAACAATCTCCAACCGCTTTCAAAAGATTTAAAGATAAATGAATGCTTAACAATTTTGAAAATTAAATGCATAAATAATTATTTGTTGTGGTTAAACTATTATATAGCAAAGTCTTTATCATAACAAATTTGAATAACAAAGTGAATAAGCCTTGAACCACACATTCCAATTAATAAGTAGTATAAATACTTTGTGCAAAAGACTTTGCAACAACAAATTTCTCACAAGTTTAAATGACATATTAAGGCATTGCATTAATATCCTTTTCATAAGTGTTTTTAAGTCAAGTCCTTTAGTTTGTTGGTAATAAGTGCATTCTGCATCCTTATAGGCAAACTCTATATATATCCCCACCACAAAGCACTTGTATCGGTCTATTAAGAGTTTTAAAACACATTCTCATTTTGTTTATTGTAAGTACTTAGTATTATATGACATTGAGATGAAATTATTGATTATAGTTCTTCAATCACTCTAATGATATATTTTGACCTATTGAACTTAAAATTTGATGTTGTATTAAATGTTTAGTTGAGTTTCCATTATTATAATCAATATATATGGCTTTGAGACTCATCTTCCTTGATGTTTTGTTCATCAAGCCTCTTATCAATTCTTTCATCAAAGGAGAGAACATGTTTTGACTTGACCTCACAAAGTTAGCTATAATTACTCCATGTGTGAAGGCTATAACAAAATTGTGTCTAAGACCTATGTTTTTGGATTTATTATTATACACTTGACTCTAACCTCCTACTAAAATTATAGCACAATCACAATATATAAAAATAGGTGCTACAAGGTTTTGCTACAAAGGAATCTTATACAACAAGTTCTATAACCATTCTACTTCTTTACTTATTGAGGTTACTGCTACAAATTCTCTAACCATGTTACAATTTGCTATCCAAGCTTATTTCTTGGAACCCCAAGAAGTCCACTCTCACCAAGTGTATAGATCTACTCACTAGTACAAGTATGATCTTTTTTGTTAGTGATTGAACTAACATTTAAGTATCTTGTAAAATAAAAAGGTAGCCCTTATAAATTGTGTAATAATCTTTTATTTTCTTTAGGCACTTAAGAATTCTATTTACAGTATAGTAATGCATGTTACTTGAATTACTCTTGTACTTGCTCTTTTTGCCAATTGTAAAGATAATGTTTGGTTTTTGTATATGTCATTGTATACGTTAAACATCTTATCACTTTGGTATATTCTATTTGTGATGTTAGACTTCCTTAAATGGAGCAGAGGCAAAGATACAATCTATATAATTAAACTTATGGAGAACTTTCTCAATGTAATGCAATGGAGTAAGTATTATATACATTTGATTTTGTAAGAATTTGATTCCAAGAATGACAATTGCTTCACTCATGTCTTTCATATCAAAATTACTTGATAGAAATATTTTGGTAACTTTAACATATTTTAAGTCAGTTCCAAAAATTAACATGTTATCCATGTACGAAAAGATAATGACAACTTTTCCTTTATTGAATTTTTTATAAACGCATTTGTTTGATTCATTGATTTTGAACTTATTAGTAAGTATTACTTGATCAAATTTTTAGTATTATTTCTTATGTACTTGTTTTAGTCTATATAAAAATTTAATAAGTTTGCATACATTTTTCTCATAACCAAGTACTACAAATTCTTTAGGTCGCTCTATATACACTTCTTCTTCTAATTTATCATTCAAAAACGTTATTTTAACCTTTATTTAATGAATTACTAGGTTATGAATTGAAGTAAGTGCAATAAGTATCCTTATTATGGCAATTCTAGTCGCTAGTGAGTAGGTATCAAAATAATTGATGCTTTTGTGTAAAGTCTTTTGCAACCAATCTACCTTTGAACTTGTTAATGGTTCCATCAATCTTTATTTTCTTTTTGAAAATTCTTTTGCATCTAATTGACTTTAAGTCTAGAAGGAGATCTATTAATTTTCAAGTCTTATCACCCATAATTTTGTTCTTTTCATCATTTATTGTTTTATTCCTAAACACAACATCTTATGATTTCATTACTTTACCAAATGTTTTAGGCTCAACTTCTGTATTGAAGTAATATGAATTTGATTACTTAATGATTTTCTTGTTCCTTTAACTAGGAACATAAAGAAAATTAGAATCAAAAGTTTTTGCTTTCATTACTCTTTTACTCCTTTAAAGTTCAATGACTTCATCATTTTCATTTTCATCTTCATTTATCAAAATATCATTTTCCTATTTTGGAACTTGTTTCTATTTCAAAATGTAGAAATTAAGATGAATATATTTTCATTAAATATTACATCTCTTGATATAAGGATTATGTTAATTGATATTAAGTTGTTAGACTTTATGATGAGGAATTAATAGACCTTTCTATTGTGAGTATAGTTTAAAAAGATGCATATAATTCCATTTTATCTTATACTTTTTCTTTTAGGTTCTAGAACTTTGACAATTGTTCTATAGCCTTAAATTCTTAAGTAATTAAAGTTAGATTTTGTTTTATTCCAACACCCATATAAGGTCATTTTTCCCCTTTTAGTTAAAACTTTATTTAAAATATAACATACAACAAGTAATGCTTTTCCTTTAAAATATTGATTTAAACTAGAATTCAATAACATGACATTCAACATTTTTGTCAATATGTAATTTTTACATTTTACAATACCATTATAGTATGTTATCATCATGTGAACAAAAAGTATATGTATGAAAATAATCACACTAAAAATATCAAGATGGCTTTTATAGGTAAAAGTTGATATATAGTCCTTGGAGAACTTAAATTAGACACTTGGTAGTAGATAAACTAAGATTTATATGATGATGTTATAAGAAAAACAAATAGAATAACATATGCTTATAAGAGAATAAATTATTGTAAAACATATTTCACACCACATGCATTTAGTGATCAATAAGGAAAATAGAATAATTAATCTTTGCTTCTTTATAATATGAGTCTTTTAAGGTATAATAGATTTTAAAAGGTATCTTATGTGACTTTTAACAATGTTCTAAAGTTACAATTCAATAACTACTATTTTAGTCTATTACTTATAGTCATGATTATTTTGACATTGTGGAATATATCTAAGAAAATAGTTAGACTATATTTAAGGAACATATGTGTAAAAAGAAGATTATTGTTATCTAACATCTACCATATGTATTCATTGGTATATTATAAATGTTGAATTAAGATGAATGAAACATAATTGTGAGTAAAATAAAGTCTACCTTATCATAAAAAAGATAAGGTGAGTTAAAATTGGTGTAACAAATTACATTTAAGTACATCAAGATACAATATTTATTGCAAAACTCACATTTTTTTTTTTTAAAAGTTATAACCATTATGTATCCTTAACAGATATGCATATCACTTCCATTTGTAAGTACACTTGTAGGACACATAATCTATTTGTTAGTTTGAATAACCTATAAGGAGTTAAGTGTTGAGAATATTTATGTGATGCAAAAACCCCAAAATACATTGCTTAAGGACCTAATGCATAGAAGGAATCAAAGAATATCTAGAAAATCTAAATTAGACTTTAATAACATAAACCCTAGACCCAATATTCAAGGGAACACAAACCTAGGGTATTTAAGAAGGATATGTATGTTAGACTCTAGAAAAGAAAGGAATTGAGAGTGATAAGTTAAGTTATATGCCATAGAAAGACATATCTATTGATAAGTTCTTTAGATCTCGAAAGAACTAAAGAAAAAAAAACCCTCACTTTTTATTTCTCTCATAATTGTCTAATTTGAAAGCCTATAAAAGGTGTCTATTTATAGGGTAAGATAACAATTCTAAAGAAATATAAATTCCTATTTAGAACAAATTTTTATTTAGAAAAAACTCATATCTAAGACAAATTTTTATACATAAAACTTTCACTTTTATAATAATCATTTATTTAGGATAAACTCCTATTTAGAAGTGAATATTATTACTTAGCCCTAACCCATTAAACACTTTAATCATATTAATAAGGCCTTAACTCTCTTTCAAACTTGAATTCACACCATTTGTAACTTAGTTGGCTTGAATATCTTTAATCAATCCATTTAATACTTCTTTTATCATTTTGGCTTTACCTTGTATTATTAGATCTTTTAGAATGTGCAATGACCTCTTGCATCCTTTAAATCCTTCCACACATCATCTCCAAACTTCTCATCATTCCTTTTCTCCTCGAAAGGATTCATCTTTAAATCATCACCTACATTAAAAGGAGAAAGATTAAAAATATTAAATGTTACACTCATATTATACTCACTGGGAAGATTTAACTTATAGGTATTGTCATTAATCCATACTACTACTTAAAATGGACCATCTCCTCTAGACTGTAGCTTTGAATACCTCTAAGCTGGGAACTATTCCTTATGCATATGCACTTAAACCCAATCATCAGGTTCAAACATTACCTTCTTTCGCCCTTTGTTAACATGAGATGCATATTACTTAGTTCATTTTACAATATGTTGTCACACCTTTTCGTGCAATTTCTTCACTATGTTAGTCTTGCATTCACCATCTAAGTTGGCATACTCATTGACAAGTAGAGACACCAAATCTAAAAGAGTCAATGGATTAAAACCATATCTAATTTCAAATGAAGAGTAATTAATAGTAGAATGAACACTTTTATTATATGCAAACTCGATATACGGTAAACAATCTTCTTATGTTTTCAAATTCATTTAAATAATAGCATGAAAAAGAGAAGTAAGAGTTCAATTAACCATCTCAGTTTACCCATCAATTTGTGAATGATAAGTAGTTAAAAAAATAATTTAGTACCTAATTTACCCCACAAAGTCTTCCAAAAGTAGCTCAAAAACTTTGTATCCTAATTTGAAACAATACTTTGCAGCATGTCATGCAACATACTACTTCTTTAAAAAATAAGTCAGTCATATTACTTGCATCATCAATTTTATGACATAGGATGAAGTGTACCATCTTTGAAAATCTATTAACAACAACAAATATATAATCCCTACCTCTTTTTGACCACGACAACCTTAGTACAAAATTCATAGATAAATTAACCCATGGATGGTTAGGTATGGGTAAAAAGGTATATAAGCCATAGGGTAAAACTCTAGATTTAACCTGTTTATATGTTATGCATTTCTCACATACTCTTTCAACATCTTGTTTGATATGTGACCAAAAGAAATATTTAGTTAGGACATTTAAGGTTTTCTTAATTCTGAAATAACCCATTAGACCACCCTCATAAACTTCTCTCATAACTAACTTCTTAAAAAAACTCATAAGTATGTATAAATAATTTTCCTTAAATAAAAAACCCTTATGCCTATAAAACTTCTCAAAGACTGACTTCTTACATACTCCATACATATTAGCAAAGTCAAGATCTTTCATATATAAATCTTTAATAGATTTAAATCCCAATAATTTTGTAATATGTGTAGAGATAAGGACATACTTGCGAGATAATGCGTAAACTACTACATTTTCCTTACCTTGTTTATATTTGATGATGTGGGGAAAGGTCTTAATGAATTCAATTCACTTAGCATGTCTTGTATTGAACTTCCTTTGTCCCTTCAAGTGCTTCAAAAATTCATGGTCAGTATGGATGATAAACTCCTTATGCCAAAGATAATGTTGTCATGTCTTCAAAACCCGTACCAATGTATATATCTCTTTATCATAAATAGAATAAATAAGGCTTGCTCCACTTAGCTTTTCACTAAAGTAGGCAATTATATGCTTTTCTTGCATCAAAACAGCTCTAATGCCAATACTTGAAGTGTAACACTTGACTTTGAAAGTTTTTACAAAGTCAAGTAAGGTAAGGAAGGGTGCAAAACTTAATTTTTCCTTAATATAATTAAAAGCATTGTCTTGATCACTACCTCACTTAAAACTCGTGTTTTTTTTTGATAACTTTAGTTGGTGGTGCAACAATGGTGCTAAAGTTTTTAACAAAGCATTTATAAAAACTAGTTGGACCATGAAAGTTATGCACATCACTAACTGAGTTAGGTGTAGGTCAATTATAGATTGCCTTAACTTTTTTCTTGTCAACCTCAATACCTTTAGTACTCATAATATAGCCAAAAAATATGATCTAATTAGTAAAAAAGGAACATTTTTTGAAATTAGCATACAATTTCTTATAATATAAAACAATTAAAATATAATATAAATGATTAAGATGCTCTTTTAGGCTTTTGTTATAGACCAAAATATTATCAAAATACACGACCATAAATTTACCGTTAAATGGGCACAAAACATGATTCATTAATCTCATAAAAGTGCTTGGTGCATTAGTGAGAACGAATGACATAACAAGTCATTCATATAGACCATACTTAGTTTTGAAAGTCGATTTCCACTCATCTCCCTCTTTCATCCTAATCTAGTGATATCCACTTTTCAAAGCAATTTTAGAAAAAAACACATGAACCATGCAATTCATCTAACATGTCATCTAACCTAAGTATAAGGGGACAATACTTTACAATGATTTAGGTGACCGTTCGACAATCAACGCACATCTTTTAAGTTCTATCCTTCTTGGGTATAAGTAAGATAGGAACTGTATAGGGACTCATACTTTCTTTCACATATCCTTTTGACATAAGTTTCCCAACATGCCTTTGAAGCTCCTTTGTCTCCTTGGGATTACTCCTATGTACTGCTTAATTTGGAATGGATGCACTGGGGATAAATTCAATTTGATGCTCAATTCCTCTTGTAGGTAATAATCCAATTGGAACATCCTTAGGAAATACGTCTTCAAATTCTTGCAAAAGAGAAATAACAACACTAGGTAAAGACGACTTAAACTTGTAAATTTTAAAATAAGCATTTTTGTACAAAAGTACAATCATAAGTTGTTTGGTATTAAATGCTCTTTTGACATCATTTGTTTCTGCATAGAAACTTTCATTTTTCTTCTCTCTCTCTTGTGTTCTCACTTTTTCTCCCTTCTTTTCTATCTTAGTTATCCTGCTCTTTTCAATCTCTCTTTTCTATTTACTCTCATTTTTAATCCTCAATTGATCTTCATAAGCTTGTTAAGATGTTAATAGTACAAAAGTGATGGGTTTTTCATTCATTATAAAGGAATATCGATTCTTAAAGCCAGCATGCATAACTTGTCAAATTGCCATGACCTTCCTAATAAAATATGACCTGTATGCATATGCACAACATTACATAAAACTTCATAATGGTACCTTTCGATAGAAAATGACACAAGCACTTGCTTATTCACCTTAACTTCACTATTTTCATTTAATTATTGAAGCTTATATGACCCATGATGCTTCATAGTAGGTAAATTTAGCTTTTCAACCATAATTATGCTAACTACATTAATGCAACTTTCACCATCAATAAGTATACCACATATCTTATCTTTGATGAGACACTTCGTATGAAAATGTTATCTCGTTGCATCTTATTCTCTTCTTCACTTACATATTCAATTCTTGCCTTGTGACAAGAGTTATTCCATGAACCGAATATTCCTCTCCATTGCTTTCACCCTCTAATGATGGCACTAAATCATCATTTAATTCACTAGCAGTCTCAATGTCATCATTACCTCTTAAGGCCATTGCATGCTTATTTAGACATTGAAATGTAATGTGACCCCTTCCCAAACACTCAAAATATTTTACATCTCTATTTTTACTTGGTTGAGGATCAAAATTACCTGCTTCCTCGCTATAACCTATATTTTTGCTTTTGGATAGCTCGACTTTAGACTTGTAATCGGCCTTCTTATTTTTTTACTTTAATTCGATTTTTAAGATGTAGTAGAACTTGAATTCTACCCAAACCACATTAGTAATGTCACTATTTAGCCCTTGCAAAAATTAAGTCATGGTTGCCTCTTTATCTTCATCTACATTTGCCTTCATCATGGCAATCTTCATCTCCTTATGGTAGTCCTCTACACTTTTTGTACCTTGAATAAGTCTCTGTAGCCTTTGGTACAAATCCTTATAATATTGATTAGGGACGAGCCTCTTTCTTATGATAGCCTTCATCTCCTCCCATGTATTAATAGGCCTCTCACGATTCCTTCTTTTAGTCAAAACAAGTTAATCCCACCAAATAATAGTATAATCAGTAAATTCAATGACAACGAGTTTTACCTTTTTCTCTTTGGAGTAGTTGTGGTAGTCAAAACCAATTCAACTTTCTTCTCCCATTTTAGGTAGAAATTAGGATCATTCTTACCTTGGAATGGAGGAAATTTCATTTTAATGCTGCCCAAATCACTATCATAGGTGGCTCGCCTCCTAGAATCTCTCTGATCCTCTCTATTGTTGGCAATTCTAAATACAGTCGCTTGATCATCAAATTCATCATCTTCTACATCATCTTCATAGTCATATGCTTATATCACTTGCCTTCTTGCATTAGGAACCTCATAGTCCCCATGCTTCCTTTGTAACTCTATTATTGTATTAGCTTACTCCTTTATCCTCTCTATCAGATCATCAAATTTGGTAGTCATGCACTCAAATTATTGTTTTATAACTTTGATTATGAAAGACACCTCACTAACTCCCTTATGACCTACACCTTTGTCTTTGG
This sequence comes from Bruguiera gymnorhiza, assembly GCA_020883675.1. Classification (NCBI taxonomy): domain Eukaryota; kingdom Viridiplantae; phylum Streptophyta; class Magnoliopsida; order Malpighiales; family Rhizophoraceae; genus Bruguiera; species Bruguiera gymnorhiza. The sequence continues at coordinate 1,228,135 of JAIRCJ010000061.1, read as the reverse complement.
AAATTAGTATTGCTTCTATACAAAATGATTAAGATACCTCATAAAACACTTTATGTATTTCGCTTAAAAAGGGAGCCATACTCCTTCATGATTTACACTTTTTATGGCTTTTTCTTAATATGAACTTGCACTCTTGCCTTTTACCACTCAAATTTCCCCTTTTAGTACTTTAAAGAACTAAATAAGCTAAATCAAGAGGATTGATTTTGAACACAGTAAGTTAAATGAGGTAAAATTGAAATAATTGGAGAATAAGGAGTAAAAAAAATGAAAAAGAAAATATCAAGGTAAACAAATTTAATGAACTAGATTTATATAAATTAAGATAAAAGGTTAAACCTAGAGGACAAATATGGGTGACATAACAAGAAAATAGATGAGAGAATTGGAGTTGAGTAAGAAAACTATATTATTATTATGACTAATCTGACCAAACCATTTAACTTTTGTCAATAACTTAAATTTGATGTTTTTTTTTGTTCCTCTTTTGTTTTCTCTATTTTTTTTTTCTCAACACAAAATAACAGTAGAATACTTACAAATATCAAATGGAATTGAAAATAACATATTTTAATAGTCATAATCTTAAACAAATGAATAAAGTAAGAAGGATTGCAAATGGAAAAATTAGCATGTTCGAATGGTAATGCGCTTAATAGACAAACTAAATAAAAATAAATAAATCACAAAGCAATAGTTGAAGAATTAACCAATCCAACTTGATTTGGTTCTAATACCAATTAATGTGAAAAACCCCAAAATACATGACTTAGGGACCCAATGTACATAAGAAATTAAAGAATGTCCAGAAAAGTTAAATCAAATTTTAATAATGCAAACCCCAAACCCAACATTCAAAGGAATACAAACCTAGGGTATTTAAGAAGGATATGGATGTCACATTCTAGACAAGAAAGGAATTAGGAGTGATAAGTCGAGTTGAATGCTACAAGAAGAAGTACCTCTTGATAAGTTTTTTTATTCTCAATAGAATTAAAGGAGAAAACTCTCACTTTTTAATTCTCTCAAAATTGTCTGATTTCAGAGCTTATAAAGAGATGTCTATTTATAAGTTAAGATAGCAATCACAAAGAGGGATAAATTCCTATTTAAGACAAATTCTTAATTAGGAAAAACTCCTATTTAGGAAACATTTTTATACAGAAAACTTATACTTTTATGACAATCACTTATTTAGGATAAACTCTTATTTAGGAGTGAATGTTATTACTTAACCCTAATTCATTAAATACTCTAATCATATTAATAAGGTCTTAACTCTCTTTCAAGTTGAAATTTGCACTATTTGTTACTTGGTTGGCCTGAATGTCCTTAATTAGACTATTTAGTACTTTTTTCATTTTTTTGGTTTTAACTTGTATTATTGAACCTTCTGAAATATACAATGGACCTCTTGTATTCTTTGAAATCTTCTATGCATTATCTCTAAGTTTCTCATCATTATGTAATGATTGTATTCATTAGAACTCACCCTTAATATGTTGACTTAACTTGACTAAAGAAATAAATAAATTAAAAAGAAAAAGGAGGGAGCAATTGAGAGGAGTCACAACTCCCTCTAATGTCAAAAAATTGTCAGTAACTTTATGTATATAATAAAAGGAGAATAATCAAATAGAGAAGGATAAGTTTTTATTTTTTTTGTCAATTCATGATAATTAAACTAACAAAGATAAAAGGTTCTTTAATGATTATTTAGGCTAAAGGCTTTTGGTTTGTGAAACATAGATGACCCTTGTTATATTGGGTCATTTTAATAATTAATTATTGGTTAAGTATGAAAATTGATGAAAGATAAGCAACAAAACTAATTAACTAGGCATTATCCTAAGTGTCATGCAAAAAAGACATTTTTTGCTAAACTTCTCATATTAGGAGTTGTTTTTATCATGTGGACTATTCCTCCTCTTTTTTTTTTTAATAGTTTCTTTGAAATAAGCCATAAATTTAGCTATGGGAAAAACTAGAGAACTTTAAATAATAAGGTACACCGAAGGCCTATAAGATGTGATAAACAAAAGACTTAAGTGACACTATATAACCTAAAGAACATTCTTAATGTTATAGTCACTTTCATAAAAAAGTATGATTTAAACTCTCTCTCTCTCTCTCTCTCTCTCTTTTTATATATATAATTTAAACTTTCTATATGTTTATATTTGAAAAGTACCAAAAGTCAATTTGACCAATAAGATAATTTTTGAACAAAATAAATAAACACATAAAGACAATAAAAATTCTTATTAAAAAATATGTGGTGTTCTAACTTTAGGTAAATTTAAATATATCAAATTTTATATAAAACTTTATATATATATATGTATTACTAATTTGTATTATTTATTGTTTAATGAAAAATGAATTAATGAATTTCAAAATAATTAATGACGCAGTGTGATACTTTCAAAATAATAAATGCAATAAATATTTATGTATAAATTTATTAAAAAAACTTTGTATTTATTAGTTCTTAAGCACTTTATTCAATTTTCTATTCAATTTGCCCATTATTACTTACTGGACCTTAGTACAAAATATATTAGAGGTGTCAAATTATAATGTAACCCACTAATCTGACCTTAGCTCATTCGAGAAAATTACGGATTGGGATGTGTTGAACCATGGAAAGGGATTCAAAGTACATATGTTGTCTAAACCTTAATGGCTCGGTTCATGAAAACTAATGGAAAAAATGTTTATGAGGTTGTTTATTGTGTCATTAAAGTAGATTTAATGGGTTTAATTTCAAATTATATGTTATATATTTACAATTATAATACAAATTAAATACTTATTTTTAATTAGTTAATTGATTAAATTTAAAACTTTTAATTAATTTAATTTAATTTATAATAATAAATTTTCATATTTTTAATTCAATTTAACTCATTAACTAAATAAAATTAATAACGCATATCATTTTTAAACTCATTTATTAAATAAATTAAAATTTATTTCAATTAAACTTGTTTGTAGTCATATGCAAAATTAACTATATATTAGAGTTTAAAATAAGAGATTTTAAATTTTAAACCAAGGACCTTACTTATAAAAGACATAATTTCTACCATTTCACCTACCAAATTTATATATTAATATTGTCATAATCATTGCTTATTACTTTATTTCTACCTGTACATTATGCACAAGCATAGAAAAATTATACATACACATGTCTTGTGCAGCCCTCCCCGTTGCCTAGAATCAATAATTATGTGGTTTCATCAACCTACCAAATATTTTACTCTTACATACGATTTGGAGTCCATCTCTCGCACTTCTTATTGAAGAGTAGAGAACTAAAGAAAGACACTTATTAACCAACCAAACGAGTTATGCTACTTTATAATTATTGTATGTAACCTTTCATAAATTATACAACACCTCTTCGAATACTTGACCTAAGTTTGTAAACCGACCAAACATTTTGCTCTAGCATATAATTTGGGGTTATGACTAATGCTCCTATTGAAAATGAGATAATTAATGAACAACAACTTCTCAACCAACCAAACATGTTATGCTACTTTTTAATTGTTATATACCAATTTTTTTTTTGAAAATTGAAAAGGGTGTTGATGTCATTTTGTGTCTGGGGACTAACTTAAGGCTCTCTTTCTTTCTTATTTTTCTTTCCTTTTGTTTTAGAACTACTTTCTCTCTCTTTAAACCCACCCTTTCTTTAGCCATTCTTTCTCTTTCTTTGCTTTAAGACCTCTTAAGCATGAGTCTCAAGCATGATTTCTAGTATGAAAGCCAAGATTTGTCCATGAAAGTTATGATTTTTGTTGGGTATTTTGGGTTAGCTAATGATGGAGAGAGGGGCTGCTATTGGTGGTGAGGCATTGCCAACCTTGGACCATTATATGAAAGGTGTGGTCAAGTAGATTTGCATTTGAGGAACAACTAATGCTAGTTTTGTGCAATGACAATGACTGGAGATAGTGCACATAAGAGGGAGAGTTGGCGGTGGTGGGAGTTCATTCAAAGAACAAGGCCTTTGTAGTGCTCTAATCAATGCATAGTGGGTATGATGGAGTAAATTAGTGCTTGGGGAGTTGATTCAATGTTCCAAACATCAAATATTTCACAAATTAGTATAGGGATTTGTGGCATTTGATCTTTGTGAGATAAACTACCTATTCTTTGACAATGATCACAAGTCTTGCAAAACATGTAAGAATCACGATACAGTGATGGCCAAAAAAAACCACACTCAAGCATCTTTCTTTCTATTCTATGTGATCTAAAGTGTCCTCTACAAGCATAAAAATGACGGAAGGTGAGAATAAAGTAGAACTCAATTTTAGGTACACACCTTCTTATTACTTGATTCAAGCAATGCTTCCATAAGTATGGCTTATCCCATATATAGTATTTTGTATCACTCTTGATCTTGTCCTTTTGAGCTTTCATTAAGTCATTTGGATAAATCCTTATGACTAAGTAGTTGACAATATTTGCATACCAAAGGGAATTTGCCTTAATAACAAGCAATTGTTCATCTAAAAAAAGTTCTTACAAAGGCAATGCATCCTTCTCTTTAATGACACAACTTAGATGATCCATAACTAGGTTCTTTATACCTCTCCTGTCTTTGATCTCCAAATCAAACTCTTATAGTAGAAAAATTCATGGAATCAACCTTGGTTGGGCATTTTTCTTCAATAACAAGTACCTCAAAGGTATGTGATTAGAATATACAATCACTTTAGAGCCAAGTAAATATGGATGAAATTTTTCTACAAAAAAAACAATAGTTAAAAGTTCTTTTTTAATAATAAAGTAATTACATTGAGTATTGTTTAAGGTCCTTGAAGCATAGTAGATGACACAAGTAGATTTGCCAATTCTATGCCTCAAAATAGCTTATACAACATAATTGCTTGCATTACACATGATCTCAAATGGAAGACTCCAATTCAAAGGTTAAATCATTGAAGTTGAAGTCAATAACTCCTTTGGCTTCTTAAATGCTTCCTTGCATGCATTATCAAAGTCAAAAGTCATATCTTTTTGGAATAATTTGGATAAAGGCAATGCAATCTTTGAGAAATCTTTGATAAATATTTGATAGAAACCTATATGATGAAGAAAAGAATGAACATCTTGCACACTTTTGGGGTAAGATAAGGATTAAACAAGATCTATCTTAGCTTTTTTGACTTCAATTCCTTTAGATGAAATAACATGCCCTAAAAATATACCTTGTTTTACCATAAAGTGACATTTTTCTGATTTGAAGACAAGGTTGGTTTCTATCCATCTTTAAAGCACAAGTGTAAGGTTATCTAAACATGCATTAAAAGAGTCTTTATAAGCAATAAAATCATCCATAAAAAAACTCCAATGATTTTTTCAATATAATTAGAAAATATGTTAACCATACACCTTTGAAATGTGGCTAGCACATTGCAAAGTCCAAAATGTATGCATTGATAGGTAAAGGTACCAAATGGGCATGTAAAGGTTGTCTTCTCTTAGTCTTTAGGTACACTCACAATTTGGTTGTAACCTGAATAACCATCAAGAAAATAATAGTGAGATTGACCAACCAACCTTTTAAGCATTTGATCAATAAAAGGGTAAAAGAATGTGATCTTTGTGAGTTGCAAAATTTGGCTTGTGATAATTAATACAAACCCTCCACCTGTTTTGAATTAGGTGGGAATCAACTCATCATCTTGGTTTTTGATTATTATGATGCTAGTCTTTTTTAGAACCACTTGCATTGAACTAACCCATTTACTATCTGAGATTGGGTAGATCAAGCCAATATTAAGAACCTTCAATACCTCCTATTTCACTAGGCCCATCATTGGGTGGTTCAATCTATGTTATGATTCTTTTGATAGTTTTGAATCTTCCTCAAATAGGATGCAATGCATACATATGGATGGGCTTATCCCCTGAATGTTTGTTATGGTCCATCTAATTACTATCTTATGATCTCTTAAAATTGAACAAAATTTTCTTCATGGAATGACATCAAATTCTTTACAATGATCATTGGTAGAGTTTCTCCATCTCCAAAGAAAGCATACTTGAGATGTTCTAATAATGGCTTCAATTTTAATATGGCTTCAATATTGAATTACCATTCAATATAAGATACATTATACCTTCTTAGAATAGAATGCAATGAATGCAATGCCATTATCATGTCCTTTATGCTTTCATGCAAAGGTAGTTCTCTATTTAATTTTTTGATATCTTCCTTCTCAAGGTATTGGTTAAGGATTACTTCTAACTTGTCCTTCCTATTGAGCTCAAAAACTTGTTGTACTAAAGAATCAAGAATATTAATAGCAAAAGCTAAATGCACATTGCTAAGATATCTCATGGTCTAAAGATGTTAAATCAAACAATTTCACCATCAAACTCTATAGCGAGTGTACTATTATGAACATTTGTCTTTGTCCTTGATGTCTTTAAGAAAGGTCTTCCTAACAAGATAGGGATGACATTGGGAGAATTTTCATTCTCCATGTCAAAGATGTAGAAATCTATTAGGAAGACTAAATCATTAACTTGTACAAGAACATCTTTAACAACTCCTTCAGGATAAACATTAGATTGATCAATAAATTGTATAATCACATCAATTTCTTTTAAAGGACCAAGATTTTAAAAAGCTTAAATAAAGTGTGGCATAACATTAATTGATTTTCCTAAATCTAGCATGGCTTTTTCAAATATAGTGCTACCTATTTAGTGAGAAAAAATGAACATATTAGGGTCTTTGTACTTAGGGGGAAGTTTCTTTCATTAACAACCAAGACATTCTCCCCCCACACTTACCTTTTCATCATCTTTGAGGTTCTTCTTAGAGGAGCATAATTCCTTGAGAAACTTTACATATTAAGGTACCTTTTTGATTGCATCAATGAGGGGTATGTTTACTTCCACCTTTCAAAACATCTCTAAAATTTCCACTTCTTTTCCACTCTTTAAGACTATGGCACTTGCATTTCTTTTTGGATTTACCATAGTTTGCCTGATCCTTGTGCTTCTTTCTATCAATGGTCATGGCAAGTTGATTCACTTGATTTTCCAAGTTTTGAATGCTTACCTTTATTTCTTGTTGAAATTATTTGGTGTTATTAGCAAGGGCTTTAAAATTTTCATTAAGAGACATACTTGAGTTTTAGGGCGCATTTTGTCTAGCATGAAAGGTTGATGACACTTGTTGAAATTGGCGATTAGGGGTAATGAATTGCTTGTTGACGACCATAATTAAAGCTGGGATGATCTCTCTATTTGGGATTATAGGTGTTGGAGAAAGGATCATACTTACACTATGGTTGCCCTTACAATCCTTCCATGGCATTGACTTGCTCCATTGAATCATCTTTAAGTGTTGGACACATATCATTTAGATGTCCTTGATTCGAGCAAATGTCACATACTCGAACTTGTTGCATGTTTCCTACAACCATTTGATGCACAAGAGAAGTCAAATTATCAATTTGTTGTTTAAGGGTTTATATACTTACCTCATTGATGTTCTTAAATGGTTGATCATTCCAAGCGCAAAATTTTTGGGAATTCATAGTCATGTTTGCTATCAAATTCCTTGTGACTTTTGGGGTTTTATCTACCAAGACTCTTCCATTAGTTGCCTTCTTCATAAAAGTATTAGATTAGAAGTTGATCATTGATTTGATGATAAGGGCAACTCACTTAAAATTTCTCAAAATGTTCCCAATATTCATATAGGAACTCTCCATTGTATTGTCAAAAACCATATATCTCTTTTCGAGTGGTGGCTACTATAGAAGCTAGAAGGTACTTCTTTAAGAATAGCCTTTTCATCTCATTTTATATGCTGATCGATCTTGAAGGTAAGTAGTTGAGCCAATCCTTTGCTAGGTTTGCCAAGAATAATAAGAAAGCTCTTAACTTGAATTGATCTTTAGATATCCTAGTAGATTTCATACTTAAGTAGATCACTTGAAATTCCTTTAGATTTTTATATGAATCATTAACTACAAAACCATGAAAATTTGGCAAGAGATGAATTAGGCCAAATTTTAACTCAAAAGCAACATCATCATTAGGATACTTTATGTAAAGAGGCTATTGGTTTAGACTAGGAAACACCAACTCCTCAAGAGATCAATTGTTATTGGTGTTTGCAACAATGATTTTTATCTAAGTGTCACTTGATAAGCTTGATAATGATGTAAGGTTGGATGTAAGTGTGAGTCTTAATAAAGGTGGAAAAATTGCATCCTTGTTGGCTTGGCTTGAATATAGTCCCTTATTTGGTAAAGCTTTTGGTCAAACTCTTTGTCAAACATACAAGCTTGTGACATAAGTCATATAGGATTACAATCACAAGAAAATAGATTAATTAAACAATCAATTCCGAACAATGGTGACAAAATTTAATGTGTGTCAAATACACCAAAATTACTCTAAATCACTCAAGTAACAATTTTGTAATTAGGTTGGTAGAGGTTGAATCCACAGAGATTGAGTTTTGATTAATCAGTTACCTAATGATCTTAATGCTATTGAGTTCACATAAATAACAGAGAAAAGGGTAAGGAATTTAGTTTTAATTAAACTAATAAAAATTAAAATAGAAAACTAAATACAAATAAAATCAATAGATAATTACACCTTTGGCAATGAGGATATCTACACCATTGAATTCATACATTAATCATTGACACTGAAGATAATCAATTCTTTAATTAAATGTTTGATTTAGAATAATGACAAATTTTATTATTATAAATATTTTCCTTAGTTCATTGTTAATTGAAATAGGCTCTCCAATTAATCTTTTATCAATTAAACTACCTAGGATAAGCTCTTTAGGTATAATTTATTGATATCATTAAGATAAGAAAGATAGCTGATTTTCAACACCAAATTCACAAGTTGATTTGTTTAATTTTAGACTATATTTTTCATAGAACTTGGACAAATACTTAGCCATTATTATCAATTTTTATTTGCTACTTAGTATTAGAATTATTAAGTCATTATAAACTTGAATTCTAAACTAGCATTAGATCATAAAATATAAATGTCTAGTATGCATCCTAGCAATCAAAAAATATAATCATAAACAATTATGAAGAACACTATAATTCAAAGTGAAGAATATGATTTGAAATAAAAATCAATAAGTCATATAATGGTTCCTTTAAAGACTTTAATCCTTATGATTGACCCTAACCTTACATATTGTAGGCATGCACACAAAAAAGAAAGAGAAGTCTACATATGTAAATGTTTTTGGTATCCTAATGTACATGTGAAATTATGTCATTTTATTTGTTTTTTTATTTACTTTTTCTTTTTGTTATAGATTTAGGGAATTATACTCTTTTTACTTGATTATTAATTCCAAATTTAATAAAAGCTTTTTTGATTGAGTTGAAAGTGTTTGATTGTTGTGACTATTGAAATATATGTGCTTTTATTAAGGTTTATATGTATGTCTAAGAAAGCCTGGTCATTAATGTGATGTTTTGCTTGTAGTTTTCCCTTGAAATTAGGCTTAAATAGAGTTTGAGTAAATAGGTTTTAAAAAAAAAAATTACTCCAAAGTAGTTTTTAGTTGCTTAGTAATTAAAAGTCTGACATGACACCCATGTCAACTTTCATGTCAAACAATGACTTAAGATATGAGTACACAAAGCACTATAAGTTAATTACTTATTGAGTGGCTGGGTGCTTTCATCATAAATGATAGTATTTATGTCAAGTGCCTAGGGAAGAATTTTTATAGTGTTAAAAAGAAGAGTTATATATAGATATATATATATAAACACACACACACTTAATTTGCTACTTTTTCTTGTAGTAATTGAAAGGGAGATTACAAGTTAAGTGTCACATATTTGATTATGTTGATTGTAATTGATTAAGTGATATGCATGGATATGAAAGTAATCTTTCAGACGTGAACAATTTGCTTATTTGATTTTGTGGAATTTTAAGTTGAGAGTCAACGTTTAAAGGGTGTTATTTTGTTAGCTTTTATTTTCCTTTAAAGACATACATTGCATTCGTGTAAGATTTTGTGGGTAGATCTTTTGAAAACCCTCACGAGACACAACTCATCCATTAGGGGTGACCTAAGGGTTTCAAGGCTTGTTGCATATGCTAAATGAAATCATGATTCTTACAAAAATGAGTTATATTTTATGTTATTCAATTTTGTTTATTTTACTTAAGGATGAGCAAAATGTAGGTTTAGGAGTATTTGATAACATCATAATTGTAACATTATTTATATTAATATTTATATTTTATTTACAATTTATGATTTGTTAAATTGGTTGTTTGATATATTTAGTGAGTGTTTTGTAGGTTAGTGATTTTAGAAATAACTTTTGAAGATTATGATATGAACTAGAGAATAAAGAGGCTGAGGAGTTGGAGGAAATTAATTTACAAGACATCTTAATCATGTTTTAGTAGTCAACCATTTGAATGGTTAAAAAAAAATATAAGAGTTAGATGTTGAATTGATGTGACTCTATAACCTTTGGAAAGCTTACACATAAGGCTACAACTTTTGTTTTTATAGCTTAATTCAATTCAATCATTTTCTAGGCAGAAATTTCATTGTAAGTTGAATTTGCTGAAATTACAAGATTTAAAATGTGATTTTAGTGAGATAATTGGTCATGATTTGTGGAGAAAGATCGGTAGTTGATATTGTAAAATGATTTTAGTGATTAAAGGAGGCCTATCAAGGAGATAAAGTGCTAAAATTAAGGGGATAGATTAGGAAAAAACAACTTAAAACAAAAGTGCACAGCTGGTTTGCAAAAATTTTAATTGCTACTAAAAATTAAGGATGTGTTTTGGTGGATTGGATGATAAGTAAGCTTATTCGAGAAAGATTATGTGGTAAGAGGTGATATTTTACTATAAAAAAAGGGAGTGAAAGATGGTGGAGGGAGAGGTAGAAGGGGGAAAAGTTGGGCTGGAAAAGAGAGGGATTTGTTTGAAATTAATTTTTTTTCCATTTCATGCACTTATCTCATTTTGCCATGATGTTAATGAACTAAATTCATAGCTAGGAATTGGATGTAAACTACACAAAATTTCTTTGTCTTGTACTTGAGTTTTTAAATTAGTTCAATATTTAATTTTATTCAATATGCCTAATTCCATAATGAGTTTGTATCATTTATTATTTATATTCAATATGAACTTAGTGGATTATATAAGACACAACTAAGGAAGATGCCATATTCATTTATTACATGTGCACTCTTGAATGAATTAATTCTTATTGATGTAGACGCCATGCTAAGATAGGATTTTGGTTTTTATTCTTATTATGGGTTTAATGAGTTTTTAGTCATTAAATGAGCCAAATGCCAAGGTAGTTTAATGATTAGGAAGACTTGATTATAGCTAGACACCAACAAAATGATCATACTAACGAACCCTAAAATTGAAGTGATGATTATTGAAGACATAAAATTAATGTGTATGGTGAAATTAAATTCCTAGTGTTTATCTCTTTATGTTTAGTTACAATTGTCTGCTATAATTGAAATTCATTTTACCACATTGATTATTTTCATGCATACGACATAACTTATCTGTTGCAAAGTTAGATGATTTGAATAAATTAGACAAATTCTTATGGAATCGACCTTTGCATTTTTGCACTATACTATTGTTGATTTGTTCACTTGTGAGGTATAACTTTTTGACGATTAAGTTTTTGACATGCCTATTTATAACTCTAAGTGACAACAAAAGTAACCCAAAGAAAGATGAACACTTCCTCTTAAGAACCAATTTAACTTATTTAGAGAACAACTTTTAATTACATTAGGATAGCTTTGACTAGCTTATAAGTTAGATTGAGAGCATTTGATAAAATCAAATCTAACTTATAAGCTAGTCAACGTTATCCTAATGTAATTAAAAGTTGTTCTCTAAATAAGTTAAATTGGTTCTTAAGAGGAAGTCAACTCAAATAAGTATAGTTAGGACAAAAATACACTAAAAAGGTTAAATATAAAAGAATAAATATAATGTGCATAACATACTTATTAAGTTTTTGATGTTTTATTGTCATTTTGTTAATGGGTGTGCTTATGCTTTGGTTTATTGCTTTTGGTTGCTTGTGCCAAATAAATCATTGTAAATTGTGTTAGAGGGTCATCGAAGATAACATTACGGGGTGAAACATTGCTTATAATTGGATATTTGGCCATTAACACTTGAATTTAATTTTACTCATTACCATGATCATGATTTTATTCTCAATTTAGATCATTTATATGAGTGATTATGTCTTTAAATTTATTACTCAATTTTCATTTACTACAATAAGCTATTAGTTGATCAAGAGAGTGTTTACCATATCGCCTCTTGGAAGTTTAAATTTGAGCCAAATTAGTTTGTTTGTTGCTTAGCTTTCCTTTACTACAATAATCTACTAGCTCGCTAAGAGAGTGTTCACCATATCGCCTTTTGGAAGCTTATATTAAAGCCAAATTGGTTTGTTTATTACTTTATTTAAGAATATTAAATGCAATACTTAATAAATATAGAAGAAGGGATTAAAAAAAGCTCATTATCTTGTTGTGATTACCTTTATTCCTACAATTAATGGCCTATTAGAGTTGCTTCTCTTCTTGGATTGGCATTTGAACATTCTTTTACTAGTTTTTTGCTTTTGGGACTCTCTTATTTGTTGGGTCAGGTTGTTTTGTTAGTGCTGTTATCTCCTTGTTTCTTTATTGTCTCTCTTTTATTGTATTAGATGCTCTCTTATTATTATTCACTCTTATTATCCTTTTGCTTCTTGATGTCTGTTGTTCCCACAGCCTTGTATGGGTTGTAATTGTTGTCAACGAGGGTTAAGTGTGCAAGAGAGTAAAGTCACATGGAAGGGCAGCAAAGTCACATGGAAGGGCAAGAAAGTAAATCTGCAGCATAAGGGCAAGAACGTAAATCTGCCATGTAAGCCCTATTAGGGTTTCATGGAAGAGAGTATATAAAGGCCTTGGAAGACAAAACTAGGGTAGAGGGCCAACACAATTGAATAAACAGCAACCCTACAGCAACCGGCCAAAAGGAAGAGAGAGCAGAACGGCAAGAGATCAGAAACAACACCACCAGGAGAGCAAACCAGAAACGTCACCACTGGGAGAGCAAACCAGAACGTGCAACCTCCTGCAAGCAAACTAGAAACGCCTCCTGCAAGCAAACCAGAAACACGTCCTGCAAGCAAACCAGAAATACATCCTGCAGGCAAACCAGAAACGCCTCCTGCAAGCAAACCAGAAACACATCCTGCAACCAAACCAGAAACGCACAACCAGCAAGAGGAGAAATAAGAAACAGACCACCCGGAAGAGAAGACAGCAGACCTGGTATCCGTGAGACCACCCGGAAGAGAAGACAGCAGACTAGAAGCGTGAGGCAGGGCAAGAGACGTGAACCAGAAAAACCAGTAGTGTAAGGCAGGCCAAGAGACGTGAAACAGCAGACCAGGAGCGTGAGACCAGAACGTGCAACGGCGTGACTGATCAGAAGCGTGGGGCAGGCCGTGAGACGTGAAACGGCAGACCAGAAGCTTGAGTGCAAGCTGTGAAACCTTGAGACGGTGAAAGCAGGAGCTGTGTGAGACAACCTAGAGAAGGAATTTGGCGAAGCATCGGAAAGAACTCAACGTATTTCTAGATTTCTTCAAGAGAGGTTAGAGAGCGTTGCGGTGAACTTCTAAGCGGCAGTGGAGCAGCCTTTCAATTCAACAGAGGCAAGACAAGCTAGACGAAGGGTAGACACAGTAAGTGACACTCTTTGTATTGTACTTGCTTAGTAATTGCAATAGTGAAAGGAGCAGAAGATTAAGACATCCATTGTAACTGGAATTCTCAAGTATAGTGGATAGTCTCGGTAAGGGAGAGTCCCTACCACCGTGGATGTACGTCACGTTGACGGAACCACGTAAATCTCGTGTGTCCTTAATTTGCTTTACGTTCTGTGTTTTGAATTGAGTTGTGAACGCAGCTAAAGTATCAGCCAACCCATAACCTAACGAAGACCTAAACAAGAACATCCGAATTGTCTATTAGGCAAGGTGTCTGAAAGGTGACTTTGGGGACTATTGTGATTAGTAGGTAGCAATAGATCTACCTTAGTCGAATCTGAGAAAGAGTTCGCTTTTAAGAAGAGATTGAAGTTGTTCACTTTCCTGCGAATTGTGAATTGTGGTGATACTGATTCACCCCCCCTCTCAGTATCACAAACTAGTAGATCCTAGGGTGAAGTTGGGAACTTCAATTGGTATCAGAGCACAGGTTCACCAGGATAAAGCTTAACAGCTTGGTGTACTAGTTTGAAGAGCTCCAGAAGTTTTAACTTGTTTAGCATACTGAGAAATGGACGCCGGTACCAACACCAGCACTACTTACAGCAAGAAGGTTCCAATCTTCAACGGAACCAACTACCATATGTGGAGAGCGAGAATGCAGGTGGTATTTGCAACCATGGGCATGAACGTGGTGAAATCTGTACAGGAGGGTTTTGAGCCTCCAGAAGAAGGTAAAGATCCAACCCCAGAGGAATTAAGACAGTTTGAGATAAATGGGAAGGCCTCAAATGTCATCATTTCAGCATTGACAGATGCTGAATATGCTAAAGTTATGGACTGCAAATCTGCCAAGGAGATATGGGACAGATTGCAGAAAGTCTATGAAGGTGATGGCAGAATGAAGGAGGCCAAGCTTCAAGTTTTCAAGGAGAGATATGAATCTCTCAGAATGCAGAAAAATGAGACAGTCCAAGAGTTCTTCACTAGGGTTATTGATGCTGTAAACGATCTTAGAAGTCATGGGAAGAACAAGAAGGACTCATCTATTGTGAAGAAAATTCTGAGAATTCTGCCTGAGAGGTTTGCCTCAAAGGTGGCAGCCATAGAGGAGAGTAGAGATCTCAATTCCATGTCTCTGCATGATCTCCAATGCAATCTCATTGCATATGAGATGAGAATAAAGTCAACTGAGAGCTCCTCAACGTCAAAGGTATCAAAGGAGGCAGCTTTCAAAGCTATGAAACACTTGAAGATAAAAGAAGAGGAAGAATCATCCAGCGAGAATGATGATGATGATGAGGAAGAAAGTGAAGGTGAAGTGTTGGCATACTTCACAAGGAAATTCAAAAGGGGGTCTAAGAAGGGAAAAGGACAGTTGTCCTTGAGATGTTATCGTTGTGGACAGACTGGAGAATGATGATGATGATGAGGAAGAAAGTGAAGGTGAAGTGTTGGCATACTTCACAAGGAAATTCAAAAGGGGGTCTAAGAAGGGAAAAGGACAGTTGTCCTTGAGATGTTATCGTTGTGGACAGACTGGACACTTTGCTTCTCAGTGCAAAGTGAAACTTGATGATGAAGATGAGGATGGTGATGATGAGCAGAATTCAAAATGGAGAAGACCATCATTCAAGTCAAGGAAGTCCAGCAAGAAGACTGCTAGCCCACAGAAGAAGAAGAGAGGCTCATTCAAGAGTTATGTGAGCCAGACAAAAGAAGCCGATGAGGAGGAAGATGTAGACTCATCAGATGAGCATGCCTTTATGGCATCAACTCAAGGTGGTAGTTCAACCTCTGAAGAGGAAGAGGAGGTTGATGAAGAAGAACCAGATTTTGAAGCTGAGTTGGAAGCAGCTTCAAAGGAGATAATCAGAAGGGGCAGAACCATAAGAAGGTTAGAGGCCCACATAAAACAAGTTGAAGCAAAGTCTGAGGAAGCTGAAAGTCAAAAGGATGAAATAAGGGCTGAACATATTGACTTGAAGAGAAGATTTGAAGAACATATCAAAATATGTGAAGACCTTACTATGGAGCTTGGCTCAAGGACTTCAACAATTGAAGAAATGGAGATAGAGTTGCTGAGACTTCAGCAACAACTCAAAAGGAGTGAAGAGAACGTGCAGAAGCTTGAAATGATAGGAGAAACAAGTTCTGCAAGAGAAAAGAAGAACGAAGAGAAAGTGCAGCAATCTGAGGCTGCATTGCCTAAAGATAATAAGAATGTGCCACAGAAGTTGAAAGAGAAGGTTGTGACTCAGGAGAAGATAGCTGAGAATAAAGAGGATTTGAAGAAGCAACCTAGGGTGGCAAACAAAAATGAAGAAAAGAAGATCAGCCAGCAAAGGGCTATGGCTGAACATAAGAAGGAGAAAAAGGTAGCTG
This sequence comes from Bruguiera gymnorhiza, assembly GCA_020883675.1. Taxonomy (NCBI): domain Eukaryota; kingdom Viridiplantae; phylum Streptophyta; class Magnoliopsida; order Malpighiales; family Rhizophoraceae; genus Bruguiera; species Bruguiera gymnorhiza. The sequence goes on along the minus strand of JAIRCJ010000061.1, from coordinate 1,211,919 downwards.
AAATGAAAGCCACACAAGCAAAGAAGCCAGCCACGTTGCCTACACAGCAAGTAATGAACAAAAGAAAACAAGCTGTGATTAGACCCAAGAAGAGGCAGTTTCAAGGTCACTGTCTTTATTGTGGAGTTTGGGGTCATAAGGCAAGTAACTGCTGGTGGAGAAGGCCAGTATATGTCTCCAACTTAAGAAGATATGATGCTGTATACAGGGGGAGACAATACAAAATTCAGAGGAGAACACCTGTCGTGAGTTCTTGCACATACTGTAAAAAGCAAGGACACACTGACAAGGATTGTTGGTGGAAGCCCAAACCAGTGGTTTCAAAGAACAAGTTTGCTATATTGGGAGACTTGGAACAGTGTGAAAGGTGTGGGCAGGATGACCATAATGCCAAGAGATGCATGACACTTCTCCCTGAGCAAGAGAAGGCACTCAATGGCATAGTGAAAACAAGCGGTGTAGTCAAAGCTGAGAAAAAGGAGAAAGCTATCTTCCAGCCAATTCAAAAGAAGGAATATAAAGCTAAAAGGGAGGTGGCTAATATAGCTGAAATTGCACTCAAAGCTGACTACAAGGATAAGCAGTGGATCCTTGACAGTGGATGCACTTCACACATGACGGGAGACAAGAGTAAATTGTCAAAGCTAAACAAGTCAAGAGAAGGCAGAGTCAAGTTTGGCAATGATGATTCACTCAACATCAGTGGTCAAGGGTCAGTAAATATTGGAAAAGGAAAGCTGAAAGATGTTCTGCATGTTGAAGGACTCAGATATAATCTAGCATCTGTCAGCCAACTATGTAATGAAGACCATAAAGTGATATTCACAAAAACAGGTTGCCAAGTAAAGAGTAAAGAAGGCAATACTGTTGCAGCTGGGAAAAGAACAGCTGGAAATTTATATGTAATTGATGAGGACAAGACAAACAGCTGTTTACTTACAAAAGAAGAAGAAAATCAACTCTGGCATCGGAGGCTGGGACACTTAACACAGAAGAACATGAGGAAGCTGACCACTACTCATGCAATCAGAGACATTCCAGACCTTAAGAGAGAGAGGGAGTATGTTTGCTCAGCATGCTCTAAAGGAAAACAGGTCAGAAAGCAGTATAAGACCAAAGAGGTCAGTTCTAAAGCAGTGCTTGACATTGTGCATATTGATTTGTGTGGGCCGATGAGAACAAAAGGGTTGAATGGTGAGAGGTACTTCATATTGTTTGTTGATGATTATTCTAGAAGGACCTGCATCATGCACCTCACACATAAGTCAGAAGTTTTGAAATGCTTCAAGAGATACAGAAGATTGGCTGAAAATGAGAGTGGAAAGAAGATCAAAGTATTGAGGTCAGATCAAGGCACTGAATTCACAAATGGAGCTTTTGAAGATTACCTTGAGAAGCATGGAATTCACCATCAGATGGCAGCAGCAAGAACTCCTCAACAGAACGGGGTGGTAGAGAGGAAAAATAGAGCTGTGGTTGAAATGGCAAGAACTCTACTGCTGGAATCCAAGCTTCACACAAGATTTTGGACAGAAGCAACATTTACAGCCGTGCACCTATTGAACAGAGTTTCACTAAGGCCCAATACTGATAAGACTCCATATGAGCTATGGAGTGGGAAGAAGACAATAGCCAAGTATCTTAGAATCTTTGGCAGCCCATGTTTTGTGAAGAATAAGGAGCAAAACTTGGGAAAATTCCATGCTAGGTCAGATGAAGGCATCTTTGTGGGATACTCAGCAAAGACAAAAGGTTACAGAGTTTTTCTGCATAAACTGGGAAAAGTGGTCACTTCCAGTGATGTGAGAATAGATGAAAACTGGAAAACAATGCATAATGGAGAAGCTGAGGATAGTGAAGAAGATGACTTCAAGATAGATGAAGAATCTGACCAACATGAGGAAGTGGGAAAAGAAGTAAGTTCAGACTCAGAGAAGAGTGAGTCTGAAGATGAAGAAGGAGATTCTCTTGCAACTAAGACTGTGCAAGAAAGAAAGACAAAGAAGACATGGACCAGTGCTCATCAAGAAAATCAGATCATAGGTGACCCATCAGCAGGAGTTACAATAAGAAGAAGAATTGTGGGAGCTACTACTTTACTCTCACAAGTTGAACCTAAATCTGTTGAAGAGGCTACACAAGATCTAACTAAATCTCTGTCCACAGAGCTGTTTGAAAAGCACAGAATGAGTCTGTCTGTGCGAATGCCTCCTCAAGCCTAAAAATCAGGTGAATCCTCCATCTCTACTTTGCGAGTTTTTCAGATTTGTAATTGGTTGGCAAAGGGGGAGAGAAGCAACAGTGCAGGGGGAGCTGTTAAGGAAGGGGGAGTGCATATTTAGGGGGAGTTGTAATCCATCTGCTTCTGGATTATTACTCTAAGAAGATTATGAAAGACTACTGCATAATGGCTTTTGTTATGAATGTTGCCAACAATTACAAAGGGGGAGATTGTTGTTCCCACAGCCTTGTATGGGTTGTAATTGTTGTCAATGAGGGTTAAGTGTGCAAGAGAGTAAAGTCACATGGAAGGGCAGCAAAGTCACATGGAAGGGCAAGAAAGTAAATCTGCAGCATAAGGGCAAGAACGTAAATCTGCCATGTAAGCCCTATTAGGGTTTCATGGAACAGAGTATATAAAGGCCTTGGAAGACAAAACTAGGGTAGAGGGCCAACACAATTGAATAAACAGCAACCCTACAGCAACCGGCCAAAAGGAAGAGAGAGCAGAACGGCAAGAGATCAGAAACAACACCACCAGGAGAGCAAACCAGAAACGTCACCACTGGGAGAGCAAACCAGAACGTGCAACCTCCTGCAAGCAAACCAGAAACGCCTCCTGCAAGCAAACCAGAAACACGTCCTGCAAGCAAACCAGAAATACATCCTGCAGGCAAACCAGAAACGCCTCCTGCAAGCAAACCAGAAACGCCTCCTGCAAGCAAACCAGAAACACATCCTGCAACCAAACCAGAAACGCACAACCAGCAAGAGGAGAAATAAGAAACAGACCACCCGGAAGAGAAGACAGCAGACCTGGTATCCGTGAGACCACCCGGAAGAGAAGACAGCAGACTAGAAGCGTGAGGCAGGGCAAGAGACGTGAACCAGAAAAACCAGTAGTGTAAGGCAGGCCAAGAGACGTGAAACAGCAGACCAGGAGCGTGAGACCAGAACGTGCAACGGCGTGACTGATCAGAAGCGTGGGGCAGGCCGTGAGACGTGAAACGGCAGACCAGAAGCTTGAGTGCAAGCTGTGAAACCTTGAGACGGTGAAAGCAGGAGCTGTGTGAGACAACCTAGAGAAGGAATTTGGCGAAGCATCGGAAAGAACTCAACGTATTTCTAGATTTCTTCAAGAGAGGTTAGAGAGCGTTGCGGTGAACTTCTAAGCGGCAGTGGAGCAGCCTTTCAATTCAACAGAGGCAAGACAAGCTAGACGAAGGGTAGACACAGTAAGTGACACTCTTTGTATTGTACTTGCTTAGTAATTGCAATAGTGAAAGGAGCAGAAGATTAAGACATCCATTGTAACTGGAATTCTCAAGTATAGTGGATAGTCTCGGTAAGGGAGAGTCCCTACCACCGTGGATGTACGTCACGTTGACGGAACCACGTAAATCTCGTGTGTCCTTAATTTGCTTTACGTTCTGTGTTTTGAATTGAGTTGTGAACGCAGCTAAAGTATCAGCCAACCCATAACCTAACGAAGACCTAAACAAGAACATCCGAATTGTCTATTAGGCAAGGTGTCTGAAAGGTGACTTTGGGGACTATTGTGATTAGTAGGTAGCAATAGATCTACCTTAGTCGAATCTGAGAAAGAGTTCGCTTTTAAGAAGAGATTGAAGTTGTTCACTTTCCTGCGAATTGTGAATTGTGGTGATACTGATTCACCCCCCCTCTCAATATCACAAACTAGTAGATCCTAGGGTGAAGTTGGGAACTTCAATGTCTATCCCTTCTTGACATTAATTCCTTTCCCATAAATGCAAAGAAATCCTCATTTTTATAAAAGAGGGGTGTTCGATTTGACAGTTGATTTTTGCTTTTTGTTGAATGGTTGAGATTGATTCTCCTTTTATTGAATGGTTGTGATTGACTTTCCTTTAGTTGAATGACTATGATTATTTCTATAGATGTTCAATATTTTGTGGGCTATTAAATTAGAGAGTTTGCACTTGGATTGGCTCTTTAGGCCTTGAAGAAAGCACTAGAAGCCTCCTACAAGCTAATATTGCTATACTTGTATATTATGTATTGGACTTTAAGCTAGTATTGAAATTTGTAAATTAATTTATAGTAATTACATTATTTTTGCTTTTCTTTTTTTTTTCTCTCATTTTTGTTTTTTTTCAATTTTTTTTTCTCTTTGATTTCTTTCTTTTTTTTTCATTTGCATGTTCAAATAAAAAAACTATAATCTAATTGCAATCATATTTTGCCTACAAATTAGTCCTACACATGTCTGAACCTATGAGTGAATATGAGTAAGGTCCACTTTTGATAAAGACGTGCAAAATATGGGTATAACAATTGCCTTTCTTTGTGAATTTCTTTAATGTAAAGGAATGAATAAATACCTTCACGGATCCATATTTTGTCTGCCTTCTGGGTACTTATGTGATGCATGAAATTAATTCACATATTTTGTGTCACAATTTTAGTATTTTTTTTAGTTCTTAAGTTAATTAGTCTTAATATTTTGGGTTTTAATTGCATTTGTCTAGTTTTTGGTATTTTGCTATTTTGTAAGTTTAAATGATGAATTGGTCTTTAAATGAACTTAAGGAGATAAAGGATTTGAACTAGGAAACCTCTTATCTTTCGTTAAGAATTCCTATTATGGCAGTTTGGATGCTATTTGGTTTTTGGGCCATAATTAGAGCTATAAACCTTGGATTGGGCATTCTTTAGCTTTTTGGAAAGTTAAGGCATAAGGCTACAACTTTTATTAAGAGCCCAACTTGAAATTCTATTGCTTTGATATTCAAAAGTTGGTTATAAGTTAATGGTGCGAATCTAGATAGAAATTCAAATTTCATTAGGAATCCTAAAAGATAAGGATTGAAGTTGATTTTGTGGGGTCTATAAACTGGCCAAATTAGGGTTTTGAGAAAGATATATATTAAAGGGAAAATATCATAATGAGGAACAGGGTTCCGAGTGGTGGAGAAGTAGGATGAAACGACAAGTAAAGGATCTAAAACAATGAAGACAAAAGATGAACGTAGATGACTTAAAGACTGTCAGCCTTCCTTCTTTTGTCTCTTCTTCCTCACTATTTACTAATTTGTTTTAGGATGTTCTGTGAACATTTAATTATTTACTTGTTTGTTTTGATGAACATGAATGGCTAAAACTATTATTCTAAGGTAAGGATGTAGTTATTGAATTCTATTACACCTTGATATTTTGATTATTTTGAACAATCTTAATTAATTCCATTTGATGCTTTTGATTTTCATTCATGTGAGTAACTGACCATTATTTGCATGTTTAAGGTATTAAACAATAGAGTGAAAGTGGAAGTTTAATACTAATTTGTAAAAGCATTAAACCTATATTTTGTAGTTTAGACATAAATACACATTTGTGATTGCTGTTAAGAATTCCATAAATCATAAGTAATTCATGTTAGTTTCTGTAATCATGAAAGTAAATATAGGATTAATTTGACTATAATTGTTGAGTCTTGAAGGAGATCATCATATATCTTAGGGAATTTGGTTATTGTTGTTAGCAAGTTTAATTCTAACAACCTGATGTTAAGTTTGTTATTGGGATTTAGTCCTAGAACCTTATTTATTGATTTTTAATTTTGTAGTTAGATCAATCCCTCTTTATTTGGTTTATCTAGGTAATATTGAAAACTTGCATAATTTGCTACTTAAGTTTACTCCTTATGGAATTGATACTTGAACTCATATCCACTTTACTACTTAAACATCCCATACATTTGTGGTGGATTTTAGGACAATCACCATACAACAATGCCCTTGCTTTAGGCAAACTTGTTTAAGAGTGCGCTTAAGATTATAGAGTGAGCCCATGACACACGTTAAGTTGAATCAAGGTAGTTTATTGCTACTGTTGGCATGCTAAGAGTAAGTAATTCATTGATGATTAGATTAAAGCCCTATTAAAGGTCTTATGATGTTGTACGAAATTACATTATTCTTTATTTAGAAATTTTCTCATTGTTTTGTTGTGCTGCAAATTTGAACTTTATGGGATCAATTGATGCCTAACTAATAGCTCCACTTGAGACTATTTTGTAAGGACTACGATTATTCTAATTGCATCATGTGACACTTGAGGACTTTAATGTGTGTTTAGGCTAGTGCAAATAGGATTTCCAACCACCATTCTTAGTTAAAGTCTTAGAAGTAAGTTGGTATGTCATCTAAACTTACTTAATATAGCTACATTGCTTTATCGCTTAGGTTGCGAATGCGAAGCATACTCAAGCATGCGTAAAGTGATTCCTAACTGTAATTTATAGTCAAAATTTCAGAAGTAAATTGCTATGTTGTCCAAACTTGCTTAAGATGGTTATATCATCCTATTGCTCGGGCTATAGATGTAGATTGCATTTTTGAGCTCGCACATAATGGATCCTAATTGCCTTTTGTAGTTGAAATTTCTGAAGCAAGTTGACAAGTTATTTAAACTTGCTCAAAATGGTTGTATCACCCTATCAGTTAGGTAATGGATGAAAAACACATTCTCAAACTTGCACAAAATGGTTTCCAATTGCAATTTATAGTTGAAATTTCAAAAATAAATTTCCATGTTGTTTGAACTTATTCAAGATAGTTGCTTTGCCCTATTGCTTAGACTATGGATGTAGAACACATTCTTAAACTTGTGCAAAGTGATTCCCAATTTCCATTTATAGTTGAAATTTCAGAATCAAATTGACATGTTGTTTGAACTTGTTCAAGATTGTTACATCACCTTATTGCTCAAGTTTCAGATGTAGAACACTTTCTTAAGTATGTCGAAAACAACTATTATGACTTGGTTTCATTAGTAATGGTTGTTCACACACATGCTTGCACTGGCACAATATTGGTTATGCAACACACACTATACTTATAGTTGGTGAAAATTGGAGTATGTCCTAACACACATGTCAAGGGTTTGTCTTCTGCCTTACTTGTCCTTCCTAAATGATTTTACAAAGCCATCATCTAGATATCTTCTTTGGTTTTGATTTATTATGACTAATGATCTACCTTTGATTTGGAGCTTCTTATTTCCTATCACGCCTTTTGATTTTAATCTTCCTTTTTAACTTTTTTCTCCTCTTCATTTTTCTTTTATTTTTTTTTTCAAACTCAAAATAATTAAGGCCACTACGAATTGTTTTTTGCTCATTTGCTTTTAAAAGGATCACTTAACTCTAGGGAGATGCAAATACTCCTTTTGTAATGTTTTTGGAATTAAACTTTCATACCCAAAATATTTGTTAAAGCTTAAGGGTCCTTTCTTGCTAGAACATGCTTGACTTACTAGCCTATTTATTCTTAAGTCTTGGCCCTATAATGAATCTCTAGTCATCAATCCATCCTAGCTTGTTGATGCCAGACATGACGTTAGGAAGAACTCCTCATATCCTTGAGAGTCTTAAACTAACAAATACACTATATGTTATGTTTATTTTAGATGCCCATTGGCATATACCAGTCAAATAAATATGATTATATTAATTGCATTTTTGTTAAGGTTCAAAAGAAAGATGTTATTAATGGGACAACTAGTTTGTAAGTGAGGATAAGGGAAAATGATAATCTTCTGTGACTTTGATGAAAGAAAATGATGTATTTGGAGAGGAAGTGGTAAAAAGATAACTACTTGCATTGTAGAAATTACAAAGACCAATCCAACAACTTGGCATGAATGTGGTCTAAATGCCTCTCCTGCATAAACCCTATCTCTCTAATTATGTCTTACATCCTTTTTGATCTCATTCATTATGCTCCCATCTCTAGCTAGCAACCAATGATTGGTTGATTTGAATCTTGGCAGATGCTTAGGCAAAATATTTTCTAATTGCATATGAGTTAACAAGGTTTGACATATCTTTACCATCCGTATCTATTAGAATTAGTGCCCCCGAGAAAATGACTTTTTCATAACATACAGACTTTTGTAGTTTAGTGCCCACTTATCCCTTGGGTCACTTTAATTTAGTGAGATCCTCTTCGAGACTAAGTCTCCTTCTTTGAAGTACTTAAGGCATATTTTTCTTTGATTTGCTTGCCTTATTTGACTTTGGTGTAATTGTTTGTGGTAAATTGTACCTAACCTATTTTCCTCAATGAGATTTAGTTGCTTATGTCTAATTTTAAGCCATTCTACTTCTTTTAATTTTGCTTCCATCATAACCCTCAAGGAATTTCAACTTCAATTAGAAAAACTACCTTAATTCCATAAACTAATGAAAATAGTGTTGCCCTTATAGGAGTGTATATTGTGGTGTGATGTGCATTTAATGCAAACATCTCATGCCAGTCTTTGTATGTAATTGTCATTTTTTTAATGATTTGCTTGAGATTTTTATTTGTCTCTTCAACTACCTCATTCATTTTTTGACCAATAAGGGACAAAGTTATGATGCTTAATTTTAAACTGATCATAAAGGTCAATCATCATTTTATTGTTCAAATTAGTGGTGTTATATATAATTAGCCATTCTAGCACTCCATACTAATATATGATGTCTTTCGTGATGAACTTAATAGTTGCTTTATAAGTGATGCTGGCATAAGATGCTACTTTAACCCATCTTATGAAGTAATCAATTGCCACTATGATGAATTAGCGCCTATTAGATGCTGTTGGGGTAATAAGAACAATTGTATTTATTCCCTATATGGAGAATGAGCATAGGGATGTCATAGCATATAATGAAGTAGGTGCTACATGTGTTAACTAGTATATTATACTCTAAAGATCATTTTGACCATGGAAAGGCCACCACCATGTGACCTATATAAACCCTCATGCACTTTTTTTTTTTTATTATTTCTGCCTCAACCAAATTTACCCATTGCAATAAGATTAAGTTATAATCACCCTTGTAAAGGATGTCCCTACTAAGGAAGAATTCATTGCCATCCTTCTTATTATTCTTTTTTTTTTATTTTAATTTATGCCTTTAGGATATTCCTAAACTTTAAGGTAGTGCTTTATGTTGTAATACCATGGCTTATCATCTACTTCTCCTTCAATGTGCATGCAATGATCTAGAGTGTGATAAACATTGACATATATCAATTGAGCATTGGCTTAAGAATCCATCTTGTACATTATTGTTAAAGTATAAAAACTTTGATTATTTTCTTGAGATATATAGTTGAACGTGATCTGATCAAATTGCGCCACCAGTTTTTTGATGTACTAATGATAGGGAATGAGCTTATGGTCTCATGTTTTCCATTCATTTAGTAGTTGATAAACAACCAACATTAAGTCATCATATACCTTAAGATTTTTACCTTTTATCCCTAAGGCATATAATAAAGTCAATGCAGTGTATTTGAATTGTAGCTTGGTAGTAATTGGATATTGCTTGCCCTCAAGAGAAATGAGGACCACACCAATTCCATGCCTTAATGCAATCAAAAATTGCTTACCCTTTGTCATTCATCTATTTGCTTTATGTCATCTTTTTGAGTTATTTGTGGCTAAGACGTTTTTATTTGAGAAATCAAATTGTATTAGCTTGCAATTAAGAATGGCTTGGTCCTAGCTATGGACTAACTTTCTTCTTGCTTAATTAGGTATTAAAGGTTTAACGGAATCTTGCCTTTGAATCATCCAAGGTTGGCACATTGAGGGTATTTTTAGATTTTGTCTCAAGAAAAGTACTAGTTAAACATCAATCATATCTTTAGGCATTTTGAATAATAAATGAAAGGTTATACACATGCTAAGATGATAGTTTAAATGATAAAATTAGGAACTTAAGTGCAATTAATATAACCATATATCACTGGTTGACACATGACAAAAGACTACCATTTTATTACATAACTACCCTTGAATGTAATGGGCATTAATAAGTAAGGAAACTTAGGTTACATTACTTTGTAAGAGACTTAAGTGACTAAAGAATCTGTCAAACATGCTAATGACTCATAAAACACCTAGGTTGCATGGATGGATTAGTGGGGCTTAAGGTGACTCTTCTTCCTCCTCTTTAATGATCATATGGATCGTTAATGCACAATGACTTTGACTTGATTGAGGAATCCTGCAATCTTGAATTGGTGAGCTAGGGGAAGTACGAGCTCACTTCATCTTCTAAGTATGCTTGGGCGACGCCATCTTGGTTTGGTTAGTATCTGATTAGATTATATTAGGGTGGTAATGCCCTAAAGATGTTTTCCAATTCCTTTACTTAGGCAATAGTTATTTTTCATCATCACTTTGGCCACTTTTAGCGTTACTTTAAATGGTTAAAATGGAATCTTAAAGAATGACTCCTTTGATTAAGGAGTTGCATTTGCAATTTCAAAAAATAAAAAAAGTGCATTTTAATGCTTCTTCAGTTGCCTTGGCATTAGGCATTCTTAATAGTTTAAAGATAAGCAGATCGTACTTTGCTTAAACTTCAATTAGTCGATCACCCATGATGAACTTTACCTTTTAATGGCATAGATCTAAAGGTGACCCAATAGGCAACTATAGGTAGTTTTAATGTCTATGACCTGGAAGGACACATTGAAAGTACATGGTCTAACCTGTATTAAAAGCTTAATGGTCCTTGTGACCTCACATTTTGTACCATCGAATGCTCAAACAATCATATGACTTGATGTCATGATGACAATTTTAATTGGTAACTATTTTAGAGTATATTGAGGCATGACATTCAAAAATGATCCATTATTAATGAGGACACAGGACATGTTATAACCATGATTGATGACCAAAATGCATAAAGCGTTGGTATAGTTATGTCCCTCAATTGGATTTTCTTCCAAGAATAAGATGCCATTGCTTTTCATGATATTATTAACGATATGGTCAAAGTTAGCCAAAGAAATTTTAAGTGAAACATATGCTTGGATGAGAATTTGCAACAAGGATTTTTAATGAGGCTTAGAGTTCATTAGCAAAAAGAGAATTGAGATTTTAGTTGGGGTTCAATTAAGCTACTTAACTATGCTATACTCACTTTACATGATGTATTTAGGGAACAACCATCATCTTTATCAATAACATTTTCCTTAAGCTCAAGGTTATGTTTAATAGATGACTCTACTCCCTTAAAATTTTGAGGGGTTTCTTTCACATCATTTAAGATCATAATGGCCTTTACTTTCCTTTGCTTGAGTTTCTCCATATATTTTATAATGTAATATCTTTGACTTCGAGTCATGCCCTTCACTTATGCAATGTTATATGTTATTGTCAATGTTAACGTTGGTGCTAATGCTCAATTATGAGAGTTACCTAATAGCTATAGTTCTACTAGATTACTTTACTATTCTGATAAGGGTAATAAAGTGTCAGTGAAGGAGGTGAGGCCTAAATGACTAAGTGAAATATTTTTGGTAGTGCTAAGTTTCTTTGATGTTAAGAGGGTGGGCACTTATGAGTTGATACCTTAACCTTTACCATCTAACTTCTAAGGAATTATGATTTAGTCATCGGTAATCATCATCCAAGCACTCCCTAATTTGATTTACTACCTTGTCATCAAAGAGGGGATTAGCATTAACATCAAGCTTCTTTTTGGCTTTCGGAAAGTGATGCAACCTGCATCACTGCGTCTCTTACCAACAAGCTCTCATTGGCAAGTTCCATAATGTTCACTCAAACAAGAAAATTAGCTCACATTCAAGCTCATCAGTCTTTTTGACAAGTCCATAACCAACGAGATTCTCAATGTTGACTTTCCAT